>CM053627.1:203624167-203646652 GCA_028646595.1 Phalanger gymnotis
ATTAATAGAAATTGAAATGATAGTGTATATTATTTAAAAATTGAGCGTTCTTCTCAAGGGCAGGGGAAGCAGCACATGCTACTTTGGAAAAAATGGACGTCGGGTTTAAATCCCATTTGATACTACTGTAGCACCAACACAATATTCACAGCGCCTATGGAAGCCATGAATATGCTGCCATAGTTCTGAATCGCAGAATATAATAGACTTTCTGTATGGAAGACAAAACCAAAACATTTGTTCAAACATCAGAAAGCCGAATCCCAACACCCAAAAGCCAAATCCAGCATAGCAACAAAGAAGTCTATGCATAATAACAATGCAGGGGCCACCGCTGTCCCCAAGCCTCCCCTTGCTAGGGCCTTCCCACAAATGAACACTCACGGCTAGCTGCCTGCTTCCTCTTCCTCTCAGCTCTGCTCTACCCTTCCCGTTCCACCTATTCTCTAAGATCTTCCCACCACAGACTCTTCTATGTGACTTAAACAGGTCACATGGGCATATTAATGGATGGGAAAGATCTTCCCATCAAGCAACTCCCATTAAGCAAAAATGCATTAACAATACAACTACCTTTGTGACCTTGGGCAAGTCACATTACCTCATTGGATTTCAGTTTCTTCATCTATAAAACAAGGAGTTGGGACTTAACTATGAGGTCTAATCCCTGTCAGGTCTAATCAGGCCTCTAGATCTGTGATCCTGTTGTTCCGATACCTTAAAATCTATCTGGACGGTACCATGAAAGCTGTACTGTTGGAGATACTAGGACCATTTTACCAGTCTGATTTTTCAGTTTCACCTTCTGATTTGCCGCCAGTAGAACAGTATTTAATTTTATTTAAAAGGTAGGGGAAATGTGTCTGTTTGCAACTGTAATTTATAAATTTGTACACACAATTTATAAAAAAACTCTTTTGCCATGAAAGTAGATTGACCAGTGGTCTTAAATTTAATCTTTTTTGTTTCAGGTCTTCGTTGACCTGTCCTCACTGCCAAAAACAGAGCAATACCTTTGATCCTTTCCTTTGTGTGTCCCTACCCATTCCATCATGTCAGACCAGGTATGTGAACTTCAGATCCCAACCAATTAACTCAATTTTAAACGTAACCCTTCTTGGGAAAGCTTTCGGCCTTATGTCACTTTCTCTGTCTTTTTTTTTTTTTTGACTCAGTTCAAATGCTGCAACCTTTATGAAGATCCTTTTTTTTTTCATTACTTTAGCTGAAAGTTCTCTCCCCTTTAACATATCCTTAAAATACATTGTTTCCATGGTCCATTCAGGAACATTGGCACTACCCTAAACTCTGCTCTGCTCACTGCTTGCCTGTTGATCCTCATCACTCTTCAGTTGAAGAAATCCTCTTTTCTACTGGAACATAGCTTTTGAAGCTCTTTCAATCAACTGTGACCAATTCTATGAAGACCTACAACATCTTCTATAAATAACACCAAAAATGTATCACATTCATCATGGGGGATTAGAATGCTAAAGTAGGAAATCAAAACATAATTGGATTAACAGGGAAGTTTGGCATTGGGGTACAGAATGAAGTAGGGCAGAGACTAATAGAATTTTGTCAAGATAGCTCACTGGTCATAGCATACACCCTTTTTCAACAACCCAAAAGGTGACTCTACACATGGATAGCACCAAGTAGTCAGTATCCCCAAATCGGATTGGTTATATTCTTTGTAGCAAAAGGTGGAGAAGCTCTATATAATAGTCAGTTAAAACAAGACCTGGAGATGACTGTGGCTCAAATTTATGAGCTGCTCACTGCAAAATTAAGACTTACATTGCAGAAAGTAGGGTATACCCTCAGACCATATGGGTATGACCTAAATAACATCCTTTATGAAGTAGAAGTGCTTTATAGATTTAAGAGATTAGTTCTGATAGTGTACCTAAAGAACTCTATAGGCAGAGGTTTGCAATATTGTGCAGGAGATAGCAACAAAAAAAATTTCAAAGAAAAAGAGCAAGAATGCAAAATGGCTGTTTGATGAGACTTTACAAATAGCTGAGGAAAGAAGGGAAGTGAAAGGCGAAGGAGAAGGGGAAAGATAAACCCAACTGAATATAGAATTCCAGAGAAGAGCAGGGAGAGATAAGATTTGCTTAAATGGACATTGCAAAGAAATAGAAGAATACAACAGAATGGGAAAGACAAGAGATCTCGTCAAGAAAATTAGAGATATTGAGGGAATATTTCATGCAAAAATGGGAATCATAAAAGACAGAAATGATAGGGACTTAATAAAAGCAGAAGAGATTAAGAAGAAGTGGCAGGACTGTACAGAAGAACTATACAAGAAATATCTTAACATCACTGATAACCATGATGGTGTGGTTACTGATCTTGAGCCAGATAATCCTGGAAAATGAAGTCAAGTGGGCCATAGGAAGTGTTGCTAACAATAAAGCTAATGGAGGTGATGGAATTCCAGCTCAACTATTTAAAATCCTAAAAGGTGATGCTGTTAAAGTGCTACATTTGATATGCTAGCAAATTTGGAAAATTCAACAGTGACCACTGGTTTGGAAAAGATCAGTTGTCCCAATCCTAAAGAAGGGCAGTGCCAAAGAATGTTTGCATTTCCAAACAATTTGCATTTATTTCACATACCAGCAAGGTTGTGCTTAAGATTCTGCAAGCTAGGCTTCAATAATATGTGAAGTGAGAATTACCAGAAAAGCAGACTAGCTTTTAGAGAGGCAGAGGAACTAGAGACCAAATTGCCACATTTGCTGGCTTATGGAGAAAGCAAGGGAATTCCAGAAAAACATCTCCTTCTGCTTCATTGACTGCACTAAAGCCTTTGACTGTGTGGATCACAACAAAATGTGACAAGTCCTCAAAGAGATGAGAGTACCAAGTTATCTTAACTTGTCTCCTGAGGAACCTGTATGCAGGTTAAGAAACAACAGAACTGATTGTGGAGCAGCTGATTGGTTTAACATTGGAAGGGTACAAAGCTGTATGTTGTTACCATATTTATTTAACTCATATGCAGAGTATATCATGGGAATTGCCAGGCTGGATGAATCAAAAGCCAAAATTAAGATTGCCGCAAGAAAGTGATCTCAGATATATACCACTGATGGCAAAAAGTGAAGAATTAAGAAACCTCTTTATGAGAGTGAAAGGCTAGAGTGTAAAAGCAGGCTTGAGGCTTAACATCAAAAAAACAAGTTCATGGCAGTTGGTCTCATCACTTTTTGGTAAATGGAGAAGAAATGGAAGCAGTGTCAGCTTTTATATTTTTGGGCTCAAAAGATCACTGCAGGGGGCAGAGCTAAGATGGCAGAGTAAAAACAGGAACACCCTTGAGCTCTCCCACAAATCCCTGCAATCCCTCCAAACACCTGTAAAAATGACTCTAAACAAATCCTAGAGCTATAGAACTCACACAACAACAACAACAGAGTGAAACAAGTCTCCAGCCTAACACGGCCTGGATGGTCACTGACAAGAGTCTATTGCATCATTGCTAGGAATGGAGCGCAGCCCGGTGTGGGTCTTGCCAGGACAGACCAGGTCAGAGCAGACAGGGCAGAGCAGGCCTCAGGGCCTTAAATCACTGAGCTCTGGTGGTTTCCAGACTTCTCAACCCACAAATGCCAAAGACAGCTTAGTAGATTGGTGGGAAAACTCTGTTTGAACTGGGTAAGGATGCAGTCCAGCCCCGTGGGAGGCAGAGGTGGCTACAGCAGCAGTGACTACTTCCTGAGCTCCAGGCCCACAGACAGTGGGGGGAGTCAAGCAGCTGATCAGAGCTGGAGTGCAGGGATCTCTTTGCTGATGCTGAGGCAGGATTCTCTTGCTTTGCTCTGCTTGGATGTGGGTCACAGTCCTGGTTGGTGGTCCTGGGGTGAGGAGCAGTGTTGGTGTTGTGGCAGAGCTGGTGGTGGCTGTGGAGAGGGAGTCCCCCTAGAAGTTACACTGCAGAGGAGTAAACACCTCTCATTGGATCATACCACCTCAGAAGAACTAAAAATTTACAGGTGCCTAGAAGTAGCTCTGAAAATAGCAGTGCAAGGCCCCTGAAGCTTGGACAGAGCACTCTCTACTCTGGAAGCAGAGTTCTACCTTGGCAAAGAGCTAAAAAGTCAAGTAATTGGCTGGAAAATGAGCAGACAGCGTAAAAAAAAAATCTCAGACTGTAGAATCTTAGGTGACAAGATCAAAACATACAGCCAGAAGAAGACAACAAAGTCAAAAATCCTACATCAGAATCTTCCAAGAAAATATGAATTGGTCTCACACCACGGAAGAGCTCAAAAAAGGATTTTGAAAATGAAGTGAGAGAAGTAGAGGAAAAATTTGGAAGAGAAATCAGAGGGATGCAAGAAAATCATGAAAAATGAGTCAATGACTTGCTAAAGGAGACCCAAAAAAAATACTGAAGACAATAACACCTTAAAAAATAGACTAACTCAAGGGGCAAAAGAGCCCCAAAAAGCCAATGAGGAAAGGAATGCCTTGAAAGGTAAAATTAGCCAAATGGAAAAGGAGGTCCAAAAGACCACTGAAGAAAATACTACCTTAAAAATTAGAATAGAGCAAATGGAAGCTAATGATTTTATGAGAGATACACAAATTGTAAAACAGAACCAAAAGAATGAAAAAATAGAAGACGATGTGAAATATTTCATTGGAAAAAAGCACGGACCTGGAAAATAGATCCAAGAGAGATAATTTAAAAACTATTGGAGTACCTGAAAGCCATGATCAAAAAAGCCTAGACATCATCTTTCAAGAAATTATCAAGGAAAACTGCCCTAATATTCTAGAACCAAAGGGTAAAATAGAAATTGAAAGAATCCACCGATTGCTTCTTGAAAAAGATCCCAAAAAGAAAACTCTAGGAATATTGTAGCCAAATTCCAGAGTTCCCAGGTCAAGGAGAAAATATTGCAAGCAGCCAGAAAGAAATAATTCAAATATTGTAGAAACACAATCAGGATAACACAAGATCTAGCAGCTTCTACCTTAAGAGATTGAAGGGCTTAGAATATGGTATTCTGGACATCAAAGGAGCTAGGATTCAAACCAAGAATTGCCTACCCAGCAAAACTGGGTATAATACTTTACTGCAAAAAAAAAAAAAAGGATTTTCAATGAAATAGAGGACTTTCAAGCTTTCTCAATGAAAAGGCCATAGCTGAATAGAAAATTTGACTTTCAAATACAAGAATAAAGAGAAGAGTGAAAAGGTAAACAAGAAAGAGAAACCATAAGGGACTTTAGTAGAGTTGAACTGTTTACATTCCTACATGGAAAGATGATATTTGTTAAGTCATGAGACCTTTTTCAGTATTAGGGTAGTTGAAAGGAATATATATATATAGACAGAGGGCACATTGTGAGTTGAATATGAAGGGGTGATATCTAAAAAAATAAAATTAAGGGGTGAGAGAGAGGGATCTTTTGGGAGAAGGAGAAAGGGAGAGATAGAATGGGGTAAATTATATCTCACATAAAAGTGGCAAGAAAAAGCTGTTGTAATGTTAGGGAAGCAGGGGTAGGGGAAAGAGAATGAGTGAACCATGCTCTCATCAGATTTGGCTTGAAGCAGGGAATAACATACACACTCAATTGGGTATCTTACCTTACAGGAAAGTAGGAGGGAAGGGAATGGGGGGGATGATAGAAGGGAGGGCAGATTGGGAGAGGGGATAGTCAAAAGCAAACACTTTTGAAAAGGCTCAGGGTCAAAGGAGAAAACTGAATAAAGGGGAACAGGATAGGATGGAAGGAAATATAGTTAGTCTTTCACAACATAACTATTATGGAAGTGTTTTGCATAACAATACATATATAACCTATATTGAATTGTTTGCCTTCTCAAGGAGGGAGGGTGGGGAGGAAAGAGGAGAGAGAATTTGGAATTCAAAGTTCTAAAAACAAATGTTTAAAAAAATTGTTTTTACATGCAACTGGGAAATAAGATATACAAGCAATGGGGTATAGAAATCTATCTGACCCTACAAAAAGATAAGGGGGTGGGGAGAGTGGGCCGATGGAAGGGCAGACTGGGGAAAGGAGCAATCAGAATACATACCATCTTGGGGTTTGGGGGAGTGCAGCGATGGGGAGAAAATTTGTAATTTAGAATCTGAAATTTATTACTCAAAATCTTGGTGGAAACAAATATTGGAAACTAAAAATAAATAAATTAGTCTTAAAAAAAAAAGATCACTGCAGACAGAGACTATAGCCATGAAATTAAAAGGTGTTTGTTTCTGGGAAGGAAAGCTATGGCAAGTCTGGAAAGTATATTAAACAGCAGACACATCTCTTTGTCAACAAAAGTCCACATAGTCAAACCTGTGGTTTTTCCCATAGCAATATATGGCAGTAGGAGTTGCACTATAAGGAAAGCTGAGCACCACAGAAGTGATACTTTTGAATTGTGGTACTGGAGAAGACTTTTGAGAGTCCCTTGGACAGCAAGGAGATCAAATTAGTCAATACTTACAGAAATTAATTAAGATTATTATTAGAGGGTCAAATAGCAAAGCCTGAAGCTTAAATACTTTGACTACATAATGAGAAGACAGGATTCATTAGAAAAGACCCTGATATTGGAAACGATTGAAGGCAAGTCTATATACCAGAGGTCATTTTCTCTCTAAAACTGGCCAAAATCCCATCTGAAACTTGTTTCTTCATACAGGTAATTTAGAAACATATATTGAAACAGTTATTTTTCTACTTATATTAGATATGAAAAATGTTCATATATAACTTCAAAAATGAATACGAACCTTTTCCTTTGAACAAAAGCACTTTTTATCATTAACTTCTTATGAAAAAAGACCTAAAAGGACATCATACCTTTCACTGTGATTTATGAACTTCCTTTATACCACATTTGGGTTCCATATTTAAAAAGTACATTAACAAGCTGAAGACCATCCTGAGAAGAGTGAGCAGGATGATAAAGGGCATGGATTATGGCTAAATCAATGGAAAGAATTGTGAATATTTTACCTGGAGAAGAACATACAAGAAAGAAAATTTCTGTGGATGGTAGATTAAGTTATTTGAAGCGTTTATTAAGCATCTGAATTTCTCTGAATTTGTGCCTTTCATCATTTCTTAATTTATTACATTTATAGAAAATGATTTATTCAGCCAGTTGATGGATACCTACTTTGTTTCCAGTTCTTTTCTACAACAAAAAATGTTGTTATGAATATTTTCCTAATGCATTTTTGCACGTGTCCAGTTTACATATTTCCTTTGTCTTTGATCTCTTAGGGATATAAGCCTCTAGATCAAAGAGTTTGTACAGTAAAGATTTTGTATGAAAGCTATTTGGACCAACCCCATCATTTTATTGTTGAGGAACCTGAGGCACAGGAGTGTTCAGTTGTTTTGCCTAGGGTAGCAGCAGGCAATAAATGCCACAGGTTCTGTTGAATTAAGTTCTTCTATGTGAGTCAGTTCTCCTACTGAACCAGGCTGTTGATTATGCTGAGTATAAGCTACTGTGAAGCAATAAGGAAGATGTAATTTTATGTAATTGGTGTATTCATTTTTAGAAGTTTTCCTCCAAAGAAGCATTATCTTTATATCTAGGATTTCTTTAATATTTGCTCAATTTTGTCTATTAATTAAGAATGAGATCATGTAACAAGTTTCTCTGATAAAGGTCTCGTTTCCAAGATACATAAGGAACTGATTAAGATTTATAAGAATAAGAGCCATTCCTCGATTAATAAAAGGTTGAATGATAATGAAAATGTAGTTTTCAAGGGAAGAAACCCGAATGATCTGTAGCCATGTGAAAAAAAATTATCCAAATCACTAATAGAGAAAAGCAAACTAAATCAACTCTGAGTTCCCACCTCATACTTATAAAATTGGCAAAGCCTACAAAAATTGAAAATGAGGGGTGTTGGAAGGAATTCAGGAAAACAGGCACATCAGTGCACTGTGAGTGGAGCTGTGAATTTGTCTAGCTATTCTGGAAAGCAATTTTAAATTATCCCCTCCCCCACATTACTAAACAGCATATGCATGTCATTTGACACTGCAGTACCACTGTCCAGAGAGATTGAAGAAAGAAGAGAATGTCCTATGTGTACAAAAATATTTATCACAATTCTTTTTGTGGTGGCAAAGAACTGGAAACTAAAAGAGTTTCCATTACTTAGGAAATGGCCAGACGCATTATGGCATACAAATATAAAGGAAAGCTATTGTGCTCTAAGAAACGAAGAAAGAGAAGTTTCAGAAACTCAGGTCTTTCCTGAGCTGATACAGAGTGAAGTGCACAGAACCAAGAGAACAATTTATACTGTAACATCAGCACTAATCAGCCGTGATCCCAGAGGACTAACGAAGAAGAACGTTGCCCGTCTTATGACACAGAGATGATGGGCTAATATGCAGAATAAGAAACAAGTTTTTGGATATGGCCAATGTGGGAATTTAGTTTTACTTGACTATACTTATATGATGCAGTGATTTCTTTTCCTATATTTTCTTTGATTCTTTTTTGCTTGTTTCCTCTTTCTCCTCTCTCTTCTAGTTTTTTTCTTTCTTTGCTTTAATGAATGGGGGGAGTTGTTAAGGAAAAAAAAAGTGCTTGATAGTTGAAAAAAAAATGAACATTTTAACTCTGTGATTTTTAAATCTGTTTTCCTGGTGTGAAGCAGAGAACTACCATAATGAGTCCTTGTAAAATTGTGACTCTCAAGTGTCAGAAGCAGAAATTAACCTCTTAAATGCTGAACCTGATAATTTGTGACACAAAAGTACCGTTCATTTTGGTTCCTTCTGTTTTCCAGATCCTTAAATGTCACATTGGTCTTCCAGTCCAAGAGTCAGAGGTTCTTGAGGATTGGTTTGGCTGTGCCACTTTTCAGCACAGTGGCAACCCTGAGAAAGATGGTAGCAGAAGAAGGCAAAATCACAGCTAATGAGGTTTGATGGAATTAAATTTAATAGATGCTGACCTCCAAAATAATAGGAAGATCTTTGTCTGAGCAGTCTAGATTTGATTGATTAAGCTAAATAATGGTAGCTGTTTCACTCATAATTGCTGTTTCACTGACCATGTCTAGTTTTTGCCTCTGGACTCAGTAGTTTGACTAGAAGGGAACATAACTTTCATCTTCAGAAGTGTGTGAAGGCAAGTCCTTTCCTGATTGGCATTTATTGGGTATACCTTTTTGCCATAGAAATCATATGTGGATCTCATGTTAATGAAAGGTTAATGGTAAGGGGTCTTCAGGTTTAACAACTAAAATTTGAAAAAAAAACCTTTTGAGGCTACTTTGGATAATGAAAAGAACACTGAGCTTAGAGCTGTAAGACTTGGGCTGGAATCCTATTTCTGCCACATTCTGGCAGTATGACCTTGACCACATCATTTGGCCTCTCTGAGCCTTGGTTTCTACATTGGTGAAATGGGGGTGATAATACTTGTGTTATTTACATCATAAGATGGTTGAGAGGAAAATATTTTGTAAATTGTAAAGCACTTTATCTGTGGGAGCTATCCAGTCACTCTGCTGACTTTTTGAAAATTTGAACAAATCATTTCCCTTCTTTGATTCTTTCCCCTCCTCTCTGTTGTATAAGAATAGCAGGTGTCTCTTTCCTAGCTCATGAGAGAATCTGAAAATACTACACATTTCCTGGAAATAAGGAATAGTAAAAGAACTGAACTCCAACTTTAAATAGAGTGGTTTAGTAGGCAAGCAGGGAGGCAACAAATGTTTATTAAGGGCTTGCACTGTGCTAGGCACTATGCCAAATCGTGGGGTTGCGAATGCAAGCAAAAAGACAGTCCTTTCCCTCAACAAGTAAGTTTGCATTCTAATGGGGAAAGACTACATGCAAAAGAGAGCTGAAAGGGGGGAAAGGGAAAGTCACCTACTTGGGAGCTTAGCAGCAAACTCTGGAGAGTCAGAAGCACAGGTGGGAAGAAAGGATGCCTGGCCAGCCTGGTTCCATCTCTAAAATGAGGGCTCTAGGAGGACTCAGGATTGGAGTGGGAGGGATGTTACAGGGTGAGGAGTCAGCTAAGTCATGACTACCAAGTCCAGAGAGAAAAACCTTAACATTTAGATCTGTCCAAAAATAGAATAGCCTGTTTAAAGGGATGATATGTTCCCCCTCTATAGAAGTCTTCAGATAGGGGTTGGATGACTGCTTGTTGGGCACCTTCCTCTTGTGTGGGAGTTGGACAACATGACTTCCAAGCTCCCTTCCGACTCAGATTCTGTTATTCAGAGTGTTCTGTGTGTAAAGGATTGTGACCCCTTTGTAGCATTTGACACTGTCAACTATGGGCTTCTTTTGGATACTCTCTCTTCCCTGTATTTTCATGAGAAGGAAGGAAGGAATAAAAGAAACAAGGATGGACTCAAAGCACTTTATGTTGTTAAACTTGAGAGTGGAAAGCCTATCTCATTTTCTTTTCTATTTGACTTTGTATTAGTAAGTTCATTGCATAATCTATTCCTAGATCATTTGATACTTATTTTTTTGGTTTGTTTTTTGTTTTGTTTTGTTTTGTTTTTTGCTTTTGAGATTCAAGATGTGGCATGACTTCTTGTGAAAGAAATGAACGCTCCAGGGAACTGACATTTTATTGGTGGATGGAAGTATTAGCATTATTATATTTGTGTTAGCTTCTGAATTTTTTAGCATTTAGGTTCTGTAGGATATAATAGGATCATAATTTTCTTTGCCATTGTTCTGCTTTTGGTTCTGAAATAGCTTTCATACTGGATTCTAGTTGTAGCTCAACATTTTTAGTAGTGTAATTTGAGTTGCATTTTTTGCAAAGTATATTATTGTATTTGCACTGAAAATCCAAGATAAAAATAACTCACCACAAGTGATTATTCTGCTTTCAATTCCATTATTTTACATAATCACAGAAACCCAAAATTAGAAAGAACCTCAGAAGTCTAACTCATGCTTGAAGAAGAACCCCCTCTATTATCGGTAACAGCAATGTGGCTAGCAACTGTTGTGAGGTGTAAGACCCAACGAGACCAGCAACAAGAGCTGCCAGCACAGGTTCTGTGATCTGCTTTACTAAGGAAAGTAATGTTAATGGGTTAACAATCTCACTTTCATCCAACATACAAATATCATTCGCTTAGTTCAGGGGGAAAAGCCAGCAACCTGAACTTCAGAGCAAATACAAACAAATTACAAACATACACAATATAAACAGACCAAATCACAATTCTTAGTTACCAGGAAAGCATCAACATCTGGGTTCACAAGCCGGGAGGCTCTTAAAACGGCTGCCCAGAGTCCCATGCCACTCTTCCAGTGACTGAAAGCCCCAAGGGAAGATGCCAACCTCTTGAGTTTATATATTCTGTTCAGGGTCAAAGGGCATCACACATGCGACTCACCCATGTGACCTAAAAGCGTCACAAAAATGCAACTTAAACCCTCTGGCATCACAAACATGTCACGCAAACCCATGCAAACCAGGCTTTCTCTTGAGGCAAGGAGGTCATCAAAGACTCTTAATTTAATCAAAGAAACAAAAGCCAAGTTCTTCAAAGGCACTTGATTAAATAAGTGCTAAAGGCCCACCTTAATTACTGATATAATATCACACCCAATAAGCGGCATTATAGCCTTCACTTGGACCTCTTAAACAAAATGAAGAGGTTGAACTAGTTGACCTTTAAGGTTTCGCCTAACTTTGAAACCATGATTTCCCTGAGTAACTCATGCCATTTTGGTATAGCTCTAATTGTTAGAAATCTTTTCCTCAAATCATGTCTCATTTTGCTAGTTGGCAATTTCCACCCATGATTCTGAGCCTGCCCTCTTTGTCTGAGCAAAAGAAATCGAATTCCTCATTCCCATGACAGCTCCTCAGTCCATGTGGTCAGAACTGTATTCTGACTTTATAATATTGTGTTAATGTTTTTGTTTTTACTTGTATTGATCGTTGTAGAGATGATCTCCATTATGTTTAATTACTCTGGTTTCTAGATTCCCAGATTTCCTAACTTAAGTATATCATGTTAGTATGCACTATCATCTTACTTTGCTTTTTTCCCATCTTGCTGCTGCTTCTTTTGAATAATGTATTTTTTTCAAATAACAAGTATTTATTAAGTATCTACTATGTTAGGTCCTGGGGTTACAGATACAAAAGTGAGACAGTTTTTGTCCTCAAGGAGCTTAGAATCTGTTAGTACAATATAATGTGTTCACAAATGATCAAACACAGGAGACAAAGTAAATACAAATTTATTTCGGTGGAGGGGGCCAACTAGGAAAAACAAGAGAGGTTTCTTGAAGGAGGCGGCGCTTGATCTGGGTCTCCAAAGGAGCTAAGCATTCCAAGAAGCAATAAAAAAAGGGAGAGCATTCCAGGTAAGGGCGTGGGCTTTGCAAAGACATGGAAACTGGAGATGGAACGTTGTGGACAGCCAGCGGCAGAAGAGGAGTCTGGCTGGAACACAGAAGCCGCAGGATTAGCCTGGAACGACGGGCTGCGGCTGCGTGGCTCTTTCTGTGCTCAATAGCACAGAATGTTTTATTTTAGAGGAAGAGGAAAGCCGGTAAAATTTGAGCGGGGAACGACCTAGCCAGACTTACACTGTAGGAACATCAGTGCTCGTATGGGTAGTGATTAGGAAAGAAGAGAGCCTGGATCCGGGGAGACTTTAAGGGGAAGCTACTGCAGGAGTCTGCCTGAGAAGTGAGGAAGGCCTCATGAGGGAATTGTGGCATGAGAAAGGGACAATAATGAGAGATGGTGAGACACTTGGAGCGATAGACTTAACAACGATTGGAGAGAAGGGGAGGAAGAAAGAAGAATCAGGTATGACCGAGGTTATGAACCTGAGTTATTAGAAAAATGGTGGCAGAAGAATAGAACTCATATTCTCTGGCCTCCTAATGTAGCGTTGCTTTCTTAGTAAAAATACTCTTCATTCGAGCTGAGAATAGGATTCAGATATTCTCTGCCCTAAACTGATTTTACCTTAATAACCCCCTTTCCGAACCAGGGAGACTGTATCAAGTGAATCACACCCAGGATAGAATGAACCCGGAACAGTTGAAAAAATAGAGTTGTTACTTGCATAGCTTACTATATCATTTTAAGGTATTCGTGCTATTTGCTCACTCTAAAAGGAGAGAATTTTAGATTGCTACTTTATGCAGTGTTATTTTTAAAACAACTATTATACATTTGGATTTTTTTCCTATATATTTCTGTGACGATCATCTCAGAACTGGAGGGAGCCTTTCTATGAAATAGGAAAGGTGAAAATCTTATTCAGCTGCCCAGTGAGAGACACAGAGAGAATGAGGACTTCTGCTACACCCCCTTATTTTGAAAGAAAGGGGATTACTATACCAAGGTCTTATGTTGTCATTTTTTTTTACTTTGTTGTGTTGGCTACAATTTTAAAAAAATAAAAGAAACAGCTTTCTCCATTCCAGGTGGTTCTGGTTGAGTTGTCCCCTAGTGGATTCCAGCGTTCTTTCTTTGATGAAGAGGACTTGAATGCCATTTCAGAAGGAGACAACGTGTATGCTTTCCAAGCTCCCTGGTCACCCATCTGGGGAGTTCCTACCACATTTTCAGGTATAGTACTACTGTGTAGCATCCCATTCAGATTTTGAGTTGGGTCTTGAGGTAGTATGATTCATGAGACATAAATCTTTAGATGTTTGTACTTTGGACTGTCAGATATAGTTTTCCTGATTTTTTTTTATGAAGATGTTTAATAAATTATCTCTAACATTCTAAAATTCAAATAGATTTTCAGTAGGTGTTAAACAGAAGGTTGTCAGATTGCTTTTCAGTTGATTTTTATTTTACAAAGTATACATGTGTGCTCTTAATATCCTTGGGTAATAGAAAAAAAAACACCTATGAGTTTTAAGTTTTTCACCTAGATGTGTTTCTTGTTCCATATCAGCTATTTGGTTGTTGTTTGTTGTTTGAAGGAGGAACAACAACAAAGAGGACCAGTGATATCAGCAGGATGATGTCTTGACTTGCAAGTGAATTAGCTTTGGAGGAAGAACTGTGCAAAGTCATAAGCCCCACTCTCTCCTCCAGAGTCATAGGAGTCCAGAGGCAAGACATAGGCAAGGCAAGACAACTCAATCTCAGTTTGTCTGAGGCAACACCCATTCAATAGTTAAAGGCTAGGTAAGAATTGAGGTAAAAGATGGCCTACTTGCCTTCACAAAACAATCAGTCAGAGAGGAGATGACCCTCAGAGACTCTGGCCAAAACAGAAGCAATTGCTATTTACGCTTACTCTGAGCCGTAAAAACTTAAACAATGACCAGTGAGGCTTGGGCTGGGACCTGTTATCGGCTAGTCAGTGAGATTCAGAGTGCTTAGTTATCAAATCCTGGTTTTCCAGAGCTATAGTTCAAGAAACCATAAGTTTAAAACTACAAAAGAGTTAATTGTCCCATGAAAAAAAAACCCCAAACCAAAAAAAAAAAAAACCTGATAGAATAATAAGTAGGGAAGAAAAAAATCTGGCCTCCAAACCCCAAGATACTTTGCAAAGTATAAGCAATCAAAATTTATAATCCTTTGGAGAGAGCACTCATATTTAAGTCTGTGTCTCCCCACATGGACAGAGGAAGAGGAGGAAATAGTAACATTGCCCAAATGGGACAAGCCCCCCCCCACCTCCCCACCGGGAAGGGGGACAGCTACTACTCACAAATTGACCCTTTAAATTTTTATTGTTTCCAAAGGAGTCTGATCCAGGGCAAAGTCTAATTGCTTCCCCCTTGTCTCAGCCCAAGTTCCTGACCTGTGTTTGGGTCTAAGCGACAGTAGCATGCTGCTAGACTTATGCCCTAGCTAGAAAACTGCTCGTTTAATGTGACAGAATTGTAGGCTCCCGTTTGGTATGGGTTTCCCACGTTGGTTATTGTTTGCAGGCTGGACTAGGTGCTGGAAGTGAGACTGTATTCAGAGCTTGGGGATCTGAACTGCATCACTGATACTGCTGGCTTGTGAACTTCCTCCTGTATCTGTATACCACTAGGCCCTCCCAACCTGATAATGCCCTGACTGTGCACATGTTCTCTTCTCACTCTGCCTTAGATCTGTGACCCAGGGCTGTGTAGTGGGTCACAAAGGTGCCAGTTGGCACCTGTTGCCATTAGGACTTCCTTTTGTGCTGGTGTACTGGGCACTGGAGTTTTCTGTGCTTTGCTGCATGCTACTGCCCTGACCCCATCTTCCATACCTGCACACCTCTGCCTGTCTTCCTATGCCAACTTGGGCCAGACAAAGGACTCACTCTGACTTTCTGGATTTGCCCTAGTGTATTTAATAGCTCTGTTTGGCGTTGTAGATGAGTGCTCAGCTGCATTGCTTCTTTCTGCTCTGCCTGAGGATTAGGTTTGGAGGACCTTATGCTGGGCCAATATTGTGAAGGACTTTTGAGGCAGTTTTTGCAGGTTCAAACAGCCATAGGGAGTCTGTGCGTGTGTGTGTGTGCGCGCGTGTATACAACACACATGTATATATTATCCCATTAACTAAAAACATCTAAATTCTGTAATAATCAAACAGAGGCACTTTGTTTATTCTTAGCTAATGATGTTGTCTCCTTGCATACAAGGCGTGTGGTGTACATATTAGGTTTCTAAAGCTAATTCCTATTTTATTTGACAAAAGCCAGAAATGCTTCTGTAGCTGATATGTGCCTATTAAGCAAAGCCTAACTTTTCGAAATTCGAATTTGCAAGTTGGATGCAATAAAATAATATTTGCAATGCAGTTAGCACAGTATTTGGCACATAACAAGTGCTATATAAGTGCTTATTCCCTCCCCACTTTGCTAATAATAACAGTTCACATACTGTGCTTTCATGTTTACAATATGCTTTCCTTTTAATACTTTACAAGGGTAGGTAATGCAAATATCACTAAGGATCTCGAAATGCCTGGAAGTTGTGACTTGTCTATGATCATGTAGCTCATGGGCCTCAGATCCTCTCTCTCCTTCTCCCCTTCCCTCTTTCTCTCTCTCTCCCTCCTTCTCTCCCTTCCCTCTTCCCTCTCTCTCCCTCCCTCTTTATCTCTCCTATTATTTTTCACTGCCTCCCTGCTACTTAAAATGGAATTCTAGAATGAGGAGACCATGAAGTTAAACCCAGTAGAGCAATTCATATAAACATAGAAACTTCATTTTCCTATATGCATTTTTTCTTTTAGGTTGTCCATCCAGTATTCAGTTCAACAAGCACCAAGTCCAGAGCCTTCCAAAAATGGCTACCTTAGGAGCTGAATCTTTGCCTTCTGGGAATGGGAGCAAAGTGCTACTTCTACTTTGTAACTTGGTAGAGTCAGGACAAAAAGCTAAAAGGTGTGTTATAATTCTTCTAGTTTCTTTCATTTTCTAAAATCGGCTTTGCAGTTTTAGAGATTTTTTGACATTTTTGGCTTCTTTTGGCAAGGACTGGTATTCTACCTGATAAAGTTCTATATAAATAATTATGGGTATAGCCTGTAATCTATATATTATGCTTAGAGCAATGTGCAAAATTGCTACACAGACACATCCAATGTAGTCCATCCAACATAGAAGATCCTTGTTCTTTGGCAGACCTATAGATTCCTGGCCTTTTTCAAAGAAGCTAATTTTAAGACTGTGAAAAACCTCGTTCTGCTTAACAATTTTATTTTAAGGCATCTATCAAGTTAATGCCACCAGATGTGTAACAGAAAAGTTCTAGGAATGTTCTAGTAAGTAAACACATTTGAAATGCTCATGTCCTAGTTGGCTCATTTTAGTTGGCTTAATGTGTGCGTGTATGTGTGTGTGTGTGTGTGTGTATGGATGGATGGGTAGCACTGCTATTCAGCATCTAATCCCAAATGTGATGGAAACTCTTTGGTTCTTGGAAAATCACCTAAGGAATTGAGTTCCATATCGGTTAAGTGAATCTCCCATCAGAGTCACCTTACAATTCAGCTTGTGGACCACCAGCAAAAGCAGGTGTACTGAACCACATCAGAGGCTTTGACAGGTGTCTATTGAAAAGCAATATCTAGGTGGAGTGATATTGTGGTGTACAAAAAAAGGAGTACCAAGATTTCTAGAAAAAAAAATGTTTAAATTGATTTCTTTTTACATCACCTACATTTTCCAGTACATTGCTCCTTACCTCTCCCTAGAGGATAATCTCTTATAACAAAGGATTTTAAAAGGAAAGAAAAACCATTCAGCAAATCTATCCAACATGTTCAGACAGTTTGACATTATATGTGGTATTCCCTACCCAAAGTCCCTCCCTCATCACTATAGATAAACAAGGGGTGAGGGTGGTGCCTTCTCATAAGTCTTTTCTGGGCCTAAGCTTGATCATCGTAATTTTAAAGCATTTAGGTTCAGTTATTTAGTTGTTCTTGTTTCTATTTATATTGTTAGGTATTATTTTATTGGTTCTGCTTATTCCATTTTGCGTCATAAGCCTTCCTATTCTTCTGGGTATTCATCATCTTCATCATTTCTTATAGTGCAGTAATATTGCATTACCTTCACATACCGTAAGTTGTTTAGCCATCCCATAGTACATGGGCATCTATTTTGTTTACAGTTTTTTTGTGATTACAAAGAGCTCAATTAAGAGGAACATAGTTTCCAGGAGTAGAGAGGTAATAGCCTTACTATCCTCTGCTCTCATCAGAGCTCTCTAGAGCATTGTGACTTAAGCATCTGGTACAGTGGTTTAAGGAGGACATTGATAACGATAAGTTGAAAGCTAGGGATGTTTGGCCTGGTGAAGAGAGAACTCGGTAAACTGTCATGATAGCTATCTTCAAGTATTTCAAGAGCTACATGTGGAAGAAGGATTAAACTTACATTTGGTCCTAGAGAGGAGAAGCAAGAGCAAAAGTTGGAAGGTGGGAAAAAGGCAACTTGAGGCTTATGTCAGAAAAATCATCCCTAAAAATTAGAGCTGTCCAAAAGTAGAATGGGCTGCCTTAAAAGGTGGCGTGATCCCCTGTGTTGGAGTATTCAGGCAGAGGCTGGACCCCTTGTTGAGTATGTTATGGTGGGAGATTCCTTTCATGTAAAGGTTAGACTACATGGACACTAAGGTTCTTTCCAACTCTCAAATTCTGTGATTCTATGATATTTTTCAGTCTATAGAAGACAAAGGAATAATTCTTCCAGTTAATGTTTGTCATTGATGACAACTTTCTGCTCAATGACAACTTTCTGCTATCTGTCATTGATCTTGGATAGGACCACTTAGTTAGGAGGCACAATGGCTTTTTATTCAGTCATGGTTTTTGACACATTGGGAACATTGAGGAAGGGGTAGAGAGAAGGAATATCGGCAGGTACTTATGGAGTAAAGTGAATCAGAGAATGTCAGTCCAGAAGGGATGGAAAATATTCAAGAATGACATTGTGAAGATACAAGTGAGAAGAAAATGGGATGTGTCTGAAGAGATGCAGATACACAAGGAAGTTGTCAACCAGCTTAGATTTTTAAAAGAAATGAGCAGAAAATGAAATTAAGTCAAGGTAACAGCTTAGAATGACCTGAAACTAGCAAGGGAAGGGAAGGACGACAAATAGGCTTCCCGCACCCTACCCCACACTATATTGGGAGAAAAAGGAGAATCCAAAAAGGAAGGAGGACCACTGCTTGGGGTGAATGAAACAGTGTTTGTTTTTATTCTGCCAAGGAGAATTAACTTTATGCTAGAAATGACAAAACGAAAATGACCAACAGGAAGCTGATACTCATTAAAAAGGCGATAGTAAAAGAACCCCTAGCTTCATTTGATGAATTCACTTGGACCAAGTCACTTGGACCAGATAAAAGAACTGGCAGATGTGGTTATCGTCAGTGATATTTTTAAGGGGAAAGATATCACAAGATTACTGTCAAATGTCCCAGTTTTTTTTTAAAGGAAAGCAGACAGTCTGAAAAATATAGATCAGTGAGTTTGACTTCAGTTCCTAGGAAAATTTGAGAGTGGATCATTGAAAGGCATGGTTGACTGACATCTAGAAAGGGAAGCAGAGCCAGCATGATTTCATTAGGTCGTTCCAGATTAACCTCATTTCCTTTTTTTTGGGCAGGATTACTAAACTAGTAGATTTGGGGAATGTGGTTATAGTTTACTTAAATTTCTAAGGAAAGCTTTTGATAAAATGTCTCATACTTTTCTTGTGGAGATGAGGAGACATCTAAATTAGACAACAATCTAATGGATTCGTAACTGATTAAACTACCCAACGGTTAAGGTGTAGTCATCCAAAGTCACTGTGGCACTAGGCCTCTAGTGGAAGATCCCCCCCATGGTGTCTATTTTGGCCCCTTAATATTCTTTCCAATGACTTGGTTTACTTAAAATGTTGGGATAGATGATGTATGTTTCATGAAATGTCACAAAGCTGGAGGGTAAACACAGGGGCAGGATAGCTAACATAGAGTAAAAATAGAATAAAAAAGATGCTGACAATCTGAAGATTCTGCATTTAGGTTGAATCTAGTAGAATGATAATTCAGTAGTGATAAGTGTTAAGTCTTACACTTGGGTGCAAAAAAAATCTGCTTTGTAAGTAGTAATGGTGTCAATAGATAGCAGTTATTCTTTAAAAGGTCTAGGAGTTTTAGTGGACTAAAAAATAAAAATGAGTCAGCAGTATATGTATGGCAGCCAGAAAGGAGGTTATGGGCAGCATTTTCAATCACAGCTTTGGTTTCTGTCTAGGAAAGGCAGAGGCTCAATAATGCATATACGAGTGTTATTTCTGTTCTAGACCAGGATATCACATGATGTTCAGCTTCAACTCCTCAAAGAGTTTCAGATTTTGTAAAACAAAATGCCATAAAAACTTTAACAAAAGAACACTATTCTTATAAGGTCAGGTGGGGTACTGTAGTACAGCCTTCAGAAAGGCAGCTGGCAAAACCAAAACAGAACAAAAAAACCTTAACGGGGAATTATCCTATTTGAATTTTTTTAAATGTAGAAATAAACCTGTAAAGTACTAGAGAGAGCCATGGAATAAAATAGTTGATGCCATGAAAAGACTAAATCAGATCAAATAATAGTATCAAGCTACCTTAATAATAAACAAGCTGAAGAAAAAGAATTGCAGAACGTTCAAGCCATCAACAAACAAAACATATAGCGCAGGACCTAGGCACCCTGTGCAAACCAAAGAAAATAATTAGAATAGAAAATTATGTTTGAATTAGATAATTAGTAAATGTATTTTGGCAGACTGAATTCCGGGTGGCATGGTTTAGCAAGGATATTAAAAAGCTGGAGAGTGTTTAGAGAAGGGCAACCAGTATGGTGAAAAATTTTGACCTGGAGATGTTAACCTAGAGAAGAGGAGAAGCCTTGGGGATCGGAGGGCATAAGAGCTGTTGTAAAGTATTTGAAGAAAAAAGAAAAATTTACTTCTTCTGATTTACAGTCATGAGAAGTGAGATATTCAGATGTGTAAAGCTCTTAGAAATATCAGTATTTAAGATACACTGTTGCTATCTGTATTTGTCAATCCCAGTGCATAAGATGTAGGTGTTTGGTTAGGAGAGCACTTCTTTCGCATTCTAGAGAGGCTGCCTTAGAAAAGAAAAATTCTGATTAACATTTGGTTTACAAGTTTTAGCATAAAAAACAAGCTTCATTTTGCTGCTCTGTGACACATTAAATCATGCCCCCAAATATTATGTGTTCTGTTGATGAAATCTTTTGAAACAAATCCAGAATTAGTGTGGCATCAAAAAATCACTAAATTGCAAGGTTAGAAACCATCAATCACTATGCTTGTTATCTTTTCAAGGCTCGAACCACCTGCTGCAGTCACTCTGCTATAATTTATTGTTCACAGTTGTTTCAAATGGTTTGGGAAGAATGTGAGTACAGGAGAATTGGTGTGAAATATTCTACAATTTATGGTCAATGACATGGACAGTAAATCCTTCAGATTTGTGTGAAACAGGTGAAGGTGATGTTATCCAGACTTCCTATGCCCCCCCATCTGAGATTTTCAAAAGTGAAAATATAGGGGATTAGTGTTTCTAGTAATCTCTAACATTCAGGTAATAAGGATAGTCAAAGTTATGAATGTGATACTCTCCACACAAACAGTTATAAAGAAGCTAAAAATGTTCTAAAACATAATTTTTGGATTAGTTCTAGTCAAGATATTCAGGATACCGTGCTGTTCTTTTAACAAACAATATCCTGCTTCTTACATTTTTTACAATGAATTCATAAGAAATACAGCTCCCAAGGTGGCATAGTAAAGGCATGGCCTCCCCAAGGTCCCTCAAGTTTCCCTCCATTGTATATATCATTGCATCCAGTAAGGCCATCACACTCCATTGTATATATCATTGCAGCCCGAGTCACTTATTTACACAACAAGGGGTCCCAGGCTAGGATCTTAACCTAGCACAACACATCTTTAATCATTACCAAGCGTCAAAACAAAGTCCTCTCTTCATCTTGACCCTAAGGTAACTTTCAAGTCCAATATGTCTTCCTCTGTGGGCTGACCACTCCCAGCCCTTGCCTGGACTCACATATAGGCCGCATTCTTGTTCCAGATCTCAGCTCATGGGGACTGCTGCACTCCAAACTCTTTCTGCTCCTGCCCAACAGCGGGCTCCAGGGGTTCCTGCATTCAGCTTCTATCCATGTGAAAACAAAACCTAACAGGGCAACAACACCTACTACCAGCAACACCATCCCAATTCACTCCCTAAGGCCAGAGGCCTCATGTCAACAGTTCAGTTCACTTTAACAGCTTCTCTGCGCTTTTGGAGACTCCTCTGTGCTCACAAAGGCTTCATCTCGCTCTTTTAGGTTTCCTTCTCAACTCTGTTACATCTCTTGCCAGGTCTTTAGGTTTCCTCTCAGCTCAATGCTCACAGCTCATTCTTCTTTGCAAGCATATAACCTTTAAAAGTTATGTGTTATATGCCTCTTCTCCTTTTGTATTTCTCCATAGCTCAAAGATTCTTGATTAAAAACATGTAGAAAATATCTGCCCTGTATCTATGCAGTCAGTCAAAACGTATTTATTGACCATGTCTATCACACGAAAGGGACTGTACTTAAAGATAGTGTTTTGTTGACGAGAGCTTGAGAGAGACAAACATCACACAATTAGAATGCTCTTACACGTGGTTATTATATCATTGAAAGAAACTTCTCTATGTCTTTCTACAGATTTGGTCCACCTTTACTAATCAGAGAAGACAGAGCTATATCTTGGGACCAGCTCCAACAACAGATCTTGAATAAAATGCGATATTTAATGAAACAGGAGATGCCAGTGCAGGTTAGTATGGGGCTTTTGAACATACAGACCAGATTGGGGAAAATTAGGAGATAATTTGCTAACTGATTAGACTCATTTTCTTTTCAACATAATATCTGTTATTTATGAAATAGGGAAAGATCTTATGATTTCATGTAAGGGCTGTATGCAGCATTTA
>CM053627.1:203647152-203667707 GCA_028646595.1 Phalanger gymnotis
GGGGAGGAGGTAATCAAAAGCAAACACTTTTGAAAAGGGACAGGGTCAAGGGAGAAAATTGAATAAAGGGGGACAAGATAGGATGGAGGGAAATATAGTCAGTCTTTCACAATATGAGTATTGTGGAAGGGTTTTGCATAATGATACATGTGTGACCTATGTTGAATTGCTTGCCTTCTTAGGGAGGGTGGGTGGGGAGGGAAGAGGGGAGAGAATTTGGAACTCAAAGTTTTAAAAGAAGATGTTCAAAAAAAAAAGTTGCTTTTGCATGCAACTGGGAAATAAGATATATAGGGAATGGGGCATAGAAATCTATCTTGCCCTACAAGAAAGTAAGGGAAAAGGAGATGGGGGGAGTCGGGTGACAAAAGGGAGGGCTGATTGGGGGATGGGGCAATCAGAATATATGCCACCTTGGAGTGGGGGGTAGGGCAGAAATGGGGAGAAAATTTGTGATTCAAAATCTTGTGGAAATCAATGCTGAAAACTAAAAATATTAAATAAATAACAAAACATAAATTAAAAGAAAGAGAAAAATCCCCAATAAAGGTCCAAAGCACACAGAGAAAACAGAGAAAATTCTAATACTACAAAGATTAGTATATCCTTAAAGAATATACAAAGCTATTTTAACAAATATTCTAATACAAAAGAAAAAAATCCAGTACCTGCTGAAGTGCAGAGAATCCTATGGACTTCCTAAAAGCACAAAGGACAACAACAGCAAAAGACTATAGAATGGTTCAAGAGAAATGAAAAACATAAAAAGAGAAATTAAGAATAAAAATAAGTCAGAACGTAAGAGTTCTCAATACCAAATTCAAAAATTCAATTAGCAGATTCAACAAGAAAATGGAACCACAATGGAAACAGTAAAGAAGGTACAGATTAGTAGGTATGGAACAAAAATAGAAGAAAATCAGGCAGAAGAGAAGTAAAAGGCAATGATAAAAAACACATGAATTTTAAATAAGCCAACTTGACTAACTTTGAAGATAAGATGTGCAAAGATAACTTATGTCATTGGTTTCCCAGAAGAACATAACCACTATACAGCAGGAAATAATACAAGAAAACCACCTATAATTCCTGAATAACAAAGCCTCACTCAGAATTGAGAACAGAAGAATGAAAAGTTAGGAAGGTTACAGTCAATCAACACGCTTTTATGAAATACTTCCTATGTGGTAGGGCACTATGTTAGTACTAGGGATACAGAGAAAGAAGAAAAAGGTTCCTGTTCAATGGATGAAACAACATGAAACTAGGCACATTTAAGATGCATACAAAGTAGCTGGAAGGTAATCTCAGAGAAGAAGACAGTATCAACTGAGGGCACTGGGAAAAATCTCCTACTAAGTAGTGGGGGGGGGGGCCTGGGGGACAGTGCCAGAATTTGAAGGAGGCCAGGGAAATTAAGAGGTGAAAGTGAGGAGGGAAAGCTTTCCAGGCATGAGGGATAACTGGTACAAGGTTACATAGACAGGAAATGTAGTGTCATGTTCAAGGAATGCTGCAAATCACTAAAAATAAGAAGTATGAAAATTAAAAACAATTCTAAAATTTCACCTTACACCCATCATATTGGAAAGATGATAAAAAATGAAAATGCCATTTGTGGGGTAGGAGTGCTATGGAACTATGGGCACACCTATATACTTTTGGTTGAGCTACAAAGTGGCCCAACAATTCTGGAAAACAATTTGGAACTATATCCCAAATGCCACTAAAATAGAAATACTTTTTGACCCAGCAGTACCCTCTCTAGACCTTTCCCCCAATAATGTCAAAGATAGAGGGAAAGGACCCATATGTAAAAAGTACTCAAAGAAATACTGGGTTTTTTGGTTTGTTTTTTTTTTAGCAAAAAAAAAAAATGGAAACAGTTTGTATCCTCAGCATCTAACCTAGTGTCTGGCTCATAGTAGGCACTTAATAAATTCTTGTTTATTGAAACAAAATGGGTGCCTTCATTTGGGGGATGTTTGAACAAATTATGACATTTAAATGCAATAGAATATCATTGTGCCTCAAGCAAGAATGAAAGGGACAAATTCAGAGATACTTTGGGAAGACCTATATGAAGTAGACAGAGCAAAATGAGCAGAAACATGGCAATGATTTAATACAACGAGTATAAAAATGTTATAAAAGAAAAGTCTGGCTTAAGAATTTTGATCAATGTAATGACTAATAAATTATGTTTCTCACTTCTTGGCAAAAAAAATGAGGGAGAAAAGGTACAGAATGAAATAGATTTTCAGGCGTAACCAAAGTACGAATTTGTTTTGCTTGACTATACTTATTTGTCATGTGACAGAGCTTTTATTTTGGGGGAGGAGGCAGCTGTGGGTATAAAGGGAACTTTGAAGGAGGTAGTGAAAGAAATGCCAAAAACAAAAGTGTCAGTGAAACATTTTTTTAAAATGCATGGAAGACAGCAGAATGAAATTCAAACAAACAGGGCAATGTTGGTACTACTATGTGAAACTTAAGACTCATATTTTGAAAAATCTACAAGTAACAGTCAAAGTTTTATATATAATCTTCTTTTCCATTTTTTGTACATGTTAATGTTCATTTTTGTTAGTGTTCATCAAGCTCAGATTAAAAATAAAAGGAAATTTTTTGAAAAAATATAAAGAATGTTTGGGAAGAGACCCCACTAAACAACATCATTCTGATTGAAGGACGAAGCTAGAAAGATCTAAACAAAAGATGGAAAAAGTTCTACAAAGATTATGACAACAAACCCTTTTAACCACAAACACCACTTGGGCTTCACATCACAGGTCCAGATGAGCTTACAGAGACAGAAACGGAACAAAAGAACAAAGAAGCCGGGAAAAGGAGTTCGATGAGATCAAGCACACATAAAGGAGATCTGTACTGGAAGCAGCACAATGGTGGGGGTGTTGAGGGATTGACTGACAAGCTATTTAAAGGAAGAGGAAGATAAAAAGGAATGAGAAAAATCTCAGATCATATTAACAAAATTGGGCAACTGAATCACCAGCTATTAATTTATGTGCCTACTTTCCTCTGAATAAAATTTTTACAAGAATAATTTGCAAATGCATCAGGGGAATTTCTGATTAGGTTATTAGGAGGCTTTCACAAGATTTTATATATTTTTATATGTATATACATAAATTTATATGTATATATCACAGTAGATCATATCTTTAACATCATCCAGTCGATGGTATAGAAAATAAGATCTTATTGCATTTATTGTTTGTTGACAATGAAAAAGACAATTAGTTTGTATTTTTCCGATGAGAGACTATAAGTTCGTTGAGGTAAGGGACCCTTTTATTTTTGTTTTGATATCTTTAATACCTATGACAGTGCCCATCACCTAGTACAAACTTAATACTTATTAACTGGCTGACGGAGCAAAATCTACATTAAGGACATCAACAAGCTTTCTCTCATGCATCCAACAAAATTACGAATAATTCCATCAGATTTAAAAGAGATGACATTGTTTGATGACTCTCTTAATATCAGGAAAAGCAAAAATAGGGAGACATATGTTTTCTAATGGTGCTCAACATTCATGGAGCAGATACACATGACAGAGTCCAAGTTGAAGATGGATTCCCTATGGATGGTGAGATCTTCCAGTTTGGGTTTTTTTTTTCCTGCTTTTAGTCAACCTTATGCTGGATGCATGAAGTCTCAGAATATTGCAGTGTTCTTGATGAGATCTGTAACCACTCAAGAGTTTGGCCTAACTATTCAAGCAGGAGAGTTCAAGTGAGTGAAGCATGTCTATTTTCTAGATTGTGATGTGCAATAGGAAGAACAATTTATAGAGTTCATCCATCAGTAATCGCAACTTGGGCACCATGAACCAACAATTGGATCCAAAATTAAACAAGAGGAAGACGGAAGCTGTATTGCCCAGGTAAAATCGTCCAGCCAGCTTTTCTTGAAATGACGGTCATCTTCGAGTACTAGTATTCTACTAATGTTACTGAATAGCTAAGACTCACAGAACACTATAGGAGCCAATGAATTAAAGTCAGGTGCCACACAGAGAACAATGGAGAGGTGCAGGGTGAATGTGGGCAAAGTGTAACACATGACAAATAAAAAACCAGGCAGAAGTAGAATAAACAACATCATCGAAGAAACATATGATTGAAAAAGAAGATAGGCTGGTCTCTGGGCAAGAGCAAGGGATAACCAATGGACAGCCTATGTGCTCTGCTGGTATCCTCCTAACTTCATGAGAGATCACAGAAAATCTTAAATATATTCCCTATATTGGTATGGGGAGACATGGATGCATAAGAATCTCACAGTAGGTATAAAGTGTAAATCTGCATCATTGCAAGGTACATGTACAACTACATTCGAGTACTGAGTATTTGGATATTTGTATGAGAAATATTATGCTAATAATATGAATAATAATCTCATCCTCCCGAGAAGCTCAAGGTGCTTCAGAATTCATGCTTGTGGGAGTACCTCAGGTGAAAGTGAAAATCACAGCAATTTGTAGACAATTTCTCAAATTTCTTCACTGAGTTTACTGTTACTCTGGGAGAGAAGTGATTGACAATCTACCTGAATTTTCCTTTATTCAACCTTTTAACTTCTGAGAAAGTTTTCTACCTTTTACATTACTTTCATTTTCTTACTATTTTAAAAGTCACAGTTAAGACTGCAAGTTATTTAGTTTCCAACTAAAAACTGCAGCCTTGAGTGAGGGGAAGGAAATAATAAGCCTACTATGTGCCAGGCACTGTGCTAAGAACTTTATAAATATGATTTCATTTGATCTACACAAGGACCCTGGGAGGTAGGTAATATTATCTCCTAAAACTGAGGCAAACAGCAATTAAGTGACTTGCTCAGGGTCAAACAGACTCTAAGTGCCCGAGGCTACATTTGAACTCTGGTCTTCCTAACACCAGGCCAAAGCCCTCTATCCGCTATGCTATCTAGCTGCCTCTTTAACTCAAAGATCTTTACCTAGAAGAGATGAAATGGGTCCTACACTTCAACTAGAAAAGAATTTCAACTCTCATTAGGAAAAAACCAAGAATTGGGTAAATTCAGTTTTCTTTGATCTTCAAACTTGGCCTGCGGAAAAGTTTTTTCTCAATCTATAAATGACAATGTAATCCTGAGTTCCTCTATTCTATGGCATTGGTCAAGTTTCTTCTCTCTCTTCACTCAAGTTCCTGCAGTAAAGATAGTTGTGCTCAGCTGAGGATGCCAGAATTTCTAAAAATCATTTATATAAGCAGGATTGAATGAGATTAATATATGTAAAGGGCTTTGAAAACCTTAAAGCATTTTATAAAATTCTAGCTATTAAGTACCATGATGACTATGGAACATCTTTTCTTCCTACAGAACTAGATGCTTAGAATGGATGAACAAAAAAGCATTTATTAGGGGCTTACTAGCACTGTGCCAAACACTGCAAATACAAATAGGAAAAAAAGAGAGCGACGTGCTTCCAAGGAGCTTACACTATAATTGAGAAGATAACTGCGAGTCACATAGAAAAGTCCTCAGGGTGCAGTGGTAAAACAGATGTTAACACATCTTTCTAAATGCCATTTGCGTTTATAAAATAATTTCTGTTCCTCGTGTTGAATCATCATACAGTGGCAGAACCAAATCTAAAGGCTCCCAGCTATGAAAATGAGCCCTCAAGAAATACACAGTGAGAATTCAACATCGGGAATGGCTCACCTGTGTAATGTCCACCTTGCATGCTGCCATGGTGGTTACAGACGGCATATAAGTCATACAAGAAGTCAAGCGGGCAGCTATTAGGCAGGCAAGAGGCCTGTTCCCAGGTGGGCCAAGAGTTCGGCAGGTGCGCCTGGCCAAGATTCCTTTTGGCTACATGGGGGGCCATGTTGAGGCCAAAGAGAGGAAACTTCACCAGAGTGGAGAGCTTGTTTCTTCTCTCCCCAACTTGACAGAATCGTTTGAGGTGGATTATGAGAATGTCAGGCAATGTCCACAAACTTAGTTTCACCATCCCCTGCTGGAGGATCTTGCAATGGGGGCATTTCCATGCATCATCAGGAGCCAACTGGAAAAGGGAAATTGTTTTCCATGTATTTTTAATTTTAATCTCAGTAACCATTAATGAAATATTCAAATAGCCAGAAATCTTTTAAGGGAGATCATACAGAATACCATAAATTCTAAATTACTTACATTTTGAAGGGCATGTTAACTTTGTTTCATGTGCTGAAACTGCCCTGGTGTCCATGAAATAGTAAGAAACCCAGAGCAAGGCCTTTAGCGCTCTGGGCAGAGCCCCTACGGAGACTTATGGGAACCAACAGCCGAGAAGCACAACAATGGAGAAGGTGTAGACGAGTTAATATCTGTACCTCTAGAGGGAGGCCTGACATCACTGAGAACACTGACCTATTCAAGTACTTTAATAAAATAATTTTCTGAAAATCCCATTTGCTTCCATACCCCTTCTTACCTGTCTCGCTTCTGCATATTGACCTGCCCCACCAGTTTCATTTCTGTCATTATTTTTCTTCTCAGGGAAAAGAAATGGGGTCCTATTGGCAATGTCAACTTTCATGAAGGCTATTCCCTTCTCCACAGTTCGGTGGGTGGCAAACACCACACCCAACAAAACACAAGGAACTTTCCTGTACCTGGCCTCGTAGCGTATTTCAGGAAAATCTTTTCCCTAATGAGCCCTCAAAGAGGGTCTAGACATGGGTTGCTTGGCAAGTACCTGTTCCTCCTTAGTATAGAGCTGAAAGCACTCATTTAGGGTACAGCTGGGCTGCTGATGGGCCTGCTGCTGGAGCTGAACACTTGGGGCATCCTGGACTACTTCCTCCTGAATATTTCCAAACAAGCTGTGGAGAGAGAGAAAAAGAGAAAGAGGAAAGGGGGAGGATGGAGGGAGGGAAAAAGGGAAAGAGAGGGAGAGGGAGAGGGAGAGAGAGAGGAGAGAAAGAGGGAAAGAGAGAAAGAGAAAGGAAAGGAGGAGGAAGGAGGGAGGAAGAGAGGGAGAAAGAGGAGGGAGGAAGAGAGGGAGAAAGAGAAAGGAGGAGGAGGGAGGGAGAAAGAGAAAGAGAGAAAGAAAAGGAGGAGGAGGGAGGGAGAGACAGAGAGAGAGAAAGAGAAAGGAGGGAGGGAGGAAGAGAGACAGAGAGAGAGATCATAGGTCATAAGATTTTGCCTCAGCAAACAGGTTTCTATAATCTAATCTCAAGAACTTTTCAGTGATTGGTGCTTTTCAAAATCAAGATTGATGTTCACTCTTACTAGGGTTTCTTAAGAGCAAAGACTATTTATTTGTTTGCTTATTTTGGGCATGTACCTGCGATTTCATTGGTGTGGGAGAATCTCTTCAGCAATGCAGAGCAACTGTTCTGCACATTACTGTTCCTTGAAGGCACTGAGAAGTTAAGTGACTCGGCCAAGTTTACACAAATAGTATACGACTTGAACCCACATCACCCTAAATCTAAAACTGTCTCTTTTTCTCTACGCCACACTGGGGGGTATAGAGAAATCGATTTATTTTTGTTACAGACACATACTACTCAACACTTCTGTTTAGAAGCAGAATGGAGCACAAGGTAAACAGTCTCTTGGCCAGGGTGCTATCTCTTCTCCTCCCTGGGATGACTTTCCTCAGAAATAAATGTTTTGAACTCACAGCTCTTTGGTGGTCCTATCCCATTCTACTGCCAGCTTGATATGTGGGGGACCTCCTGGCCTGCTGAGCTTCAAAGACCTAAGAAGAGAATAAAGGGCAGTGAAATCCATGACAGAACCACAGCAAGTAATTTTTTTGTTCCCACATCTCAGTTTTATTTCAGCAGTTCACCCAACCTAGTACCACCCTTCAAACCAAGCACACAAGCTCAAAAGCTACTTAAGACCCTCACTCCCTTAGGGATCTTTGTAGGTTAGATGATGGTTATTAATGTTATTATATATTTATATAGTTTATATGATGCTTTAAGGTTTGCAAAACACTTTACAAACAACTGGAACCTAGGTTTTCACTGGCTGCAAGTTTAATGCTCTTTTCTTTATTCCACAGCCTAAAATCTAAGAGCTTTGCACTTACAGTTTATCAGAACATCTGGGTACACGCCCTAATTTCTTCAATTACTAGCTGTATGACCTCAGGCAAATTACTTAGCCCTTCTGAGATCCTATGAAGTACAAATGAGATAAATTAAAAGTAATCCTGGAAATCTATTAAAACTCTCCTTTCAAATAGTTCAACTGAAGGTATTAAGAAATAATATTTCTCAAGCTTAAAATCTTTTGTAGATTTTTCCCTTTAAGAAAGCATATGGGAAGTCAAGGACAAAAAAACTAACACCTTGACTAAATTTCATTGTTTGTCTTTGGAAAAATAAAAGAGCATATGTACTTATTAGAAGAGGGTGGTAACCAAATAAATATTAATGATTATTAATTTTAATTATTTCATCTTTAATATTAATTATTAAACCAAATAAAAAATACCTCTTGTCTACTAAGATCATTGATCACCTTTCCCAATACAACAGAATTTGACATAATGATCACAAGGAGGCAGCTCTTTTAACACTTGAGAGAAGTGGTCAAGAAAGGAAGGGTTCCAGTAGTTTGAGTAGATTAAGTGACCACTGTTCTAGAATGTTATCTCCAAACTATATTTTAACATGTCGTGTGACCTTTTCCACATTCAAGATGCCTACAAATGTTACTTAAAGTGATAACATTTTGGATAAAAAGGCATCTGAAAGTCAGGTTGTTTTGGACCTTACCTCTCTGGGCTAACACTAATTGGATTTAGAAGGTTCAATTTAAAAAAAATTTCTGGCAAATTTGTACCTAACATGCAGAATATAGCATTCATATTTTTCTTTGACATGATATAAATGCAAGCTATTATTGTTATACCTAGCCCATTCCCAATACCTTTTTAAAAAGGCTAAACAAGATATCTTTACTACAGAATGTTAGTCAACTTCCCTGCTACGTATGTATGTATATATGTACACATACATATACATGCATGTATGTGTACACACACACACACACAGTTTCCTTGCCAATCAGTTATCTTTATATAGAATAAAGAACTGAGGATAGTTACAGAAGACCTGAACTTGTTTGAATTAAATTCTAAATTGGCTACTCATTCATTTCTGTGAACTTGGCCACATGGGGTATTTAGCCTCCCTGGCTCTCAGGGTGTTTGATTAGATAATTCTAAGGTCCTCTCTTGCTTTAAAATTCTAAGATCTTGTGATCACCAAGGATCACGATCACACCAGGCCCCCTCTCAGAAACCTCTAGTTGGAGCCAATCTATAGTTTTCGCAGAAATGTAAATCTGGTCCATGTAGGCAGGGAATAATGCACAGTGAAAGGCAAGAGGATGGGTTTCAGAGGATGGGGAGTATTAAGCAAAATTAAAGAATAGATATTTGATATTATGTCATGAAGCTAGCAAGTCATTCACAAATTATACATACTTAATTGGATTAAGTCAGGAACTATCTTCTACAAGGGATGTGGGACCACGACAAGGAAATACCACGCTGAATTCAGTTTTGGACATGGTGAGTTTAAGATGTCTATGGGACATGGTTTGAGATGCCCAAAAGCAGTTGGAGATGCAAGTCTGGATGAGTAGAGCTAAGAATCATTAGTACAGAGATGACAACTGAATCTACAGAAGCTCATGAGATCACCAAATGAAGAGTTGTTTGTTTTTTTTAAAGCAAGCAATGTGAAATGGAGATTTACATTTTCATATAGAATTCTCTTTTGTATTATGCTGTTTGCATGGATTTGGTATTTTTCAATCAATCAGTCAACATTTACTAAGTACCTACTATGTGCCAGGCACAGCACAGAATTTTCAAAATAAAATTTAAAAAATAAATAAAAGGAAAGGAAAAGGCAAAGACAGACCGACAGAGAGAAAAGGGGAGGGGGGGGGAGAGAAAAGAGAGAGACAGAAAGAAAGAGGGAAAGAGAGAGGGAAAAGAGAGAGAAAGAGAGAGGGAAAGAGAGAGAAAAGAGAGAGAGAGAAAAGAGAGAGAGAGAAAAGAGAGAGAGAGAATGAGCGAGCAAGCTACCAGGCTAGAAAGCTAGGTTTGAGCCAGACTGTGAAGGACTTTACATGACAAACTGAGATGACTATATTTCATCATAAAGGCAATAGAGAGCTCTGAAGCTTGAGTTAGGAAGTAACAGGAATAGACCTGTGTCCTAAGACGATGAATTCTGCAGTTGTATAGGGGATGAGGAGGGGAGGGGAGAAAATGAGGGTAAGAAGATCTATTAGGGAGACTAGATTCAGTGGTCCAGGCCAGATGAGGGCCTAAAGCATACAAGCACAGAAAAAGGGAAAAATTTTATTTAAATATGTTGTAGAGATACAAGCGATAAGACTTGACAATAATTAGAAATGAAGGTGAGGAAAAATGATGTTTCAAGGATGACCCAAGGCCTTGGTCACTGCCCTGTCCTTTCAGGTTCAAGCTTTAGCTGCTCTCTGCTCTGGTTCTCTACTGCTCCAGGGTCTTCCAGCTGTTAAACCTTGACCATTCATGCCTTAAAGAGCCTCTAGAAACTAAAGCATCTAAGATTTGGAAAGGACCTTAAAGGACACCAAGTCCAACTTCTCCCTATTTGCTCACCCACAAATTATTATCCAGCCCCCATCATAAGACCTCTAGTGATGGGAAACTCAGTACTACCCCTACAGTATCTCATTCCAGTTTTGGACAGTTGTTATTACGAGGAAGTTTTTTCCCCCTTTATATCAGGTCAAAATCTGTCTCTCTCTAACTTCCATCCCTTATTCATGGGTCTGCCCTCTAGGGACAAGCAAGCTATGTCTAATCCCTTTTCCATAACAGCCCTTCAAATACTGAAGATATCTATATTTCCAATAAGTATCCTTTTCTCTGGGCTAAATGTTCTTTCAATTGATGCTCATATGGTAGGGTTTCCAGGCATATTATTGCACAGACACACTCTAGCTTATCAATATCTTTCCTAAATTATGGTTTCCACAACTAAAGACAATATTCCATACATACTTTGATTAAAGCAGCATGTAGCAAAACTGTTAGCCTCTTTGATTTGGATATTATGCTTTTCCTCTTTATTTTCTTGGTGACTTTATCACCCCCTATGGATTTAACTATCATCTCTTTGCAGATGATTCAAATTTTACACACACACACACACACACACACACACACACACACACACGCCTTTTACATCAGTCTCTTCCCTGAGCTTCAGTAACACATCACCGACTGCTTACTAGATAGCTTCAATTAGATGTCCCAGAAACATCTCAAATTCAACATGTCCAAAACAGAACTCGTCTTTCCCACCAAAATCCACTCTGCTTCCATGCTTTTCTACTTTTTCCAGTTTCCCAGGTTCATGACTGGCATTATTTTTGATGTCTCATTTTCTCTTCCCCCACAAATCCAACAGTTGCTAAATCTTGCTGTTTCTACCTCCCCAACACCTATTTCTTGAGCCCTTCTCTTGGCCACCCCTTCTTATTTAGACTCTCGTCATTTTGTACCTAGATCCTTAGTTGAAGCCTCTGCCTCAAACCTTTCTACTGCATTTTATCCTTCCACAAAGACACCAGTGGTTTTCCTTAAGTGTGGAACTAGCCGAATCACTCCTCTAACCAACAACTCCCCCAACTCTTCTTCTAGATCAGATATAAATTCCTCTGTCATATAAAGCCATTCACAATCCAGTCCCAACCTCTGTATCCAACCTTTTTATATATAATTTCCCCTTTCACACTGTTATGATCCAGCCAACGAAGAGATGTATTCTATGGCTTTTCTATTCCTTATACCCAGCAGCCTATCTCCTATCTCCATGTCTGCATTGACCATTCTCCATGCCTCTAATACATTTTTTTTTTCACTTCCACCTCAGTGAGTAATCTTTTGTTTCAGGAAGTAACTCAAGAACCACCTTGTAGATAAAGCCTTTCCTGATCCCACCAACTGCTAATGTCCCTCTTCTTTAATTATCTTATATTCCCCACACCTTCGGGAGAAATTAGTATTATACCATTATGTTAATAACTAATTATTAGTTGTGATCCACTGTTTTCCCTTCGTTTTCTGTAAAGGCCCAACTCTTGCTCCTAGTCCTCAAGGAACATGCTCAGTTTTGCACAGGACTCCACCCAACTGTGAGACCCAATTTCTGTTCAGAGTATAAACAAAATCCAGTCTGGGTAAACCCCTACCCTACCCAAGGAACCCACGTCCTTGGTCCCCTTCATTAGAGTTTAAGGCGACTAGGTCATGAAGAAGAAATCCAGCCAGAAGTCCAGATGGAAACGGCTTCCCCTGCCCAGATTGCTTGAGGCTGCTGAGTCTCATGATCAAGCCACGATCTCAGCAGAAGGAGCTAAAGACCGTTAGCCTACCTCCTTATTAAATGTCTACCAATCAAGGTTGATTTTCATTTGTCAGGTGGATTTCTCTTCAGAAGGTACGTAAGATGTTTCAGAGTCTCCCTTTGGGTCACTGGTTACCGAGATAAACCACTGACCATCAATTTATTGATTGCCAGCTAGTCTAATTAATAAATTGATTATAAATTACCCAGAAACTGACTCTCAGGATTTTAATTTGTGTCACTTTGTATTTATTCTGTCTACACTTATACAAGTACAAGTCATATACTCCAATAAAACCCAAGTTCCTTGATGATAAGAACTGTTTTACTTTTTACGTCTGTATCCCCAGCACCTTGCATAGTACCTGGCACATAGTCGATGATTAATAAATATTTGGTGATTGATTTTAATGTACATTCTATAAGAAAAACAGAGATATCTTGCTCAACTATCTAACTCATAGACTTGCCCTCCCCTCAAACTCTAGAAATCAAGAGAATTAGATAAAATAAGAAATGTATTTTTTCCAATTAGTTTATTTGAGTAGATTTAAGAACACTGAGTTGAAGCCAAATGGAAATAAACTATAAGGAAGAACTGCCTAACAATAACAAATGTAATGTCCGCCTTAGAAGGTAGTAAGTTCCTTATCAGTTTGTCTTCAAATGGAGCATGGATGTTCATAGAGATGGGTTTGATGAAAACAAAATAAGGGATCCTAAGGGGCAAAAGTAAGCAAGGAATGTTCTAAGCATGGAGGACAGTCTATATAAAAGCACAAAGGAAAGAGATCGAATGCTGAGCATGAGAAGGGGCAAGCAGAACAGCCGATTGTGTCCTAACGTGTACGAAGGGGAGTAATGTGTAACAAGAATGGAAAAGAAGACAGAGACTAGGTTGTGAAAGGCTTTTAATGCCAAATAGGGAAACTCCTATTTGATTTTAGAAGTAATAAGGAATCAGTGGAGTTTATTCAGTAAAGGAATGATGTGGTTGGATATGTGCAGAAGGAAAATTAATCTGGCAGCTGAGTGATGGATGACTTGAAGGAACAGACTGGAAGAAGGGAGACCAACTAGGGAGTAATGAAAGCCTGAACAAGGGTGGTGGCTACACAAGTGGAGAGAAAGGGACAGACACAAGAGACATGGAGACAGAAACAAGATTCGGCATCTGATGGCGTGAGGAAGGGCAAGAGGAAAGGAAACATCAAGGTTGTGAACCCAGTGGCTAAAAGGATGGTGGTGCCCTGGACAGAAAAAAATGTTTAGAAGAGAGATGAGTTTGAGGGAAAATACCATGAACTCTGATTTAGAAATGTTGAGTTCGAGCTTCCTATGGAACATGGGTATTCAGCAGGTAGTTGGAAATATAGGCCAGGAAAGGCATGAAAATACAGTTCAGGAGATAGATGAAAACTAGAAATACAGAACTGGAAATCTTTTGCGTAATGACAATAGTTGAACCCATGAGAGCTACAAGATTATAGTAAAAATGTAGAGAGAAAAACGAAGAGACCATAGAACTCTGGGGTACCTCCATGTGTATTTAACTCATTAAACTTGAGTTGTTTTACCTAGATAAGACTCAAGCAACACAAAATAGCTTTCTTCCAAGTATCTGAAGTCCATGGTATGGAAGACGGATCAGGGCCCAGAGGGCAGAACCAGGAACAGTGGGTGGAAGTTGCAAAGAGGACAATTGATAGAAGAACAATTTAGAGTTCTCCAGTGGGTTCCTTTTCTGTGAAGTCTAGACTACCACTGTTCAGGTATATTACAAAGGGGATCCTTTTTCTGGTACCGTTTTGACTAGATAATCTCCAAGATTGCTTTGGACTCTAAAATCCTGTGTCCCTATGGCTGCAGGGGCCAGTGGAGAAAAAGCAACAGGTTCCTAGCTCTTTCCCTCTTTCACTGCTGCTAGATGAGGTTTCATTTCCACCACTGTCATTTAGATGGAATGCACATCCTAATTTTTAGCTGCCTCAGCCCACCTCTGTGGCTTAGCTCTAGCTCAGTCTCCACCCCTATATACACACAGCTGTTTGCTTCAGGCTTTATTTCCTAATCATCTAATCCTAATCTCTTCATTTTCCATCTAAAATCTTATCATTTGTACCTTTAAAACAGGTCTGTACAGCCCTGCTTGCAACAGACCAAAGGATTTCATGGCCTGCAAAAAGTGTAGAGGAAAACATCCTTTGCATGTAGAAGAAATTCTTTGCCATGCTGGCCTGCTTTAAAACATCTCTCACATGTTTCCTTTTTTCCACTCACACAGGCCACCACACTGAGGCAGGTTCTCATCTTCTCAAAATTGGGACTATTACAATAGCCTTCTGGATGGTCTTCCTGCCTCAAGTCTCCCCCTACTCCAATCTATCACTCACTCAGTTGCCAAAGTGCAAGTCTGACTATGTCACTTTCCCTACTCAATGAACTCCCTAATACCTACAGAATCAAGGACAAAATTCTATGGTCAGCTGTTTTGTCCAGTGAAGTATGATAAGAAATTTATTAAGAGAACTGAACACAGGTGATCCCTGTTAAAAGAGTTCAGTGAAGTGACCTCCATTTAATAGTCCATTCGCCACAGCAAGTGAGTCTCTGTTTGACATCCTCAACTTCAGTTCACAGTAAGTTCTTTCCTATGCCAAAGCAGAAGTTAGGTTTGCACAATATTTCCTAAGTTGTCGTCTAGGATATAGACGGAGTGGGGAACTGGTGGCCTCAAAGCCACATGCGGCCCTATAGGACTTCAAATGTGGCCCTTTTACTGAATCCAAACTTCACAGAACAAATTCTTTTATTAAGGCCACATGTGGCCTTGAGGCTGCAGGTTACCCACCCCTGAACAGGATCTTCCTTAAGTATTGTTATTCTCCTTTCTTTATCCAAGGCTAAGGTTTTAAGACTTCCATTATCATATAAGAAAGGTCTCTACAACTACTTGAAAGAAGAGGACAGAGTCAAATTGACCATATGTTGACCAAAGTGACCACATTAACACTGGGTAAGTTGGAGGGAACATGATTTTGTTTATCAGATTCTGGTAACTGCATCTGGTGTTGCTAAGTACATTCCACCCCCATTAAGGAGCCTTCTGGAATAAGGAATATTATTCATTCTCTTGCACCATCTAGAAAAGTTCTCTTACCTTTCAACAGCCCAGTGAAAGAGGGGTCTGTTGTCTTGTGGGGACAAGTAGCTGCAGATGTTGGATAATCCCACAACCCGAACAGCAAACAACAACCCCAAGCTCTGCTAATATAAATGGGAAATAGTAAGTCCTTTAGATATTCCTAAAGTCCTGATTTAAATCATTAAGTTTAAAATAAAGCATTAGTCAGACAGTCAATTTACAATTTTTCTTTTCTATAAAAAGCATAGCCTATGTACTGAAGTTACATCAGACAACACATTTTCAAACTAAGATAAGTTTCCTTTTTAGAAGGGAAACATTTTTTACTTGTTCACTTTAGTTATAATGGTGAACAAAAGTAAATACTTGTGCAATGATTATGTTGTGCGTTTTAATTCAATAAAATAGTAAATGCTTTTGCCCTACTTTGTTAGAAAAACAACCACTATAAAACGCAAACAACGGAAATTTGCTTGGTTTTTATTTATTTATTCTTGATATTCTTGTGAGAAACGCGGTTTTGGGGATTGATGGACTTCCTAGGCAGGGCCAAAGTCCTGAGGAAGAACCCTGTGATAATCCCTAAGGAAGGCTGTGCAGACCACAGGACTCCCAGAAGAAGGACAAGTGGTAGCCCCCTTTAATCTGTGGGGATCACAGGGCCTCCTAGGAGTCAGACCCTAAAGAGGACCCAAGTGATGGCCCCTTGGATGGCGGTAAGATCAAAAGGCCCCCAAGACAGGGCTGGAAGTCCCAAATGATGTCCCCTTAAGAAGGCTGTGCAGACCACAGGGTTCCCCAAGGAAATCCCGAGTGGTAGCCCTCTTAATACCGCAGTGGAGATCACAGGACACCCCAAGGCAGGGTCAGGAAGTTAGCCCGAGACGTGCTTCCGCAGCTCATTGCTTTCCTTTTTCCATGACCTTGGGAAGATCCATGTGATTTGCCCATTCTCACCCAAAGAACTCAGGACCAGAGTGGGCAGAGGAAGGCATTTATAACGCTCCTCAAGAGAGGGTGTAGTGCTCACTGGAACACTCACACCCTGACACAGCTGCAGGAGCGGGGTGGGGGGGAGGGGGGAGTTACCATTCCCTCCACTCCTGCTAGAGTTATGGTTAGTGTACATTCTTTACTTTTTACATACTTTTCCTAGGTTATACAGTTTATATAGGTAGGATAATAAGTATACAGAAGCAGAAAGGAAGTTAATTAGATTTTCCTTGTCTGAGTTTAGGAGTAATCTACACTCTTTATTTCCCCTACCTTCCCTCTTTAACATATGCAAATTATGCAAATCGGTAGGCCTGGACTCTTGACCAAGACCAGGCCCTTGATAAGCTTGAACTGGTTCAACCGGTTTGGCCTCTCTAGTTCCCCTGACTGCCTCCTCAAATGTCTCGTTTAAGTATGTGTACAAGCCTCTGACCTTTCACCTGACTGACCAGAGGCCTGGCTTCTGCTAAAGCTGGGCGGGGGGGGAGTACACCTTCTGTGGAAACAAAACTCCTCCTCCCATTTCTTACATTCTCATCCAATAAGAATCTGAAGATTACTCCGTTTATGCAATGAAGACAATGTCATGTAGTAGAGCACTTCACCAGAAGACAGAAGACCTAAATTTCTATTTCCTACTTTGCACTACTAAGTAGGCAAAGAGCTAACAACCTGTTGGTAGTAGTACAGATCGGGGTGATCCTGGTCAAGTCACTTAACCAATAAGAACATGCCTCAGATATCTTCTTGAAAGGGTTGGTCTAAATAACCCCATGGTTTTACCTAGCTCTAAATCTATGATAAAGAAGTAGCCTGGACTAGGCAACCTCCTAAGAAGATTCCCTCTACCTTCTAGGATTTCTGATTCTATAGCATAGATTAAAAAAATTAAATTTTTTTTTATTATGAACTTAACATCAAGAGATATGAACATGTTACCATACAAAGAACAGAAAAGGCTTGCATATGAAACTGTGAACTTCTATGACATACTTTTTTGGGGGAAATATATATTAAACTTAACAAAATAGTAATAAAACTGCCCCGTGTCTCCTTAATATCCTTCTGGCTCACTTCTGTGTATTTTTTAAATGCTGCAATGACTTCTTCAATATTTCATGTCATTTCATGGATATAGCTATTTTCTCCATACATCCCACTGCTTTATACATTTCTTTTTATTTTAATAATTAGAATAGCTATTTCTGTGATTGCATTTATCAAAGAATTTTGTATAATTTTAACACAGGCATGAAAAGTTCTTGGAAGAGATCTTTTAAAGATATGCTTTGCTTTTCCAGGCAATGAATTTTTCCCTTGTAATTCAACAAAAAATAAACATAGTAGGATCTCTTCCCATAACTTTTCTTTATGGATGGCACTTGAATATGTGGGTATTAAGCCATGCATATAATAAGTGCTAAATAAATAGCATACCCCTCAATTCTTTCAAATAAACATATGTAAGCATTTGTAATTACAATACCTAATAAAGCATTTTAAGATGTATGCAATGCATTGTATATATGGTTGAACAAATCGCTAAGCTGTCAATGCCCCAGGGCAATGAAGTTGCAAAACAGGCATAGATTGGTAGAGGGAGTTTCTTCATCAAGAGTTCTCTATTCCAATGAAATAATAGGTCTGGTGCAAAAAAAGAGGGGAAAAAAAAAAGAAAACTCACAAAAACAAGTACTTTACATTTTTCTAAAGAAATAAAAATAGAAACATGACATATTTTCCCAAAATTTTATTCCAGAATTCAGCTAGGTACAGAGGAGGAGGAAGGATGTAAAAGGCAAGAGAATAGTATCTGCCAGGGGGGACAGTTAAGGGACACTGAGTAAACCAAGTGGACAAATATGTGTCTGTGTGTGTGTGTGTGGGGGGGCGTGCACTGGAAACACATATGAGATTAATAAGCTAAAAAGAATGTCAGACAACATTCTCAGTCTAGCTAAATAAGTTCCTTTCATTAATTCTGAAATGGCAAACCCACGAATGGGGGTGGGTGAAAATATATCAGAGATTCATCAAGCAGAATGAAGAGAACAAAACTTCAGAATTGGGTGGGTCTCAGACTTGATCTAGTCCAACTCTTATCTGAATGGGAACCTCCTACATAAGAAAGAGTTTAAGAATTTGAAAAAAATTGTTTTTGGGAAAAAAGGATCAAATTGCAGGATATAGTTATCAGATAACTGGGAAACCTCAAGAGCGGCATTTAGGAGTAGGGGTAGTTCAATAATGTCCAGAAAGACTAGAGCAGAGTGTTTGCTTGGGTGAGGAATCCAGGGAATGACAAATAACTCAACTGAGTTAGATAGTTGTAAGGAGCTAAGTTTTGGGGGGTAGAGCCAAGATGGCTTTGTGAAAACAGTGTCTTATCAGAGCTCTCTCACAAGTTCTGTCAGATTCCCCTAAAAAAGTGAATCTGAGAAGATCTGAGAGAGTTAGAAGCCACTAGCAGTCTGAGTGGGCCAAACTTCCAAACCAAGAGAGTCTGAAAGGTCGATGGGATAGATCTATAGGCTGGGAGAGCGGTGGGGGCATGTAGAGCTGTATGAGACTGCACCAAAGCGGAAGCAGCTGCGGAAACCAACCAGCAAGACAGGTTGGGAGAAAGCTGGGCACCTGAAACCGGCGGAGATCCCCAGGCCTCCCAACACAGGATGAAAATCTGTTGAAGCGACGAGAGGCAGCACGGCAACACCTCTGGCCATGAGACATCTACTCCTGAGGCTTGCTGCCCAAAGGATTGAAACGTGCTTTCCTGAACTTCTGGGAGACATAATGGCCAGGTAAATAGCTCTAATCCCTCCCACTCTGACCCAAAGAATTCCTCAGGAAAACTGTTGGAATAGAGGAGATAGAAGTGAGGTTTCAGTGGCAGAGCAGTGGGAGTCCCTGAGTCTCAGAGGGGCAGAGCCAGCAGGGGTCAACACCAGGAGCCCAGATGTGCCCTTGTACCCCCAGAGGAAGTGGCAAACACCAACACAGATAACAAACAGCTGAGACCATTGCTGAAGAGCAACAGTGCTGGAAAGCTGTCTCAGGGGAAAAGGAGAATTCAGGCAGCCAGAGCCCTTCCCCACACCTCAAGAAACTGAAGGCTATAATACACAAAGCCAATAAATAGACCCACAATTCCCAGAATGATGAAACCTAGGACAGAGATCCCTGAGCCCCAAAAGCAGAAATCCACTGTAAAGCCAGGAAAAAGCTAACCAACATGAAAAACACGAAAAAACTGAGGACCACTGATTCATTTTATGGAGACAGGGAAGATCAGAATACCAATTTGGAAGAGGATAGCATTGACACTATACCCACATCTGATACCTTAAAAGGGAATATGAACTGGTCTCAAGACCAAAAAGCATTACTGGAAAAGCTAAAGGAAGATTTTAAAAACCAAATTAGGGAGGTAAAAGAAAAAATGGAAAAAAAAAACCCACTGATGAAATCAAGTCTTTAAGAAATAAGATCAGCGAAATGACTATAGAGATTCAGAATCTAAACAGAGAAAATGACACCCTGAGAGGTAAAATCAACCTTGGAAAAGGAGACTCAAAAGCAAAATGAAGACAGCAGCTCATTAAAAATTAGAATTGAGCAAGTGGAAACTAATGACTATATGAGGCATCAAGAAGTAGTAAAACAAAATGTAAAGAATGAAAAAATAGAAGAAAATGTGAAATACCTGACTGGAAAAACAACTGATCTGGAAAACAGATCCAGGACAGACAATCTAAGAATTATTGGGCTACCAGAAATCCATGATGAAAAAAAGAGCCTTGGCGGTATCTTCGAGGAAACTATCAAAGACAACTGCCCAGAGGTCCTAGAACCAGAGGGTAAAATAGTCATTGAAAGAATCCATCATTCACCCCCTGAAAGAGATCCCAAATTGAAAATTCCAAGAAATATTACAGCCAAATTTCAAAATTACAAAGTCAAGGAGAAAATACTGCAAGCAGCCAAAAAGAAAC
>CM053627.1:203668207-203700784 GCA_028646595.1 Phalanger gymnotis
TTCTGAGCTCCCAGGGCTGAACCTAGATGTTGGTAACTATGAATTGTATTGGGTCTGTCTGTTTATAATTTGTTTAGGGGCTCTTGAGATGGTATTGAAGAGACTCTGGGCAGCTGTAGCTAAGGAGCCCTCCAGCTTGTAAACCCGAATGCTGAGACTTTGTTGAACTCTGGTAACTATGTATTGGGATTGGAATCAGACAAGATCTGTCTGTTGATGTTTGTAATTTGATTGTATTTTGCTTTGAAGTTCAGTGTGCTGGCTTTTTCCCCTGAACTAAGTGAATGATATTTGTGTGCTGAATCAAAGTAAGCTTGCCAACCCCTTAACCTTGCTCTCCTTATTAAGGCAGATTAAAAGAACCTGGGCTTTCTGGCTGTCCGGCAGCTTTCTGGGTGCTGGCTGTGGGTGGATCTGGACCCCCCACAGAAGCTGCTAGCCAGATTGTGGAAACAAGGGGTCAGCACAATGGCTATGTGAGAAGCCTAATATGTGTTTTCCTCCATATTTTCTTTTAGAGCCTCCCAAACACTGAGCTAGTTCTGGCAATGCATTCATCAACTTCTTCATCTATGTGTATATGGCTGTGTATCAACAATCCAGCTAGCAGCTGCTGTGAGGGTGTAAAGCCAACAATCAGCTCACAGAACACTGCAAGCCCAGATCCCTTTCACCTGCTTTACTAAGGAAAGCAACATTAAGGGGTTAACAATCTTACTTTAATCCAGTATACAAATATCATCCACCTATTTCAGGGGGAAAAGCCTGAATTACAGACCAAATACAATTCGTAATTATCAACATCTGAGTCTTCAGCCAAGAAGCTCCTTACAGCAGCTGGCCCAGAGTCACGCTGGGTGTGGAGAAGTTCCCAACTCCCAATATCACATCAGATACAAGTCAATGGCTCCCAATCGTCTCAGTGCTGAGAAATACAAAAAAATCCCACTTTATCTGCCCCATTCAAACAAAGGCCAGAATCATTAAAGGTCAACAGCAAAAAGTCCCCTCTTAATTACTATTACACCCTGGAAAGTACAAGTAAACTGGTCAATGGTATTCAACATTTCTGCATTTGCTGTAACTGATGGTTCCACATATGGATGGTGTGATGCTGGCTGATGGGGAACCTTGGTTTTCTTAGTGTTAATTGTCAGACCAAAATTAGCACAAAACATTAGAGAATCAATCCACACTCTGTCACATCTCAGCCTCAAACGCTGCATCAAGTGCACAGTCACCTGCAAACAGAAAGTTGTGCACCAACTCTCCTTCCACTTTAGGAAGAAAAAGGCTCATAGCCTTTTCAAGTTAAATGATTTACCATCACTGCAGTAGCTGACCTTGATGCCGTTTTCATCCTTATTGACGGTATCTGACAACATTGATATCACAACAAATTAAGTAGACTAAATATTTTAATAGGAAATGACTGGTTATCAATAGGGGATTCATTCCTTAATCATGTATCTGTTTGCACTTAGACCATTGATGCACAGATAAAAATCAATACTAAATTAAGAGAAAAAAAAACCTGAAGACACTTTGGACAGCTAGAATAGCAACAACCAGGACTATTCTAATGAACTATTGTTGCTGAAAAGTGGGAGATGAGTAGAGCAAAAGTCAGTGCTCATTAACACCATTGCCTATAAAAGTTGGAACAATGAAATAAGGGAAAAGAGTCCAGAGAACACATCAGCCAGAAAAAAAAGCTTTTCTCCTTGCCAAGTGTAGAGATATGGCAACTGAATACAATTCCAGACTAGAAATGTGAACTCATTTTCAAAATGTTACAGAGATTACCGATGGAAAATTATTAAAAGTAGATCTGCAGAAAGCTTGGCATAAGATCCAACTAATAAAGATAATCTCAAGAGCATAGAAGGAGGACAACAGATATAAAATGGACCAGATGACAATGGAACAACCACATCTAGACTTTAATACTTTGATCCTCAGGAAGTGGAAATAGCATTAAAGAAAATGAAAACAGGAACCAGACCATGTACATGCAGAAGAAATCTGTGATGGTGATAACACAGCTTTGAAGATATGGAAGATATTTTCAAGATATCTGCAAGAACCAAAGATAATATCGATTAAAAAAAAACTCAGACAATATTATGATCATCACTACCCCAGGCTATCAAGTAGACATTATAAAGTCCAATCCATATGCCTACTTTCCCATCTCTATAAAATCTTAATGAGTATGATCTATACAATTATTGAGGATGTCCTAACAAAAATATAAATGAACAGGCAAGGTTTTACAAATAGTTTGCAACATATATCTTCACAATTAGAAACTGACCAAAATGGTATAAAAATACGAAATTGTACTATATTCTTTTTTAAGAAACCATAAAAAGCATATGACTCAGTACAGCAAAATGTATCCTTAGAGGGTTTCTTCCAACAAAGTATTTGCAATGCATATGTTAAAAACATAGACGATGTTTTGATTAGTTGCACCCACAGAGACTAATGATCATCTGATAATCTGTGTCAAGCCAGGCTAAAATGTGGAGATGTATGCTTGCCAAGGTGGTTTGCCATTGCCATATTGAATGTCCTGTTCAGTTTCCAAATGGAAAGTCATTCCCTATGGATAATGATGTCTTCCAGATGTTCCTGTTTGTATTTGGCATTGGCTGAATACTACACAGCCTCCTCAGCACATTTTATAATCTTTTAAAAGAGATTATTCTGTCCACACAGGAAAGACCAAATGAATGACCACTTTTTGCTAGACAATGACATGGAGTTGAATGGGTAACCCATTAAGTTAGTCTATCAGCACATGTATGTTGGAAAGGTATTATAGAAGGACAATGAACAGGGTGTAGACCTGAATAGAAGGAAATCATACTGGATGACATTGGAAATCATGTTGCATTTTGTATTTCTGACAAAAGAATCCAAAATCCATGTTTTAAGAACAATATTCTCCCATGGCTGCACACAGAAAATTATAATCTCCAAAGAATCAAAATTACAGATTATCCAAAAGGCAATGGAGAGGCAAATGATGAGCATTAAGTAGGGTACCTCATATTATCAATGACAATTTGCATGGAAAAGGTGGAAAAAAGGATATGTGTGATGGGAGGAGGACACGGTAAATTAAAATGTTAGTTCCTCCCAAGGAATCAGAGTTAGGAAACTTTGAAGAGTGAATCAGGTGAGAAATAAGAATTTTTTTTTCCAAAGTAAGTGACACTTTAACTGACTGGAATGGGCTACCAGTTGGTGTTCATTTACTTTATATGGCCCTTAAACAGTAGTGATATATCATTGGAAATGTACACTATTGTGTCAAGAGAAGCTGACAGAATTTTCAAGCACAGAGGCAGAAAACTTGATGGTACAGTAAATACTGAGCACTGAGCCTAGAACCAGAAAAACCTAAGTTCAAATCCAGCCTTAGACACTTACTACCTGTGTGACCTTGGGCAAGTCACTTAACCTCTCTCAGCCTCAGTTTCCTCAATTGTAAAAATGGCATAATGATAGCACTTATTTCCCAGAGTTGTTGTAAATATCAAATTAGATAATATGTGTAAAGCACTTAGTGCAGTGCTTGGAACATAGTAGGTGCTATACAAAATTCTAGCTATTAACTACTACTACTACAATTACTACAACAAGTACTACTACAATGACAATGACTATAACTACTGCTACTACCACCACTTCTACAAGAAGCACTTTCAAGATTAGTTAAAAGTCCAGAATTAGTTAGACTAGGGATGGCAAGAAGGTTCTAGGCAGGTAGGTGGCTCATTCTGGGCAAAACACTTAATCTATATCAGCCATTTAGTTTCCTTACCTATTAAAATGGGGGTGATAATAGCACCTACCAGCCTCATAGGATTGGGAGGAATAAATTTGATAACATTTATAAAACAATTTGCAAATCTTAAAGTACTATATAAATTCAGGTCAGTCAATAAACATTTATTAAGTGCCTACTGTGTGCCAGGCACCATGCTGAGTATTAGGGATCCAAAGACAGTCCCTGCTCTTAGGGAGCTCAGAGTCTAATGGGGGAGAACAACCCCAAAAAGAAGCTGAAAAAAAAGGAGAGAGAAAGGATACAATTGCAATGGGGGGTATTATAGGAGAACAGCTAATTGGAAAATGATGATGAGATGGTTGCCATGGGATACCACTCTGTCATGATTCCTTCTCAGTCTCCGTTGGTGAGTTCTCATACAGGTCATTCCCACTAACTATAGGTGTCCTACAGGCCTTTTCCCTTCTTCCTTTATCCTACTTCATTTGGTGATTTCATCAGCTTCCTTGGATTTAATAATCATCTCTTTGCTGATGAGTCTCAAAACTACCCCTCTGACTTCTAGACTCACATCTTCCTCTGCTTTTCAGACACATTGAACTGGGTGTTCAGTAGACCTCTTAGAGAACTCATTACCTTTCTCCTTAAACCTTCCTTCTATTTCAAACTTCTCTATCACGGTTGAGGGTACTGCTATCATATCCTCCCAGTACCCCAGGCTTACACCGTTGGTGTCATTCTTGACTTCTCACTCTCTGTCTCTCTCACCCCCTATATCCAATCTGTTGCCAAACCCTGTCAATTTCACCTTTGCAACATCTCTCAAATACATCCTCTTCTCTCTCCTGATACTGTCACCACCCTGTTGCAGGCCTTATACCTTATACTTGAACTATTGCAATAGTCCTACTGCTAATGCCTGCCACAAGTCTCTCCCCTTTCCAATCCATCCTCATTTCAACCACCAAAGGGATTTTCCTATGATACAGATCTGACCACATCACCACTATAACTCGGTAAACTCCAATGGCTTCCCATCAAATACAAAATCCTCTGTTCTATGTTCAAAGCCCTCTAAAAAATAGCCTCCTTGTGACTTTCCAGGCATATTCCACCTTACTCTCTGACATGTATTCATTTCTTCAGTGACAATGGCTTCTTTCGACAAAAAAGACATCCCATCTATTGGATCCAGGCAAGTTCTATGGCTATCTGCCAGGCCTGGAATGCTCTCCTTCCTCATCTCTACTTCCTGGCTTACCTTGTTTCATTCAAGTCCCAACTAAAGTCCAACCTTTGATAAAAAAAGCTTTCCTGACCCCTCTTAATTCTAGTGCTTTCCCTCTATTATTTCCTACTTATCCTATATGTTGTTTATTTGTACGTTTTTGTGTGCTTGTGGTCACTGCCATTAGATCGTGATCTCCTTTAAGTCAGAGACTGTCTTTGCCTTTTTCTATATCCCCGGAATTTAGCACAGTGCCTGGCACATAGCAGGCACTTAATAAATGCTTATTGACTATTTGAATTTCCTCATTTGTAAAATGGGGATAATAATAGCCCCTAAGGGTTGTTGTGAGGATAAAATATTTGGAAAGCACTTTGCAAACTTTGAAGCTCTATACAAATGCAAGCTGTGGTTGTTGTCACTGTCTTTCTCCTAATCGTCATTGTTAGGTAACTTAAGTGAGTGAGGGGTGAGTAGAACATAGGACAGTCTTCTATGGCTCTCACAATAGGAGGTGGTGATCCAGAGAATCTGGCTAGGATGGGGTATTGGATGAAGGTAGGCCTTGGGGGTAGCATATTGAAGTTGGATAAGGAAGCAGGGGCGACTGGGCTCTATAAGCTGGCAATGGAATTCAGGGATAGTGGTGGAAGATAGTTGTGTTGGAAGAGATGAAAGTTTACCTGCTGGACATAAGTGCCATGAGGCAAAGCCTAATTGGCTTAGCCTAGTTATGACTTTATTACATGCACTTCATGTGGGGTAGAAGAGGCATTATAGACTTAGAAACATTAACCCATTTTCCCTACGGTGACTTCTGTTTATAGGCACATTTTTCGGGTCACAAATAGAAAGGACTGCTTCTTGAGAATTAGTCCCCTCTCATTAGAGGGATTCAGGCAAAGATGAATATTGTACTTGTGGAGAGTATTACAGAAGGGGATATTGTAGAATTTTGTACAACAAAAAGGGATTTGTATAAAGAAGTCCTTTAAGATCCTTTCTAGCTCCTAGATTCTCCATTTTTATAATGTAATAGATTCCTTTTAATTATCACAGGCCTCAGGGGACTCTAGTGATGACCTAAAAAGCACAAATAGGCAGTCTCCTTGGTTACAAAAACTTGAGGTGACATCATGGTGACACCACAACAGAGTCCAAGGCCCATCCCTGAAAGTTTTTGTGCCTGGGTCCTTTCAGTGAGGAAGTGGTCCAGCCTGGTTTTTCTTTTTCACACACTGTGTGACTGGATAACAGGCAGATCACCAGAGGGGTTTCAGGAATGGAACATGGAAACCAAGGGTAATTATTCATATTTTATATTCCCAGTTTCTTTTTCTCTTAGAATTATTGATTGAAATCCTGAGGACCAAGAGTGAAGAGTTTGAAACTAGAAACTAAGGTATAGATATACATATTATGGATGTAACTATGTTTGTATGTATGTATATAGAGATATCTATACCTATCAGCTTTTCCAGTGTTTCCTATGTGTCAAGAGACTAGGGTCCTATCACATTAGCTAAATGGATTGGATAGAGGTAGATTGGATAGAGGTAGAGGTAGATGTACATTTTAATTTAATGAGCCAATGTTGGGAGAAGCAAGTCTAGGACATGATGAACCATACTCCTTAGAAAATGTCTACTCAGCCTAATGCTTGCCACATAGTTTGGGCATACATGACTATAACTTTTTCTAATCGATACTGTCTTTCAGCTGTGGTGGCTGGGAGCAAGAATTTCTCAAGCTCTAGTTTCCTTCTTTCCTAGCTGTTGACACATTTGCCATCTGATGCCATGCCATCCATCTAAATCCTGTCATCCCAAGGGTTCTATGATTCCTATAGCCTATGAGGTCAGGATTCAAAGAGGTCGCACTGTTGATTTTTTTAACATTTCAAGTATAAAAGAATAAGATAGTTTGCTCGACATTTGTGATCTTATAAGTGAAATTGTCTATTTCCTCCTTGTTGTAATTCTTTCCTTGCCCTTATCTTTCCCCAAACCAGATTTTCACTTTCTTCCTTTTCTTTTAATCCTCCATTCATGTTTCTTCCTCTAACATTTAAGTTTGTTTTGCTTATGATCATGTCGTTTTTTACCTGTTAGACCTCTCTCCAGGCCTCCCTTATTCCTGTCCCCTCCTATTTCCCTTTATTGTTTAATATATTTTAATACTGAAATCTCTGTGTATATGTATGTGTTGAGAGAGAGGCTCTTCCTTGATCAAGTTACCCTTGTAAAAAATATCCATAGTTAAGTGAAATAAATCCACACAGTGACCACATATGAAAGCAAATGTTTCATTTTGTACCTTGAGACCATCACCTACTTCTTTGTTAAGAAGTGGGTAACATGCTTTATCATCATTCCTCTGCACTTATGGTTAGTCATTTAATTGACTAAAATCCTTAAGTCTTCAAAATTTGTCTATCTTCCCAATATTGTCATCTTTCTATGTTCTCTTAGTCCTGGAAATCTAACTGTTGAACAAAGCAGGTACCTGTCAATTAGGGAACTGCTTAAATTCATGTTAAAAAGTATGGGTGCAAGCACACAGCTCTGCTTCACTCTATTGGGACTGAGAAAGCATGAAAGCGTTTTCCATTATCCAGAACTTGTGCAAACATTCCATCATGAAACTGGAGTATGATGCTGATGAACTTCTCTGGGCAACCAAGTCTTGCCATGATGTTCCACAAGTCCTCATGACTGACAGTATCAAAGGCCTTGGTTACACTGACAAATGTTGTATACAGACCTCTGTTCTGCTCCCGGCATTTCTCCTGGAGTTGTCAGGCAGCAAACATTATGTTGACTGTTCCTCAGCTCTTTCTGAAGCCACACTTACTCTTGGGTAAATGGCCATCTTCCAGGTGAAAGATCAGCCAATTAAAGAGAACTCTGGCAAAGAATTTTGCCTCATGACTAAGAGAGTCACCCATCTACTCCCCAATTTGGTGATCATCGCAGGACAACTTATTTCCTTTTCCTTTATAGAGATGGACAATGGAGGCATCCTGTATCTCCTGTGGGATAACCTCCTCTTGCCATGTAACCTGAAAGAATTCAGTCAGCTTTTGTATGAGCAGTGGACCTGCTTCCTTGTAGATTTCTACTGGAATGAATCGGCACCAGGCATTTTCCCACACAGCAGGAGCCTAATGGCATTCAAAACCTCTTCTTCAGTTGGAAGTTCAGCTAGAGAGGGGTTGATTTCAACCTGAGTTATGTGGTCAATGGCTTCAGCACTGGTTGATGATGGTCTGTTGGGAACCCTATGGAAGTGTTCAGCCCACCTCTCCAGGATCATGTCTTTATTACTGATCAGTGTGGCTTCATCAGAGCTGAGAAGTTGAGATCAGTCAAAGGTCTTTGGCCCATAAATAGTGTTCGGGGAGTCATAGAAGTGCTTTCGATTGTGACTATCAGTATAAAACTGAATTTCATCTGCCTTCTTACTGAGTCAAGAATCTTGCAGTCCTCTGAGCTTCCCTTGCACTCTACTTTTGATGAAGTTAAACACTGCCTTCTTAGAGACAAACTGCATTAACTAGCACCATGCCAGAAAATTGAACCACTTCCATCTGAATTGTCTTAGGAAGATTCTGAAGATCACCTGGCAAGATGAGGTACTATACACTGAGGTCCTTTCTCAAGCTGAACTGCCAAGCATTCAAACTACCGCAGAGAACACACACTTTCAATGGGCTGGCCGCATTGTTTGAATGCCAAATATACATTTGCCTGAAAGACTATTTTAGAGACAAGGCAAGCATTCACACAAAGGTCAGAAGAAGTGATACAAGGGTCAAGGTCTCTCTGAAGAACTTCGAAATCTATTTTGAGACACGAGAGACACTGGCACCAGACTGTTCAGCATGGTATGCCTCTAACAAAGAAGGTGCTGTGCTCTATGAGCAAGGCAGAATTGCAATAGCTCAAAAGAAATATGAGAGGAGCAAATTTAGAGACATCTCCATCTCAAATGTTTATATGGACTACTTGTGTCCAACCTGTAATAGGGCCCTCCAAGCTCATATATCAGCCACAGTCGGACATACTGTACATTGACCCTGACATCATGTCATTTTGGTCCTCTTCAAGCACGAAGGACAACAACAAGCTAAAACAAATTATTGTTTATGAATGTAATGGAATAGTAATTATTTTCTGTATTTTCTTTTGCAATGTGGTTAATATGGAAATATATTTTGCATGACTGCATATGTGTAATCTCTATCAAATTGCTTGTCTTTTAGAGAGATGGAATAGCATCAGGTGAAACTTGTTGCAAAAAAAATTTCCCATTTAGTTGTTACCCTTCTATTCTAATTGCATTGATTTATTTTGTGCAAAAACTTTTCAATTTTATATAATCAATATTAACCATCATTTCTTCTGTGGTCTTGTTTATCCCCTATTTGATCATGAATTCTTCCTTTATCCATAGTGGTAAAAGGTATTTCTTTCCCTGCACCTCTACTTTATTTTATAATGTATGACCTTTTACATTTAAGTCATCTATACGTTTGGAGAGATTATCCTGATATCAGTATGAGATGTTGGTCCAAACCTTATTTCTATTATACTACATTACAGTTTTCTGAGAAGTTTTATTGAGTGAACCCAACTTGTTAACGACTAATACATTCTTAAACTAATCGTTGCATTTGGAATCAATATTCATTAATGATACTGGTTTATAGTTCTGTGTTTTGTCCTTCCCTAGTTTACATGTTGGGACTATATTTGTCCCATAAAAGGATTTCAGTAGGGTGCTTTCCAAATTTTTCGGGAATAATTTGTGTAGAATGTGTACTAATTATTCTAAGTTTGATAGAATTCCCTTGTTAATCCATCATTTAACATTCTCCTATAAATTCACCCGTTATTCTTTTGGTTACTCATTTACGGATAATTCTATTTCCTTTTCTGAGACTGAGTTACTGAAGATCTCTCTTGGGTATTCTGTCAGTTTGAGTATTTCATATTTTTGAAGATGTTATTTTATTTCCTTTATGTTCTCAGTTTTCTTAGCATTTAACTGTGTTTATTAGGTTCTGGGATTTTTTTTTATTTCTTCAAATTTTGTTATGATTTTACCTTGCTCATTTGTTATTTTGTTGATTCAGTTTTCTTATCTCTTTTTAATCTGTTTGGTTAAAGGTTTATCAATTTCATTAGCATTTTCAAAAAACTGACTTTTAATTTCATTTATAATTTCTATAGTTTTGGGGGTCTTCAGTTTACCTATTTCTCATCTAATCATCTTAAATGTCTGTATTGTGCTTATTTTATACTTATTTGCTGGCTTTCTAATTTTTAAAAATACATATTCAGTTCATTAATCTTCATTTTTTTTATTTTGTTAAGATATATTTGTAGGATATAATTTTCTTCTGAGAATTGCTTTACTTGCATCCCAGAACTTCTGTCATTTTGTTTCATCATTATCATTATATTTCACATAATTTTTGGTTGTTGCTATGATTTGTTCTTTGACCCACTCATTATTTAGGATTTCATTGTTAATTCTCCATTTGGGTCTGCATCTTCTGTATGTGCTCCCTGAACCAATGACTATGACTTTTTTTATTTTATTATCATCTGTGAAAGATTTACTTAATATTTCTGCCTTTTCATGTGTTTGCAATATCTCTGCGCCTTGACATATGATCAATTTTTGTAAAAGTTCCATGTGGCATAGATAAACACATACGCACACATACATATAAATATGTAGATATATTCTTTTGCAATCCAATTTAGAAGATGCCATAAATCTTTTTGCTCTAGTTTCTCTAGCAACTTGTTCAGTTCCATATTCTTCCTTTGGTGTATAGAAAAATAAACTTAGACTTATCCAAAACTGAGAGAGGGATATTAACATTCTATTATGCATTCTTGTAGCTCAGTTAATGTTTCCTTTACGAATTTAGATGCTAAGGCATTTGGAGCCTATGCATTTAATATTGATGTTGGTTTGTTGTGGCCAACTAGATGAAGGAGACTAGATTTTTCTCCAGTCCTCATGTCCTTTCAAATATCTCCGAAATAGGAATTATGCACAAAAAATAAAGCAATTCTAACTGTCTCTGTAGTCTAGGACACCAAGAACCCAAACAAGGTAAAAACTTGATGAACTAAGAGGAGAAATGGCCAATATTCCCTAACCCTTAAAGCACCCCTGCCCCTACCACATACTACATTCTTGGCAGTAAGCTAGCTGCCACTCTAGCAAGCACAAGCTAGCACAGGGCCTTACAATAGAACTGGACTCTACTTTCTTGCCCTACCTCCACCCAGTTTTGTAGAGGTATAAACTCCAAGTGGCAGAAATTTTCTCATATCTCGATATAGCAGCATAACCATGCTTAGTCTGTGCAAAGGGAGTGGGGCAAGATATATGTCTGGGTTTTTAGCAGAAGTCAACCCTTTTCCCAGTGTCGTAGAAATCCAAACTTCAAACAGGTAGAAATTTGTTCAGGCATGGTAGTACTCTGGGCCAGAGAACTGAGGAACAGAGGGATCAGTGATGCAACCTCTGTCTATGGGATATGTGGTGCTCCACTAAACCTGAAGGAAAGAACCTGGCACCCAAATGGGATCAGTTCTGTCTCTCCAGATTTTACTTGAGACATAGACCTAGGCTGTGAAGTATGAATCGCCTAGCATGGGAGGAAGTTAAGGAGGTTTTGAGATCCTGCCCCCAGGGAAACTATCATTAAAAAGGAGGGAGATAGAAAGTGAGCAGTAAAGGAAAATAAGGAAAAAAGACTGAAATTATCAAATATCTAAGATAGAGGAAAATCCAAACACCATGAGTATAAGCAGATAAATCAGCACAGAAGACATCAACAGCAAAAGGAAAAATAGGTCTAGTAAATGAATTCAGGCATCTATGAATAAACAACAATGAAGAATGAACAAAGAAAAGCAAATCAAAAAAGTGAGGCACAACAGAAAAAAGACGGTCAGGGGTCAAGGTCTACAAGGCAATAATAGTAACTGTTTAGATGAATCTCAAAATAGGTCCCTCAAAAATGTTAACTCTATGAGGAGTGCAGATAGTAAAGGATTACATAAATATAAGGACTGTGAATCAAAGAATGTATCTACCATAAATGGAAAGGGAAGATAAACAAGGAAGAGAATAAGGGATAGAAATTCTATAAAAAGGCACAGAGAAGTCAGAGTCAAGATGGTGGAGTAACAGGAAGCATAACAACAGCCTAGGTTGCCCATCAAACTTCCTTGACAAATATCTCAACACACACAGACACAGACACACAGACACAGACACACACACACACACACACACACACACACACACGACATAATCTGATCAGGAACCTCTATTATAGCCTATCTTGTTTGGTCATGAATTCTTCCCTAGTCCATAGATCTGACAAGTAATTTATTCCATGCTCCACTAATTTGCTTATGATGTCACCCTTTATGTCTAAAGTGAGTATCTATTTGGAGCTTATCTTGGTAAGATGCTATGACGTACTGTACCTAGTTTCTGTCAGGCTGCTTTCTAGTTTTCCCAACAGTTTTTTGTTGAAAAATGAGTTGGTTTTTTGTTTTATTTTTATGGTCTGCAGCACATGGTGCTCTTTATTGAGATGCTCACAGAGGCCACAACATACATTAAGGCACTTTTTAAATATTAAAAATGGTCAGGGCTTTAATTTATTTTTCTGTGACAGTCACTAGGACCTGAATTTAGAGTTTTTAGGCATAATATAGTTTTATATAGTTTATGGCCTGTGGGGTTGATAATGGGCTTTTTTTTTATTTTAAAGTTTTCTTTGCCCATAGGTAGGTAAGTCTGAGTCAAACTGAGACCTAGGAACGACCTTGGCTTAAAAAGGCCAAGGTCTCCCACTGCATCTGGGGCCATCTCCAGTTATCTTGATTTAGATATTGCCACTGGATGGCTCCAGAGGAGAGAGTGAGGTTGGTGACTTTGCCTCACTTAAATCACTTAAATCCATTTCACTGCAAGTCAAGACTTCACTTTGCTGTTGTCATTGGTCCTCTTCCAGAATGAAGGACAAACAAATCTGAGTAATGTAGCACATACAATACAGTTAAGAATACAGGGGACTGCGACTAGAGGAAGACTACTGTCTGGAACCACAGCGCCAGTGGGAAGTCAATAATAGAGACCTTATTTTATTCTTGAAAGAGACATGGGATCTTTTTTTTTTCAAACCTATCTCTGCAGACTAAGGACATTTAAACTGGAATCAGTCGGGGTGAAGAATGAGTTCCCCCCTTCCCTGCCAGCCCAAATGTAGCCAGACTTTGTGAGAGGAGTCCTTGAATCATTAAATAGATTTGGTCCCCAAGAGTTTCCAGGAAAAGTTCTTGCCCCAGTAGCTGAGATCTTTGACTTATCAAACACTAGGTTATTATACTCATTTGCTTCTATATATTTGTGAACCTAATCTTTTCAACTGATAAATCTATTTCTTATACAAATTATTTTGACAATTACAGCTTTGTAGTGTGCTTTCACATGTGGTATTGCGAGGTCTCCTTCTTACCCATTTTTTTTTCATTAGTTCCCATGATATTCTTAACTTTTTGTCCCTCTAGATGTATTTTGTTATTTTTTTTCTAGCTCTATAACATTGATATGACACTGAATAAGTAAATTAACTTGTCATTTTTATTACATTGCCTCAGCCTAATTATGATCAACTAATATTTCCCTGGTTATTTAGATCTTCTTTATTTGTGTGAAATGTCTTCTGTAATTGTATTCATATAGTTTATATGTCTTGGCACATAGATTCCTAAGTATTTTATGCTATCCATAGTTATTTTAAATAGAATTTCTTTTCCTATCTCCTCTTTCTCGATTTTGTTGGTAATATACAGAAATGCTGATGATTTGTGTGGTTTTTTTTTTAATAACCTGCAGCATTGCCTAAGTTGTTAATTATTTCAACTAGTTTTTTAATTGACTCTCTAGAGTTCTCTAAGTAACCTATCATATCATCTGCAAAAAATGCTGGTTTTGTTTCCTTTTTGCCTGGACTGATTCCTTAAATTTATTTTTCTTGTCTTGTAGCTAGCATTTTTAGTACAACATTGTGTAATAATGGTGATAATAGACATCTTTGCTTAAGCCCTGATCTTACTGGAAAGGTTTCTAATTTATGTACATTTGTTTGTGCCCTAATACGTTGTTTAATGCCCTAATACATAGTTATGTGAAAGTGTCATGGAAAGCTGAGAATAGGTATACTTCTTTAGATTCCCAATCGTTATTCTCCAGAGGTCTATCATCTAACTTTTCTAAAATTCTATTCATCTCTTTAACTTCTTTTCTGTTTATTTTATAGTTAGATTTATTGAGATTTAAAAGGAGTGAATTGCCCTTGTGTGAGGTAAATAAAATGTGAAGACTTCACAGGGAAGATGTGTGTGTGTGTGTGTGAGTGTGTGTACTAAGAAATGTTTAAAAATCAAGAAATAGGGAAATAGGGAAGTGGAAAATTCTGAGGCTGTGAGAGTCTGATGGCTCTGGGAAAGTTTACCCTGAAACTTTTTGTTCTTTCTTCTGGTTCTGGTTTAAAGATTTGCTCAGTAAGAATAGGGTCACTGTGATCTGCTTTCCTTTACTGTAAAAGTACTGTAGAAGAATGGAAGGGGTCTCCCCCTTCCCTTATCCTATTCTCCTTCTTCAGATTTGGAGATGTCACCTCAGTTGTAATCATTAACTAAGGGAATGGGAATTGGAGTTTCTGTGCCTCAATTTCCCGGTTCCTTGTCTAGCTCTCATGCTCAGATTGTAAGCCCACCTCCCAGCCAAAGGTGAGAAGCGTCAGAGGTGGGCGGGAATTCTCTTGCCTTAGCTATAATTATTGGTGCTTTGCCCCCTTGTACTCTGCCTTCTTTGCTGGTTCAGTTCTGTGCTGGTAAAAGATGCCCTATTCTCATGAGAACTGAATAAAATTCAATTTCTGTTCCCACCTTGAGATGGCTCCTTATTAGTATTATTATTATTTGGTGAGGGTCAAATACCCCACACACCCTTAATAATAAATTGAGATATTGTAATTTTAACATTTTCTCCTATAACTAATTTAACTTTTCCTTAAGAATTTACTTGCTATGTGTTTGGTACTATGTATATTTGGTATCGATATTAATTCATTGTCTAGGGTTCCTTTTAATAAAAGGTAGTTTCCCTATCTATCTCTTTTAATAGGGTCTATTTTGCTTTTTATTTGATGGAGATCATGATTTTGAGATCATACCTTTTTTTTAACTTTAGCTAAAGCATAACATATTCTGTTCCAGCTTTTTATTTTAACTCTCTGTGTTTCTTTCTGTTTCAACTATGTTTCCTATAAACAATATGTTGTTGGATTCTGGTTTCTAATCCATTCTGCTATTCTCTTCTGTTTTATGGGTGAGCCCATCACATTCACATTCAAAGTTAAGGTTTAATATTTATTTCCCCCCATCCTATTCTGTTCCACTAATCCTCTTTTACTCCCTATTCCATCTTTAAAAGTTTGTTTTACTTTTGACCATTGCCTCCCTTAATCTACCTTCCCATTCTTCCCCTCATTCTTTCTCTTAACCCTTTCCCTCCTACTTCCCTTTTGTGTGGGATGAATTTCTGTGCCCAACTGTAAGTGTGTGTATGCTCTTCCTTCCAGTTTAGATGAGAGACAGGTTCAAGTATTACCCACTCCCTCTCCCCACATCAATTCCTCTTTTGTTGTATAAACTCTTACTTGCTGTAACAACAATGTACTAGCAGCTGCTGTAGGGGTATAAGACCAATAATACCAGCACACAGAGGGCTGCCGACACAGGTTCTTTGGTCTGCTTTTCTAAGGAAAGCAACTTTAAGGGGTTAATAATCTCAGTTTAATTAAACATGCATATATCATTCACTTAGTTCAGGGAGAAAAGATCAGCTCCCTGAACTTCAAGGTGTAAGAAATGGGAGGAGAAGTTTTGTTTCCACAGAACTAAAGGTATACTTCCCCCCCACCCCAGCTTTAGTAGAAACCAGAAGCTTGTACGCATGCTCATGCTTTTTAAGAAGGCAGTCAGGGGAATTAGAGGCCAAACAGCTTGAACCAGTTCAAGCTTATCTAGGGTCTGGTTTTGGTCAAGAATCCAGGCCTATTGATTTGCATAATTTGCATATGTTAAAGAAGGAAAGTAGGGGAAAGTAAAAGAATGTAGTTTAATCCTCAGCTAAGACAAGGAAAATCTAATTAACTTTACTTTTGCTTCTGCATCCGTATTATCCTATCTATATAAACTGTATAACCTAGGAAAACTATGTTAAAAAAACAAAGATTGTAAACTAACCATAACTCTAGCAGGAGTGGAGGGAATGGTTACCCCTGCTCCTGCAGCTGTATCAGGGTGTGAGTGTTCCAATAAGCACTACACCTGCTCTCTGGAGGAGTGTAATAAAATGCCTTCCTCTGACCACTCTGCTCCTGAGCTCTTTGGGTGAGAATGGGTAAATCACATAGATCTTCCTAAGGTCAAGTGAAGGGAAGGGGAAGCTCATCTGGGGCTTATTCCTGGATCTTGCCTTGGGGTGTCCTGTGATTCCCCACTGTGGTGTTAAGAGGGCTACCATTCCATATTCCCTTGGGGAACCCTGTGGTCTACACAGCCTTCTTAAGGGGACATCACTTGGGACTTCTGGCCCTGTCTTGGGAAACTTGTGATCTTACCGCTGTCTTAAGGGGCTATCACTTGGGTCCTCCTTAGGGTCTGACCCCTAGGAGGCCCTATGATCCCCACAGATTAAGGGGGGCTACCTCTTGGTCTTTCTCTGGGAGTCCTGTGGTCCACACAGCCTTCCTTAGGGATTATCACAGGGTTCTTCCTCAGGACTTTGGTCCTGCCTAGGAAGTCCAGTGATCCCCAAAACCACATTTCTCACAAAGGCAAATACAAACAGAAATTACAAACACCAACAGACAGGCCTTGTCTGATTCAAATCACAATTCATAGTTACCAGAGAAGAACCAATGGGTCTCAGTTAGCAAAGCCAGGAGGCAGTCCCAGGCTATTCTTCTAGTGAGTGAGAGCCCCAAAAGTCAAACACCAAGTTCCCCTCAATTATGTCCTGTTCAGAGCCCTGAGGGCTCTGACCTCACCCAGGCTGAGTGTGTGAAAGTTCCCCATCCCCAGTATCACATCATATACAAGTCAATGACTGCTGATTGCCTCGGTACTAAGAAATAGCTGAGAAATATTCCAAAACAAAGACAGCAAAAGGTTTCCCACCGATTCGAACAAAGGGGAGACTTGATAGTCTTAGCATCCCAAAAAGGAAGAACAGGGAAAAGTATGATTGCCTTAACATTTGCATGCCCCATTTATATGAGATAATTTTCCCCATTTTTCCTTTTCCTCCCCTTTCTCCCAGTGCATTCCTCTTCCCTACTCCTCCCTTCTTCTGAGATTATTCAAACATAATAACATCATATCCAAGCCCTCTGTCTCATTAGGATCTCTCTTAGACCCTTGCTGATGAGAAAGTTCTGAAGGGTTATACATATCATCTCCCCATGTAAACAGTTTAGTCTTATTAAATCTCTTGTGATTTTTCATTCGTATTTACCTTTTAATGCTTTTCTTGAGTCCTGTGTTGGAATGTCAAATTTTCTGCTCAGTTCCTGTCTTTTTATCAGGAATGCTTAGAATTTGGGAGTCCTATATTTCATTAAAGTCCCACCACCACCCCTTATGATTATACTTGGTTTTTTTTAAAAAAATAAGATTAATTTATTTGTAGCTTTCAAGATTCATTTCATAAGATTTTGAGTTACAAATTTTCTCTCCTTCTCTACCTTTCCCCCTCACCCCAAGATGGCATGTATTCTGATTGCCCTTTTCCCCTGTCTACCCTTCCTTCTATCACCTTACTCCACTGCAATCCCCTTCCCCCTTACTTTCTTGTAGGGCCATATAGATTATCTTATTTCCCAGTTGCATGTAAAAACAATTTTTAATATTTGTTTTAAGAATTTTGAGTTCTAAATTCTATCTCTTCTTCCCTCCACACCCACCTTCCTTGAGAAGGCAAGCAATTCAATATAGGTTATATATGTTTCATTATGCAAAACCCTTCCATAATAGTCATGTTGTGAAAGACTAACTCCATCCTATTCCATCCCCCATTTATTCAATTTTCTCCTTTGACCCTGTTCCTTTTCAAAAGTATTTGCTTTTGACTATCCTCTCCCCCAATCTGCTCTCCCTTCCATCATCTCTCCCCTCTTATCCCCTTCCCCCCTACTTTCCTGTAGGGTAAGATACCCAGTTGAGTGTGTATGTTATTCTTTCCATAAGCCAAATCCAAAGAGAGTAAGGTTCGCTCATTCCCTTTCACCCCCTCTTCCCTTCTGTTATAACAGCTTTTTCTTACTGCTTTTATGTGAGATAATTCACCCCATTCTATCTCTCCCTTTCTCCTTCTCCCAATATATTCCTCTCTCACCCCTTAATTTTATTTTTTAGATATTGTCCCTTCATATTCAACTCACCCTGTGCCCTCTGTCTATATATATATAATATATATATATATATACATATGTGTGTATGTATGTATGTATATTCCCTTCGACTACCCTAATACTGAGAAAAAGGTCTCATGATTTACAAATATAATCTTTCTGTGTAGGATTGTAAACAGTTCAACTTTAATAAGTCCCTTATGATTTCTCTTTCCTGTTTACCTTTTCTTGCTTTTCTTGATTCTTGTATTTGAAAGTCAAATTTTCTCTTCAGCTCTGGCCTTTTCACCAAGAATGCTTGAAAGTCCTCTATTTCATTGAAAATCCATATTTTTCCCCAAAGTATTATATTCACTTTTGCTGGGTAGGTGATTCTTGGTTTTAATCCTAGCTCCTTTGACCTCTGGAATATCATATTCCAAGCCCTTTGATCCCTTAATGTAGAAGCTGCTAGATCTTGTGTCATCCTGATTGTGTTTCCACAATACTCAAATTGTTTCTTTCTGGCTGCTTGCAATATTTTCTCCTTGACGTAGGAACTCTGGAATTTGGTGACAATATTCCTAGGAGTTTTTCTTTTGGCACCTTTTTCAAGAGGCAATTGGTGGATACTTTCAATTTCTATTTTACCCTCTGGTTCTAGAATATTAGGGCAATTTTACTTGATAATTTCTTGAAAGATGATGTCTAGGCTCTTTTTTTGATCATGGCTTTCAGGTAGTTAATAATTCTTAAATTATCTCTCCTGGATCTATTTTCCAGGTCCGTGGCTTTTCCAATGAGAAATTTCACATTGTCTTCTATTTTTTCATTCTTTTGGTTCTGTTTTATAATTTCTTTATTTCTCATAAAGTCATTAGTTTCCATTTGCTCCATTCTAATTTTTAAGGCATTATTTTCTTCAGTGATTTTTTGGACCTCCTTTTCCACTTGGCCAATTCTGCTTTTTAAGGCATTCTTCTCCTCGTTGGCTTTTTGGACCTCTTTTGTCATTTGGGTTAGTCTATTTTTTAAAGTGTAATTTTCTTCAGTATTTTTTGGGTCTTCTTTAGCAAGCTGTTGACTCATTTTTCATGATTTTCTTGCATCACTCTCATTTCTCTTCCCAATTTTTGCTCTACTTCTATTAATTGATTTTCCAAATCCTTTTTGAGCTCTTCCATGGCCTGTAACCAATTCATATTTTTCTTAGAGGTTCTTGATGTAGGATCTTTGACTTTGTTGACTTCTTCTGGCTATATGTTTTGATCTTCTTTGTCACCAAAGTAAGATTCTATAGTCTGAGGTTTTTTATGCTGTCTGCTCATTTCCCCAGCCAATTACTTGACTTTTGAGCTTTTTGTCAGGGTATGACTGCTTTCAGAGTGGAGAGTGCTCTGTCCCAAGCTGCAGGGGTTTTGCACTGCTGTTTTCAGAGCTACTTGTAGGCACCTGTAAATTTTCAGTTCTTCTAGGGTGGTATGATCCAATGAGAGGTGTTCTCTTCTCCTGGTCTGTGAATGATCTCAAGCACTCTTTTCTGCAGTGTAACTACCATGAGCACTCCCCCTCCACAGCCACCACAAGCTCTGCCACACCAGGGCTCCTCCTCACCCCAGGACCACCAACTAGGACTGAGACCCAGATCCAAGCAGGGCAAAGCAAGAGAATCCTGCCTCAGCCCCAGCAAAGAGATCCATGCACTCCCACTCTGTTAAGCTGCTTGATTCTCCCCACTATCCGTGGACCTGGAGCTCAGGAAGCAGCCGCTGCTGTGCTGTAGCCACTGTAGCCCCCTCTGCTGCCCAAGGGCTGGGTTGGGACTGTGCCCTTCTCTCACCCAAGTCCAACAGAGTTTTCCCACTGACCTGCCAAGTTGTGTTTGGCATTTGCAGGTTGAGAAGTCTGGAAACTGCCATAGCTCAGTGATTCAGTGCCCTGAGACCTGCTTTGCCGGTCTCTCTAGCCTGGTCTGTCCTGGCACAGCCCATGCTGGGCTGCACTCTGCTCTACTCCCAGCATGGTGCGATAGACCCTTCCCCAGCAACCATCTAGGCCATCTTGAGGTGGAGACTTGTTTCACTCTGTCATTTCGTGGGTTCTGGAGCTCTAGAATTTATTTAGAGTCATTTTTTATAGGTGTTTGGAGGGATATGTGGGAGAGCTCAAGCAAGTCCCTGTTTTCACGTAGCCACCTTGGTTCCACCCCCTCTCATACTCAGTTTTGCTCAGTAGATTATTCTTGGTTGCAATCCTAGATCCTTTGCCTGCTACAATATAATGTTCTAAGATTTCTGCTCCTTTAAAGTGGCAGTTGCCAAATTTTGTATGAGTCTTACTATGGTTTTGCAGTATTTGATTTCTTTTGTTTTGGATGCTTGTAGTGTTTTTTATTTAACTGGGGAGCTCTAAATTTTGGTTATAATATCCCTGAAGTGTTCATTTTGGGGTTTCTTTCAGGAGTCACCAGGAGAGTCTTTCAATTTCTACTATTCTCTCTGTTTCCAAGATACATGGGAACTTTTCTTTTAAAATTTCTTGAAATATGAGATATATAATGAGGAATAACATATACTTGGAAAGTTATAAAAGTCTTCTAAATTTAGATAGAAACAAGAGGGTAAGGAGAAAGGGTGGGGGGAGGATAAGGGAGGGATCTTTGGAGGGGGGTATAGGAGGGCAAGGTAGTGGGTAGAGGTAAAGGAGAGGAGTCAGAAGCAATAGGAAATAAGAGATACACGCAAACAGGAGTAGAATTTATTAGGAAAAGAAGTGGGGGTAGTAATCATGATCTTAGAAAACGTTAAAGGTAAAATAGATTTAATGGAAAGAGAAAAATAGAGAAACTACACTATATGTCAGCCATATTAATCAATATCGTTTTAGACTATTTAAAATAGACAGTATAAGGTCGGAATATTGCTGTGGTGTAGGAACTGATGAGTTGGTGGACTTAGAAAAATATTCAAAGCTTGGACTTATGAAGGAAGAGGTTATCCAACCTTAGAGAAACAGAGGACAAACAACTATAGTATGGTCTTACATAGATGCATATGAATGTATATGTCTATATATGAGTATATTATATATATGTTAGTATATAGCATATATTAATATATAGTATATATGTTATAAATATCTAAGTATATGTGTATATGAGTGTATGTATGTGTATAAGTATGTATATGCATATATATTTTTGTGTATATGTGTGTATATATAATATAAACACACATATACATACACACACACACACACACACACACACACACACACACATATATGCCTACATTTAATTGTAGTCTTCTTGGGAGGCAGGAAGGTAGGGAAAGAACAAAGTAAAAAGTGTACAGCAGAGAACAAAAGAAAACTTTTAAGGAAGCAAAGAAAAAATGGACAGTTCTGAATATAATGCATAGTATTTATTACATAGGCTTTCTTGAAATGGAAATTTATTGGTGTATATTTTGAATCCTCTCTTACATTCTACTGTTTATGTGGCAATGCTTTTTTCCTTTTCCTTATTTTGTATTTAAGTTTTAGTATTTAAGTTTATAATGTTTCTTGTTTTACTTTCTTATTGTGTATTTAAGTTTGAAATAAATTAATAAAAAGAAAGAAAAAAATAATTTCTTGAAATCAGCAAGGTTCTTTTGGGGGGGGAGGGTCCCATGGCTTTTAGATAGTCTAATTGTTTTAAATCATCTCTCATCAATCTGTTTTCCAGGCTAGTTGTTTTTCCTATGAGATATTTCACATTTTCTTCTATTTTTTCAGTCTTTCGACTTTGTATTATTTCTTGATGTCTTATAGAGTTAGTAGCTTCCATTTGGGCAATTCTAATTTTTAAGGAGTTATTTTTAAAAAAAGGTTTTCTTTTACCTCTTTGACTAAGCTGTCATTTGTTTTTCACATCTTTCATATTTCTCATTTCTTTTCCCATTTTTTCCTTTATTCCTCTCATTTGGTTTTAAATTTTTTTTCTCTTTTTAAAAAATGCTTTCTTCCACTCTTCTAGGAATGCTTATTGTTCTTATATTTATTCTGCAATTTTCTTTGAGGCTTTGCTTGTACATATTTTCAAGTCCTTGTCTTTTTCTGGGTTTACGTCTTGAGCTTCCCCGTCGTCATAGTAACTCTTTGTGGTTGAGTTCTTTTTGTTTATTCATTTTTCCAGCCTGCTTCTTGACTTTAGACCTTATGTGAGTGCTGGACTTTACACACTTGGAGTGGGGGAAGATGAGGAGAAGATGTCTGCCCTGAGCTTCTGTCTTTTTGCATCATTTTGATGCTTTCGCATCTCATTCTGAGGGTCTGCATATTTTCAGTGTTCACAAATTAGTGTGATTCAGGGAGAAGTCTACAGATTGCCCTCCTGGTCTGAACTCTGCAAGTTCCTAACTCAGATTTCAGTCTGTTGCCTTGTGCATGATTAAGTTTCAGTAGATGGCTGCTAGACTCAGTCATTATTAGCCTATTAGGAGATTCTTCAGGCTCAGAGGACTGAACTGCTGACTCTACTTTGATCTAGGTCTCCTGCCCTGATTATTCCACTGCAAGTTTTTATGCTGGGCTAAAGGCTAGGACTGAGCTGCTGCTCTGCTCCTGGGCCCAGAGCCACACGGCTATGTTTCTAGAACTTGTTTCTCACTCAGTACATGGCTAGACCCCGTGCTCACTTACAACTTCTCCTCTCCACTCTGAATCTATGACCTGGAACTGGTTAACGGGCAACTGAATTGACAGATGACACCCGTTCCTGCAGTACAGGGATTCCCTAGGATCTCTTTCTGTCCCAGTGTTTCCTACTCTGCTGCCCTGTTTTGGCCTCCTTTCTGTCCCTGGTAACTGAAATACCCCCTGCCACCACCATTGCCTCACCCGCTTCTGACCAATTCATGCCCCAGGACACATAGGCCTCTTAATGTCTCCCTAAATGACTCTAAGCCAGAAACATGATTCACTATGAGTTTTTCTTGTCTTCTTTGCTCAGAATTTGATCTAGCATGTTTTCTAAGTTGTTCTAGAGGAGGAGTGCTGGGTGAGCTAGGCAAAAATTCTTCCTCCTACTCAGTCACTTTGATTCTGCTCCCAAAGGTTTTCAATGAGCTTTAAGTCAGGTAAATTTTCAGGCCACCAAAGCATGGTTACATCCATTTTTGGATGAATTTCTTAACCTTTTGTGATGTATGGGTCATGTTCTATTCCATTTCTGATGTTTTCTGGAACAATTCTATTGGGTAAGTAGGTTTTATAATAATGAGAAGAATTTAGGAAACAAAACATATAATTAACAGTTTAAAATTTAGAAAGCCTCTTTAAATATGTCTCCTTTGTTTTTGCCCAGGATAGCCCAGAGTACCACAGAAGAAACAAATAACAACAAGGAAGAACAATTCCCTGACCAAGCAGTATCACAACAGGAGATGTCACTAATCTTATCAATGCCACAGATTAATGGCATGAGGACACCACCAGGGAGCATGGAGAGAGAGTTCCTGTCACATGCAGAGGACAAAAGTTCTTGTTTCTCTTTGGAGACTGAACTGTTGGCTGGACCACAGAGTGAAACAGAGATAGGTAGGAGTCCCATCTTTTTCCTCCTGCTCCTACCTCCTCATTCTTAGGTTTCTTAGAAGGGAAAATTCTGTTATGACTGAATTTATGCAAACAAATGAATCAGATGTGATCGTTGAATAGGTGATCAGATGTTAAGACTTGATGGTTTGAGTGGTTACAGTGATCCGAAATAGCCCCAATTACCAAATCTGGTTTCTGCTTCTTTGTTCTACTTTGTATCCTGAACTAGAAGAGCCATAATTGTTTTGCATTGGACCTAGGATTTTATTGTGGGAAGGCTCTACCAATGCTGATCAGCAGGAACTCTGCAATTTAGTCTTAGAATTGTCTGGAAGCACAAGCCACTTAAATGACTTGCCCAGGGTCACACAGGCTGTATGTAGCAACCATAATTTGATGAACTACAAATACACACAGAAATATTCTTTGATGTTTAATGTTTGTCAGGTTTTTTAAAAAAAAACTTTGGGTTTCAAAAGGCAGCTCTGGTAAACTGACACCACGTGTCTGTTTCTTTGGTAATGACTGTGAAGGCTTTCTTGGCCCTTCGGTTGAAGAGAGCCACTCCTTAGGAATATCGCCCTGGCACCAGTATATTGGGTTGGGAGGAGGGAGGCGGGTATGACCAAGACTGCTGGTAGGGAGACCAGTTAAGAAATTATTGAAATAGACCAAGCTCTTACTTTGTGCATGTTTTACCTAGGATGAAGTTGAGAAAACTTTTCAATTAATTCTTCATAGAACTAAATATAGACGATATTAACAAACATGAATAGAATGAACTTTTAAAAGAAAAACAAAAGCACAAATTGATAACAAGAAGCATAAAGCTCTGTTCAATAAATATATTATATGATTTAAGAATATACTTCAGTATAAGAAGAGAGACTGGGGAAGGAAGAAGGAAACAGAGCAGAAAGAAGACACACATACAGAAAGTGAAAGACTTAGGGAGAGACATAAAGACAAGAAAATACACAGAAAAAAGACACAGAGACAGAGATGCAGAAAGGGAGAGTTTTGATGAAGTATTGCCTCTAAGGATTCTAGAACATATTATTGAAAGGATGGTTATTAACTATAAAAGAAAGCAGTTACTCTTCCTAACCCACTCCCCCCCTCCAAATACCCCTATCATGGCTTTACCAAGGCATGTCACACTAACCCCCATTTTCTTTTTGGATTGGACTGGTAGATCGGGACAATGCTGCAGATATATTTTATTTGGACTTTAGCAAAACATTTAGTAGCCTATGGAAAAGATAGAAAGACAACAGTACAATTATGTGCATTTGGAACAGGGTGGGTGCCTGAACAAAGGAATAGGGTCACTTTGAAAAGAGGTCTCCACTATTAAGTATGTTATGGAGAATTTTTTTTTCAGGTATGGGTCTACATAATCTCTGAGATGCCTTAGAGCTTTGAAAAGTTGTGTTTCTGTTATTTCAAAGATCCTTTCCATTTCGAGATCTTTGATGCTAATTCTTGCTCAATATAAAGTTTGAGTTGATATTCACCAGCCCTTATGACACCACCCTTCCCTTATATTTCATCTGGACTATTTCCCTCAAGTGACTAAAGAAATTTATTTCAAGCCTGGCCTTAGAGATAACATAATTTCAGGGGCACTGTGAATATTATTGCTTTGCCCCTCAAAACATTTCTCCCACCTACTCACTAATGCCAAAAATAGTTTTTAACAAGAAAGAAAGCCTTGCATTCTACACTGAATGATAAACCATTAAAAGTGTAAATCCTGGGGAAGAAGTAGCACCTTTGTATGCAAGTTTTACTTCAAAAATAAATAAATTATAACAGATTCTTTCCTTTCTGATTGATGAGAAGTAGTTTTGTAGAATAAGACAACATAGGTGTCACAAGAGAGGGGAAGAAACACTTGATGGTGGGACAAGGTCTGGGTTCTCTGAATACCACACAGATAGAAACATCATAGCCAGAAACTGGGGCATTGACAATCAAAGAGACACTGTCACCAACAGAGCTGGTATGAGCTTATCAACGACTAAGGATACATCATAGGAAGAAGTTGAAAGTTCAGCGGTAAGGACTGTCCTTCTTCTTGCCTGAGATGTTTTCATACATGGGGTCCTACCTTGGGAAATTTAGAGTTACTGTGGTGGTAAAGATTTTGTAATTTTGCTTAGGGCTGACCTTATCTATTTTTAAATGGCCACAATGAGCGTTTCATATCCTCACACTGAGCATTTGCCCGGGCTTTTAATCGGCCAAGAAAATGAGCTTGGAATATTAATTTTGTAACAGATTTTAAATAAAATCAGCAGAAATTTAAATCAAGAATAATATAAGTTTTAATGGAATGGAACATAGAAGAAGATTGATTGTTTTTCCCCCCTCCAGATGTTCATATTGCACAGGTCTCAGTGCAAGACACATGTTCTGTTTACTGACTCTCCTTTTCTCCTCTTTGGTTTCTGTTGGGTCCCATTGCTTTTGGAGGTGAATGTTTTAACTTCAATTTTTTTTTCTTTTTGTCTATCTTCCTTTTTCCTGCTACTGGTAAATTTTGTTCTCTAATTTATATCTGAATAATAATGTCTATTTCACATATTTGCAATAACATTGAAAAGTTTTTCCCCCATAACAATCTTTCAGTAACAACTCTTTCTCCTTCCTCCTTCTCTTTTCAGGGAGTGGGGACAACATGAAAGGCAGCTCAAGCTTCAGCTCAAGCCAAGACCTAAATCCTCAGCTATCTGTGTCTGAAATAAAGTAAGGAGATGCTTTGTAAAGGACATCTGAAATCAATTGAACAAGTTTGTGCTCCAAGTACTGCTTATTTTAAATAGGCTAAATATTTTTTAAATGAACCCCCAAAATCTACCTTTTCTCCCTCATATGTCACCCCCCCCAAGAAAAAAAAAACTTGTAACAAATATGAATATGCGTAGTCAAGCAAAAGAAACTTGTTTGTTGGCCATGCAAGTATGTCTGTGTATGTATACATACATATATACACATATAAAATATCTATTTACATCTATGTATTATGTATACATACACACCACATGTATCTGTAAATCTCTCTATTTCTAGCTCAGTCTGCACTCTGAATCCAACTTCTCTGATAGATGAGTAACATATTTCATTATGAGTCCTCTGGAATTATGTTTGGCCATTGAATAGATCAGTTCTTTCAGAGTTGTAAATAGGCTAATTTTAGAGCTTACACAGATAAAAGAATAAGTCTTGTTAGGGAATTAAAGTCTTTATCCATATCATTTGTCTTTGGATCATTTTCATTTCCAGATATTTCCCTATCCCTCTCCTACTCAGAGTTGACCCTCATAATAAAGACTAAAAAAGAAAGAAGGGGAAGAAAAAGGAGGAGAGGGAGCAATTGCCTAAAATTCACAAACGTATCAACGGAGTCGGACACAATATATATAATATTCCACACCTGTATTCCACACACATTCCCTTCAAAGTAAAGAAAGCCTTTGGAAGCAGAGCTTCCAGGAAAAATCATGCCAGGACTTAGTGAGGAAATGGGTTCTACTTCTGCTACAAATTTGCTTGATGATCCTGATGGGGGAGGGGAACTTCCTCTCTCAGGGCCTCATTTTCCTCACCTGTAAAATTAGGACCTACTTAATTACCTCTCAAGTCTTTTCAGCTCTTTATTTGGTTCGGTGATAAGAGCATTGGCTCTGGAGTCCTTGGTTCAAATGCTGCCTCTAACACGTGCTACCTATTTGGTCTTTATCAGCTCATTTAACTTCCCTGGGCCTCGGTTTTCTCATCTACAAAGTGAGCTGGTTAGATTAGATGGCTCCTGAGGATGCTTCTGGCTCTACATCTGTGATCCTGTAATTCTATTATTTGTACTTTCCCAGTGCGTTACTAATAGTTGTAATGCCGGTGTCAAAGAAGGCGCTGTGCTCCATGAAGAAAGCAGAATTGCAGTAGCTAAAAAGAAACACGGGATGCACAAATCTAAAGACATTTCCACCCTAAATGTCAAAAACAGACTATCTTGGCCTGACCTAGATCCTTCCAACCACCCACAGTTGAATACACCACACTCTACCTTGAACCCAACATCATGATGTCATTTTTGACCTCTTTGAGTATGAAGGATGAACAATAACCAATCATTGTGAAGGGAATGTATCATAAGGAGTTAAACCAATGAAAAAAAGACTGCAGCAGAGCAGGGAAGTGAGCCACAAGGGGAAGGAGGGTCTACTATGTTGAGAAATATTTAGTGGGAGAAAGGTCTAATTTCTAATTCAGTATTTAGAAAGGTCCTTTACAATATGCCCTGTTTCTCTTCCCCTAGTAGAACTCAGGGTCTCAAAGAAGAAGCCCAGAACGTCGAGGAGGAGGAAATCTCTGCCCAAACAGCATCACACTTGGAGATGTCACTATTCATGCCAATGCAAGCAATTATTGGGAAGGTGACATCACGAGGGAGTGTGAGGGTTCCCCCATCTTCCAAATGTGCTCCTTTTCCTGTGAATCTTGGGTGTTCTTCTGGTCCACAGAGTGACACAGAAAAAGGTATGGATCCTTTCTTTTCTTTTTTTCATCTGCTCTCATCCTTTCATTTTGGCTTTCTTGGAGGGGAGGAATCTATTGAGACTGAGGGGAAAGTCCGGAAAGGGTTTTAGGTAGGGAAAAATAATAGATTTCTTTTTTAGGAACTAAAAATTTCTTACAGAAGAAGTAAAGGAACTAAAAAGAAGGTTTTAAAAAATATTCTTCTACAAGGCTTAGTCAGTCAATATGCATTTATTGTGTACCTACTCTGTGCCAAACACTGTGTTAAGTGCTGGGGATACAAAGAAAGGCAAAAATTAGTCCCTGTTCTTAAAAACTTCACCATCTAATGGGGAAGACAACACGTAAACAACTATATAAAAACTATACATATACACATATGTGTGTGTGGTATGTATATGTATATTTGTATGTATATGTGTGCATACAGGATAAATTATAGATTATCAAAAATAAGAAAGCACTGTGCTATAGGAAAGGCTATAATTATTTATAATTTTCCTAAGTTGCAATCAACATTACTTTCCTATTACGTATATGTATGTATGTATATGTGTATGTATTGCATAACCTTTTGAATTGTAGCATCTATGCTAATATTTTATTAAATAATTTTGTGTTCATATACATTAGAGACATTAGTTTATACTTTCTTTTTTCTACTTTGTCTCTTTCTGGTTTAGGTATCAAGACCATGTCTGTATGGATTTTGGGGATTTAGGAGATTTATGGGATCCCTTCTTTTCCCTATTTTTCCAAAGTGTTTATGTTTAAGATGTCACCTGAATTTATGATTGAATTAATCAGAGGTATGAACTAGTTGTGAATAAATTCAGAAGAATGAGTTGCTGCCCTCTAGCTACCCAAACTGAAGGGTTGCTCTATGGTATTCTTTTTTCTTTGATCTGAAAACTCTAGATTTCGGGCATAGCATTCCTGGAATTTTTCCTTTTGAGGTTTCTTTTAGGAGGTGGTCAATTGGACTCTTTCCATTTTTACTTTGCTCTCTGGTTGTAGATCTAAGAAGCTGTGGTTTGAAATACGATAACCAAGTTTTTTTATTTGGTCATGGTTTTCAGGGAATCTGATGATTCTTAAATCATCTCTCCTTGATCTGTTTTCCAGGTCGGTTGTTTTTGATACTAGATACTTCACCCCACATTTTGCACCCTTTTTGTTGTAATATTTTGTTCTAATATTTCTTGTTTTCTCATAAATTGAGTTGTGAGCTAATATACATCCCCATTCTGAATTTTAGGGAACTCTACTTGGGTAAGTTGTTCTACCTTCTATTCTAAGCTATTTATTCACCTTTCGATTTTTTCTTCCAGTTCGCTTATTTTCATTTACAGTTTCATTTTTTTTTAATCCTCTTGCTTCATTTTTCCTTGGGTAGTAGTCACTGTGGCTAAGCCACTCTCTCCTTCTGCAAATACCTCTTAGGCTTCTCATAAGCTCTAACATTCTCCATAGAGTTCAGTGTCTTCTGTCTACTCATATCTTCAGCCTCAAATCTGATTTGGGGCTCTGTACCAGGACCAGTCTTCATCTCCTCCTATACTCTTGAATGGGAGGGTCAGGCCCTGTTTAGTATTACTGACATGTTTGTTACCCGGGCTCCTGCCATTTGTTTTTCTGCCTTCTCTGGAATATCTGTGCTGGGAGAGCTTGCATGTTTCAGGACACCCTAGATTGTCTAGAATTAGGATGCTTCAGTCTTCAGGGCCTTCTCAGATGTCTTAGACCAGGTTGCTGTGAACTTCGACTCTCTGGAACATCTTGGTCATAAATCTTCCAGTTCCCAGACTTGCATCTGTGTTCAGAACATTATAATTTTCTGTAGAGCAATCCGGAATTATTATATATATATATAAAATATATTATTACATATTACGTGTATAATCAATGTATATATATATAATATAATATAAACAATAAATAATAATAATTATAAATGAATAAAATTTAAAAAAACAACATTACAATTTTCCATCCTCCTTGAGGTTTTTCCTGATGATTCTGCTTCCTGCCCCCTTGCACAGAGTGCTGCCAGCTTTAGGGCCTCTGGAGTATTTTAAGATCATGTTGCTTTCTCTAGTCGTCATGCTCCACAGACAACTTACAGGCTCTCTTTTTGTGGAGTCTAGTCATGGATGGAGGCATTGTAGTTTTTCTTTGGATTCCTTGATCATTGTTCAATCTGGGAAAGGCTGTGAATTCTCTTGTGAATTCTCGCACAGTCACCTTAAGCAAAAGTCTTAAGTAAAATGTTTGTAAACAGTAAAGTACTTTATAATTGAAGACATTTATTAATATTATAGTAATAATGTTACTATATTATTTATTATTCTATAACATAATGATATATTATTATATCATATAAAATATATTCTAATTAATTATAATTACTATTTAATTATATAATTACACTAATACATAATTAATTATAATTAATAATAAAATATAATATGTGATATAATAGTGATATTTATTAACATTAATATGTTATTAACAAGACTTTAGAGATTGATCAGATATGGGAGGATAAAAACAAAAAGGGAATCAGATGACAGATTTTTGGGATGAGAGATTAGGAGAAAGGCCTTATATGCTTTACTTATGTGAAGGGGTACCAGAAAATTTCCCAAGCCTCACATATCAGGAATAAGGATTACCCTTCTCTCCGGAGAAATAGTCAGTTTTTCGGTAGGCAGATATCCGTGGTGATAGGAACTCAAGGTGACTCTTCTTTTCTTTTTTCCAGGGAGTGGTGACACTCTTCAGACTGCAGCAAGGTAAGAAGTCAGGAGGGTGCACATAAAAGATAGCTCTGTGAATCTGAAGCAAGGCAGCAATGTGGAGGGGATAGAACACTGGTCTCAGAGCTAGAAAGACCTGGCTGGGCAGACCATTTAAACTCTCAATGTTCTAGGTGACTCTAAAAGAATATAACTTGCAGAAAGGTTATCAACTTACATTGGGAGAGGGAGTTTCTAATTCCAGGAGTTCCCTATAGCAATGAAATCACAGTTCCAATCTTTATCCCAGAAGATGAAATTGTTTTCCTGTTATATGAGATCATTCCCCCTGTTACATAAAATTACCTAGTCTTCAAAGCTTCTGACAACCTGGCCATTAACATAATTTTAATAATTTTATAATTTCTTGAATCACTTTAATCATTCCATCTTATGGTTGTATATAAAAGCAATATTGTATAGTAGGGGCAGCTAGGTAGCACAGTGGATAAAGTGCTGGGCCTGGATTCAGGAAAACCTAAGTTCAAATCAAGTCTCACACTATCTTTGTGACCCTGAACAAATTGATTAAACTCTGTTTGCCTCCATTTCCTCATCTGTAAAATATGACAATAGCACCTACCTTCCAGAGTGATTGTGGGGATCAAATGAGAAAATATTTATTTGATAATACTTGCTTATCAGTGCCTGATACATAGTAAGCACTATATAAATGTTAGCTATTATTAAGTATTAGATAGAAGGCCAGCTGTGGAGTGATGAAGACCTGTGTTCAAGTACTGCCTATGACTCATGTTATGAGACTCCCGACCAGCTGTTTAGCCTCTCAGTGCCTCGGGCAACTGGAGGGCATTGGAATGTAAGCTCTTTCAGTAAAGGGACTCTCACTTTTGTCCGTATCTCTAGCACTTAGTAAGAGCTTAATATATGGTTTTTCATTCATTTGGAAAATTTCAATTAGGTGTTAATCTTTGGAATATGCTTCTATTGATCTTTCAACAAGCTTTGGGGACTGTATATATGAAGTAGGAAGGCCAAATTTATAATCTCGAATATAATCATGTATATGTTTGAATGGTTCAAAATCGCAAGGTATGAGACATTCTCTAAGTAGAACGCAATAAAACATTTATTTAGGCTCCACAGAAACAGATTCACGAAC
>CM053627.1:203701284-203723076 GCA_028646595.1 Phalanger gymnotis
GCTTCCACCACACTCTCCAAGCTGTATTCCAGCTAGCTGACTGCTTCCTCTCTCCTTCAGCTCTTAACTCCTGTCACCAACCACCTCTCCAACTGCCTCCCCACTGCTTCTCCAACTGCCTCCAACTGCCTCTAACTGCCTCTTAGCTCTGCTCCAACCATTTCACAAGCTCCTCCCACCACAGGCTTCTATTGGCTCCGGTGCTTGCCACTCCCCCCAGGATCCTGGGAGGCTCACATCCACATAGGTTCCACACCCAACAAGGGCTCTGGGCCTGGGGCTTAACACTTAGCAAGGCTCAAGGAAATACACTGAATTACTCAAAGAAAACAAAGACCATTTTGCTTGTCAACACGATATACCTACAGCAATTAAAGATAGGCAAGAAGTAGGACTGGGGCAGCGCAGGAAGGACATAGTTACTATAGCCTTTCTTCCTGCATTCTCTTTATCCTCTAATTCATTCTTCACACTATTGTCAGATTAATTTCCCCAATGCACAGATCTGAATATACTCCTCCTTCATTCAAAACCCTTTGATATCTACCTATTGCCTACCACATAGATTTCCATTAGCCTGCCATTCATCACCTCCCATGGGTTTAATTACCCTCTCTATGCAGATGAATACCAGATCCAGAGAACCAGCTCCAATTTGTCCCCTGAGCTTTGGTTGCACAACTACCTATTGGACATTTCAAAATTAGATATCCCAGAGACATCTCAAATTCAACTTGTCTAAAACTAAAGTTATTTTCTTTCAAAATCTTCCTTCTTCCAAATGTTCAGGACTATTATTTCTATCAAAGGCATCATTACCCCCTTTCTGATTTTAACTAGCCTTGGAATCACATAGAATCCATCTGGGGTGGTCAGGCAGCTGAAGGACCAGTCATCACTGGGAACTTCTTGCCTCTTACCTTCTGTTGCTCACTCCTTACCATCTGTTAGCCACTCCCCACCTCCAGCCATAGGTCGCCCAGAATCCATCCAGGCTGTTTATTTGCTTACAATACTTGGAGTCACCAAATCTATTCCTTCCTTTAAGAAGAAGGATTGCTAGTCCTTACTATATGTCTGCTAATGTCCCCCAGGTCTTCTTTCTAGGCCTTCTAGACCCCTAGCAGTATCATCTGACCTACTGATATAATCTAAGGACTGCCAGGCCTGACAATTTGCTTTGCCAATATACACTTAGACTTCCAGGTTTTTCCGGGTAACGTGAACTTCTTGAGAAGCCTCATTTTTCTTTTTCTTTTTAAGTTATATTTTATTGTTTACAATCAACAAAATCTGCCTTTTCTTCCTCCTAAGACAAGTGCCCATCCCCCCCAATTGAGAATAAAAGAAAAACAAAAACCAAAGTCACTTTTACAAACATGTATAGTCAAGTAAAGCAAATTCCTGAATTAAGTCCAAAAAAAATGTCTCTTTCTGCCTCTCTGTCAGGAAGTGGGAAGCAAATTTCATCGTTGCTCCTCTGGAATCATGGTTGGTCATTACTCTGATCGGAATTCCTAATTTTTTTTGAATTATTTTTATCTTTTCCATATTGCTGTCACTGTATAAATTGTTCTCTCGGTTCTGTTCACCTCACTCTGCATCAGTTCACATAAGTTTTTCCAGGTTCCTCTGACATCATCTCCTCCATCATTTTTATAGCACAATTGTAATTCTAAAACATCTATATGCCCAAACTTATTTAGCCATTCATCAATTAATGGGTGCCCCTTAGGTTCTCATTCTTTGCCACCTCAAAAAGCACTATAAATGTTTTTAATGACCTTAATAAGAGTTTGTTTTGCTCAGGACTAATTCCTCCTTTAATCTACCCTCTCTCTCTAATGCTCCCTTCACCTTTCTCTCCTGCCCCTCCTATTTCCCTGTTGAAGTGTATTTCTGCACCCACCTCCGTGTGTGTGTGTGTGTGTGTGTGTGTGTGTGTGTGTGTGTGTGTGTGTATTCTTCCCTTTTTTTAACCAGTTCAGACAAGAGTAAGTTTCCTATGTCAGCTGCTCTTCCCCAACCTCCTCCTTGTTTTTGTAGATATCTGCTCATGCACTCTGATTATGAGATAATTTTCCCTAACTTTCCTTTCCTTCTACTCCCATGTGTTCCTTTTCCCCTCTCTTTCCATTCTTCAATTATGATCATCGAGACATCAAAATTACTACAGGCCTTGTTTAATTAGACTCCATTTATGACCCTTGATAATGATGATAACATTCAGATGGAACACATGTCCATCTCCCCATATTTAAATGTAAGCAGTTTATCCTCGTTTAGTCCTTTGTCATTGTTCTTTCCTGCTTATCTTTTCATGTTTCTCTTGACATCTGTGCTTGAACTTCAAAGTTTCTATGGAAGTTTTCTAGATGCTTCACCAGGAATGTTTGGCCGTCCTCTCATTAAAAATCTATTCTCCTTCCCCTACTCCCACCATAGAGTTACACTCAGTTTTTCTCAGTAAGTTAATCTTAGCTGTAAGCCTATATCCTTTCCTTTCTGTAATGTCGTATTCTAAGCTCTTCACTTCTTCATAGCAGTGGGTGCTAAATCATGCATGATTCTGATCGTGGCTCCTTGGTATTTGAATTCTTTCTGACTGCTTTTGGTCTTTTTTCTTTGACCTAGGGTCTATGGATTTTGGCTATGATGCTACTGGGAGTTTTTACTTGGAGGGTTGTTTCAGAAGATCACAGTTGATTCTTTTTCTTTTCATTTTGCCCTCTAGTTCTTAGAGAGCTTGGCAGTTTTCTTTTAAGATTTCTTGAAGTAGTGTGTCTAGGCTCTTTTTTTTGGTTTGAGAAAATGTGGAAGGGGGCAAAGGGATTGGAGGGCTTAGAAAAGGTTTAAAAGGAGTGAGGCATAGGAAGAAATGGTATGATGGGAGATTACAGTAATATAGAGGAATATCAGAGTTTCTAATTAAGGAAATGGAACACTTCTGAGTAATGGTGAACTATTCAGGGAGTGATCATTCCTATATGTGATTGACATGTAGTGAAGGAGTAGGTAATACAACTTAAGGAGATGAGGAATTGGAAGATTAAAGAGTTTGAAGGAGCTTCAGTGTGAATATTGAAGTCCTTTAGTATAAGAGCAGGAGCTGGGAAGAAGAAAAAGATGGTAAGCTATGTGGGGGAGCAGTACACAATAGCCATCATGATTTGAATAGAATGGAAAATAATTTTAATTGAGTGAATTTCAAAGCATGAGAAGTTATTGAGAGCATCTGGAAATGGCAATGGAGATGTAGGCGTATTCTAACTGCCTCCCCCAGAACCAGTGTGATGGGGATGGTAGGAAGGTACCACATGAGATATGGCCATTGGGAGAGAAGATGGTTGGGGGAGATGCATTGTTGTCAGAGAGTAGGTCTCAGTGAGAGCTGGTAGATTGAAGGAATTTGAGGGGAAAAGATACAGGAAGAAGGGAAATTTATTCGTTATGGAATATGCATTCCAGAGTGCATAGAGGAAGAGATAGGATGGGTTGGTGTGATACAGGGGTAGGATTGAAGAGAATGATGATAAAAGAACAGGAAGTGGAGGTTGGAGATAATCACCTATGTGGTCAGTGATTGATATAGGAATAAGCAGAGAAATAGGAAGTGGAAACTTGTGAGCCATAGGAGTAGTAGCAAGTTGGACAGATGGATAATAGTCGAGTTCATGATCCTTATAACATGCTTCAGGGTGTACTGGTTTCAGAGACGCCTGGGTCTGAGTCATTCCAGGCTTGTTGCTGTAGCTTCTCCTTTCTGGGATAACTGAGAGAGGGCTAGGTTGTGGGGCAGAGGTCCTCTTGGCTGGAAGAGGGCATTGATTGGCTGGGCATAAATTTTGATTCAGCCCTTGCTTGCTGCTGCAGCTTCTTCTCCTGTAAGGGGCCTAGATGAGAGGCAGGGGAGTGAGCAGTGGTTTCCCTCTTCCCCTGCCATCTCCTCCCAAAAGCACCTCTCAGGGGCTTCCCTTCATAATAGACTTCTTTCTCTCAGATTCCTTCTATCTACTATACACATACATATATGTGCACACATGTGTATCTATTTATTGCCCAACAGCTTTCTTGACAGTACAACAAAAGGCAAAGAAGATGATAACATCAAGGAGGGGAAAACAACCCTCTATGAAGAATTAGTGATATTGAATATTGATCCAGTGACCGTAATGGAACCTGAGAAGGAAATTGAGACTTGTGCTACCCAGACAGAGGAAGCATCTATACTACTGGTTTCTCATAAAGCAGTACAGATCCCTGAAGAGAGCAGTCTAAAAGCCCAAGACCCAAGTAGGTGACTTTCTTTAAATGTACTTAAATTCAAATTAAATACTTAATTGCATTTTAATCTTTTTTATCCCTCCCTTTCTCTCACTTTTATTCTGCTTCATATCAAAAAATATGAAACAATCCATGTAGCTTCCCTATCTCCTGAATCTTTAATCTTCCCTTTTCTACTAGCTCCTTCCCTCCTCTACTGACAAACATGCTCAGACTTTCCCATCTTGAAAAAATGCCCCCTTTGTGCCTTATCTGGAAGGTATTTATTAACTCCAATTCAGTTAATTCAATTCACATTTGCTAAGCAGCTTCTGTGTGTAGATGCTAGATGCTGAGGGAGATACTAAGTTTAGGTAAGATGTGGTACTTGCCTTCATGGAGATTACAATCTACTGGGGCATTAGGATACAAACATAGCTAACTTTACATCAATACTTCAAAGAATCCATGATGTCATTGTTTTGGCACTTCCTTCAAATGTGCAGATGGAAACATGTCCATGGCTTTGAATCCTGAACAATTCTCACATTTGTCCTCTCTTCAATCGGGTTCTACCCAATACACTAAAGATCTTTCTCTTAAGTCTTTTTATTTTTTTGAGGCAGTCAAGGTTAAATGTCTTGCCCAGAATCACACAGCTCATAAATGTCTAAGGTCAGATCTTAACTCAGGTACTCCTGACTCCAGAGAATTTATCTACTATTTATTAAGCCAGGAAGACCCAAGCTCTAGTCTTGTCTCTGACCCACATTGTCTGTATGACCCTGGGCAAATCACTTAGCCTCTTAGTTTTCTAGGTAGCTAAGACTATAAGTTGCTGAGAAAATGCTGACTTGTATTGGTTAAGGCCGTTTCCTCATATGGGACTTCCCCATACCAGTGAATTCTCATGGCTAGTCCCTATCTCTTATTGGTATAATTTATTGACATCAAAAGACAGGCTACACTAAAGAACTTTTGTGCAACTTCAGCCAAAAGGGCCAAATCTGAGCAGCCCAAATGGCCCCTACTAGACTGTTAGCATCTAGAAGTCAAGGATCACCAGTCAGTCAATAAGCACTTATAAACCAGGTACTGTGCTAAGTTCTAAGGACACAAAAAAGAGCAAAAGACAGTTCATGCCCTCGGGGAGCTTACGGTCTAGTCAGAGATACAATAAGTGAACAAACATGTCCAAAAAAGGTATGTGCATGACATAAAGGAGAGAAGGATCTAGAATTAAGAGCTTCCTGTAAAAGTTGGGATTTGGGGTAGGATTAAAGGAAACCAGGGAATGTAGGGGTCAGAGATGAGAAGGGAGAACATCCCAGGCATGCGGGTCAGTCAGAGAAATTGCCTGGAGCCAAGAGTGGGAGTGTCTTCTTTGTGGAACAGCAAGAAGGCCAGTATCATTGAGTCAAACAGTACACGGGGAGAAGTCTGGGAAGGAAGGGAAAGGTGGAGAGGTTACATTATGAAGGTCTTTGAATGCCAGAGAAGTTTACATTTCATCCTGAAGGTGATTGGGAGCCACTGCAGTTTATTGAGTAAATGGTCAGACCTGTGCTTTGAGAAAATCCCTTTGGTAGCTGAATAGAGAATAGATTGGAGGAGGGAAAAAAGCTGGAGGCAGGCAAGCCAGAAGGCTATTGTAATAGTTCAAGTATGAGGTGATGAGGACCCGCACTGGAGTGGTGACAGTTTCAGAGGAGAGAAGGGGGCACATAAGAAAGATGTTGCAAAAGTGAAAATAGCAGGCCTCAGCAACAGATTGGATATGGGGGGGGGGGCGGTGAGAGAGAGTGAGGAGTTGAGGATGGCACCCTTGGCTGAGAGCCAGTGGGATTGGGAGGGTAGTGGTACCCTCAATAATAATAAGGAAATTTGGATGGCAGGGGAGGATTTAAGGGAAAAAAAATGTCCACCAGACATCCAATCTGAGATGTCTGAAAAGTAGTTGGAGATGTGAGACTGGAAGTCAGCATAAAGATGAGGCAGGATAGAGAGAGCTGAAAATCATCAGCATAAAGATAATAATTAAATCCATGGGAGCTGAGGAGATTAACAAGTGAAGTAGAATAGAAAGAGAAGAGAAGGGGGCTCAGGACAAAGCCCTATGAGACAGCCATTATTAGCGGGCATGACTTGATGAGAATCCAGAGAAGGAGACAGAGAATGTAGGAGGAAAACCAGAAGACAGCGGTGTCCCCAAAACCTAGAGAGAAGAGAGTATCTAGGAGAAGAGAGTGATCAACAGTGTCAAAGGCTACAAGAGGCCAAGAAGAATGAAGGCTGAGAAAAGGCCATTGGATTTGGCAAAACAGAGAGCATTGGTAACTTTGGACATGGCGGTTTCAGTGGGATGATGAAGTTGAAAGCCAGATTGTAAGGAGTTAAGTTTGTTGATGGCCTTCTGTATCAGTAAGACAATAAACACAACATCAACAATAAATCATGAATATGCCTATATAGTTCTGTATTGCAAAGTATGAGAGACTCTCCACATAGAAGGTAGAAGTAAAACATTTATTCAGACACCAGATAACTATATCCCTCACTAAATATTCAGCTCTCACAACCAATTAGCCCACTTTATCATAACAGCAAGGAACTTAAAACCCAATATCACAACATGGAGCCTCACCATCCCAAAACCTCTCCCATCCCCTGCTGTGGTCTTCCCCAAAACAAACTCACAGTATAGCTATCACAGTCTGCTCAACTCTCACAGGTCGACTTTCTTTACCTCAGTTCTAACTATCACTCTGGCCATTAACAGCCATAACAGCTCTCTCTCAACATTTCCTATGACATAACTTTCTTTTCTTCTCAGTGAGCTCCTCCCACCACATGTGACCTAGGCTTCTGGTGATGTAAGCAGGTCACATGGCCTATTAATGGGTGGGAAAGATCTTCAAATCTAAATTGCTATTACACCTTCTCAAGGAGTTTAGCCACAAAGGGCACAAGAGAGATAAGATGGGGATAGAAGGATCAAGTGAAGATTTTTGAAGATGGGGGAGAAATGAACATGTTTGTAGGCAGCAGGGAAGGAGGCTGTAGATAGGGAGAGATTTAAGCAAAGTGAAAGAGCGGGGGTGACAGAGGGCAATCTATTGAAGGAGACAGAACAAAATATATGTAAAGCATTTTGCAAATTTTAAAGTGCTTTGCCAATGCCAGTTATTTGTATTCTAGGGACATTTCCTACATACAAAATCCTGTCCTTGATGTCTGGATTCTCCTTAGCTTCAATCCTCTTCCTCATCCTAATAGATTCAGAAAATCTGAGTTGAAAGGGAACTTCCAGGGTAGTCAATGAGTCTGGTGTAGCACTCAGTAGAGAACTGGATTTGGATTCAGGAAGATGTAGGAACAGATCCACCCCAGACACTTAACTGTGTGACTCATGAAAAATCACTTAACCTCTCTATGCCTCAGTTTCCTTATCTATTAAAATGAGGACAATAAGCATTTATCTCATAGGATAGTTGTGAAACTGGAAGGAGATTAATGTATGTAAAATGCTTTGAAATGTAAAAGTATTATGTAAATGTCAGCTATTAATATGATTCATTATTGATGTTTCTCACAGCCAATATCCCCTACTCAACATTCCTGACAGTGTTATTGCTAAGGTTACCCTTACCTAGATTTTGAACTCTACTTTTGGAGCTGCACCACTTTGTCCCCAGAAGACATATCTCAAACATCAAAAGAAGTTACTCCTTACCTTTGCCCAATGGAGTGACACTTTTTTAAGTAAGCAGAGAATAAAGAGCCACGATGAGGCAGCAGGGAGAGCACTGGATTTGGAGTCAAAGTACCTAGGTTCAGCTAGATGACCAATAAATCCCTTCCAGCTCTAGATCGGTGGTTCTGTGGTCCACTTGGCCCACTGTTGTAATGACTGAAACTTCAATAATTATATACTTTGCTCAGAGGCGCCTTCCCTTTAATACTTTTCCCCCATAATATAGACAATAAGCCCCTTGCAGAGAGGAAATATGCCTTCCTTATCTTTTGTTAGCCCTTCCCCAATCAGTTTCTTCATTTGTAAACTGAGAAGGTTAGACTGGACGGCCTGTTTGCTCCATACTAAGCTCAATCAGTACTTCCAATTTTCCACCCTAGCTAGCATCACAGTTCCTATCTCATGAGATTTTTCATAATGACCTCATTTGTTTCTTGTACCTTCCAGGAAATAAATTACAAATCCCAGATCCCTTTTGGTCTTTTTCAAACATGAGGTAAGTGTGCTTTTGGCTTATTTGACTCAAGCCTTGGTAAACTTTAGCACTGCAAATGGGTGGAAAGGCTTTTCTGAGAACAATCTGGAATTTTTTTTGTCCTAGAGTTATCACAGTGATGCTTTTCCAGTGAAACGATCTGCTCATTTGTCAAGTCACACAAAACTCTTCAAATTTAGCAATTCAACTTATTGGATAACATTGAATTTGTTGAATTATTGTCACTATTTCTGTAGAGGGAAACAGCACGAAAAGCGAACCTGACTGGGTTCTAGTCTGGCCTCTGCCTCCTGCTGTATGTTCCCAGACTCTTGTCCTCTCTTCAGTTTTTCTCATATGTACATAAAAATAGAAGTGGAGTGAGGGAACTAGAAAGAACTTGCAGCTTTGGCCTGGGCACAACCAAATGAGACTATGCCCTCAAATGCCCTATGTAGTTACAAACCAGCTTCCAACTCAGACATTGTAGGATTACATGTTAATATTACACAGTGTGCATAGATATTGATAGTATTCGTTGATGTCCCATTTCAACCAGATTTCTCGATACGCTCCTATAATTCTTTTTATTCGAGTACTTATGTCCATTTCCTCTGAAGTTTGCCACCATTTAATCTTATTCAATAGAAGCAGGTATGCCATTTGCTCTTCTTAGTAATTTGGGGATTTTAGAGTTGGAAGGGATCTTAAACATAAATCTAAGCTGTCTTGAAGAGAGGTAGTACACTGTAGATGGAATTTAAAAAAAAACCAATCGAGCTGGAGTCAGAACACTTGGCTTTGAGTTCTAGCTCCAACATTTAATAGCTGTGTGATCTTGGGCACGTTACTTCTCCCTTCGCCTCAGTATCCTCATCTGCAAAAGTATTTGCACCACCTATCTCATGAGGTTGTAAGAAAGGACTTTGTAAACCATAAACACTATATAAATATGAATTATTAATAAAACAAATTAAACAAGTAATAACTATCTATTTTTTTCCATCAATATTGTGTACTCCAAAGACATTAGGTTCAGATTCTTTCTTCCTGGAATTTATTTCTTTACTTTTTTTGCTCCCTAAACTCTCAACAGGATAATTTGCCATTCAGATATGCCTAATTATTGTTATCAATTTGTTTAGCAGTGAGCTGATAGAGAAGGAAGAACAGTGTAAACAAAGGCAGGAAGAGAAAAAACAAGTCAAACTGGAAAAAAAGGAAAAGAAGAAAATGGAGAAGATGGAAAACATCAAGGAAAGGGAGAATGAAAAGAAGCAGAATGAAGGAAGAATAAGGAAAGAAAGAGAGGAGAAAGAAGAGAGAGCAAAGAATGGGAGAGTAATGAGAGAGAAAGATACAAGAAAGGATGAAAAATATAAAAAGGGAAAAGAAGAAAAAGCAAAGAAAGAAAAAGTGCAAGAGAAGAAAGAAAATTTAAAGAAAGAAAAACACAAAGAAGAGAAAGAAAGGAGGATAAAAGAAGAGAAAAGCAAAGGCAAAAAAGAAGAGAAAGAAAAAAACAATGAAAACTCAGAAGGGGAAAGAGAAGATCAAAGGAAGATGATTGAGGCAGAGAGGTCAGCTTTGCAAAAGCGACTCCAGCTGAAGGGAAGAATGAAAGGGATGAAGAACAGTGAGGCATGGTGGCCCAAAGAGAAAAAGTTGATTGGGAAGATAGCGATTCAGAACTTTATACAACTTTTGCCAAGTTCCTCTACCATACTCAAGAGCCCAGGTGCTATTTTTTTCCCTACCTTTTCTATTTCACCTGAGTCAATACAGAGGGAGGGAGAGAAGGAGAAAGGGATGCTGAATGGTGCGGTAGAAGGCGATAGCCTGGGAAACAAGAGACCTGGATTCTGGTCCCAACTCTGCAAATGACTAGTTGTTTGAATTTGGACAGGCCACTGACCTTTTAGACTTCAGTTTCTCCCCTCTGTCAAATAAGAGAGCTAGACTAGTTCTCTTAAGGTCTTGTCTACCCCTAATGATCTAGGATAAGCCTACCTTATCCTGGGAGGTCATCAAAAGATGGAATGGCATGGGGCTTTATTGTATGGGGAATTCTGTCTTCAGGTTTAATGAGCTCATAGGTCCCTCTTAATTCTGAAGTTTTGCGATTCTATCTAAACCCCTTTGAATTAGATTAGAAACACAAGGTTTCATTTGGAATAGTGATCCACTATTTCTTGTGATCCTAGAAAGAAAACATATCTATATTTCAGTTGTCTAGGAAAGAACTGTGCCACATTATTACTTACAGCTCACTTTTGGTTTCTTAGTAAACACAAAAAGTGAAAGTTTTGACATTAGGCTTCTATTCCATGGTGATGGATAGATCTGTCTTTCCTCTTTTGAGGCCATCTTCTCCACAAGAAAAATGTGAGAAATTTTTCAAAAGCTTTGCTAAAAGCTAGGCAAACTGCATTGCCATGACTTGTTTAGTAATCCTGTCAAGAAATGAAATGGGGTTAGTTTGGCATGACCTGTTCTGAGTGAAGCCATGTTATGCCTACCATCACTTTTTTTATCCATTCCCAAATTTTCAATGGAATTTAAGTCAAGGTCACAGGCCTACAGTCTCTAGTCTGCTCTTCTGAAAATAAGGACAATGTTTACCTTTCTCTGCTCTTGTTGGATGATGGAGATCTTTCAGATATCATTGACAGTAGCCCAACAATCATAAGTTCCATTTATTCTAAAACTTGAGAATGCAGTTTATCTGGGCTGGGTGAGTTGCATTCATTAAGGGAAGTCAGATATTTTTTCACTGTCTCTTTAGTTATCTTGACTATCAACTCTCTGTTAGACATTATTGTTCCTTTAATTTCCATTGTAAAGGTTATTCTCCTTTGCAGAGAAAATAGATGAGGATCCTGGGATTGGATTTAGAGATGGAAGGAACATGAGAACGGTCATCAAGGCCAAACGTGAGGAAACAGGGGCCCAGAGAGGATAAGTGACTTGTCTGGGGTTGCACAGCTAAGTGAGTTTCTGAGACAGGTTTTGAATTCAGGTCTTCCTGAACTCCAATACAATACTACCCCTGCCCCACCCTTTTACATAGAAAGCAAACAAAACTGAAAGAAATTAGATGACTTGCTAAAAGTCAGATGAGGTGTTTGAGAGATTTCTCTCCAAATTTCCAGTCTCCAGTTATAGGAGTAAAAGCACACAGTACTTACTCCTTGCTTTTATCTTTTAGACATCGAAGACCATGTCAATAGGCCAAAGAAGAGACACATGGACCTTCAGGAACATCTGGACCAGAAGTAAATTTTTTTCCCCTCTGTTGTCTACATTATTGTGTATTTGACTTAAGGCTATATACATATACGTATGTGTATATATATATATATATATATATATACACATATACATATACATTATATATATATATATATATATATACACATATATATGCCGTATATATTATATATTGCCTATTGGGCATACTTGGAAAGTCCTCTAGACTAGGAGTCAAGAGACCTAGCTTTGCAAGGATCTGTGTGATCTTGTCAAAGGACTTTACTTTTTCTGGGCCTCAGTTTTCCATCTGTAAAACAACAACAACAAAACAGTTAGATGTTACTCTTAGTGCTTTGCTCCCCATTCTAGTTCACATTAGCATCTGCTTTGCCACTGCACCCCAAGAACCATGGACTTTTCCATCTGACCTGCAGCTGAAACCTGTGTGCGTTGTCTCGTCTCATGAGAATTCTCGAGATCAGAGGTTGTCTTACTTTTCTATTTGTATCCCCAGTGCTTAGCATGTAGTGAGTGCTTAATCAATTCTTCATGAATTCGTATTCTGTGATACTATGATATCTAAAACATCAACCAGCAATTACATCAGATACGTTGTTTGTTGTCATGTTACCTAGATAACTTGTTCAGACTGTTTATTGAGCTGACTGAAGCAATGAGACACTGATGAGCAGAACCAAGACCACAGCTCATGGTTATTGTCCACCAAAATCGTTCATTCAACAAATATTTAGTGAGTGCCTACAATGTACTTGGCAGTGTTTTAGGCCTTATGGGAAATACAATGATTAATTATTACGACAAGATCCTTGACTTCGTCTGGAGTTTATTGGCTAATCGTTGTGATAAGGTATCATGACCATAATATAGGACAGAATATGAGAAGCACTCTAAAATATATAAAGTGTTAGGGAAGGTGGGGGGCAGATTACTTCTGGGTAAGGATAAGGAATAAGGAAAGGCTCCATGGAGGAGGTCATAATTTAACTCCTTGAGGGATCATTGGGACTTTGGTAAGAAGGACAGAAAGCATTCCAGCTACAAAAATTGACATAATAATGGAAAAGATGGGAAGGTTGGAGATGTATTGGGCATTGACTGGGGTATGTTTCAATTCAAAAAATGTTTTATTAAGTGCCCACTGTAAATCTGTAGTACTGTGCTAAATGCTAGAGATTCACAAATGAAAAGCAATACAGTTCCTTTTGTAAAGAATATCTAACTTAGTAGAGAGGGCATATACCAATAACTACAACACAAGTTTAATCATGATTAAGGGGGTAGGCATAATTCAAACCCAGGTCTTCCTAACTTCAGGTTCAGTCCCCATTATGCCACCATGCTTCTTTATTTAGGCAATGGTGAGCTAATGAATGTTTTGAGCAGAGGAATGCTAGGATAAACCAGTGCACTAGGAAGTATACTTACTACTTAGGTAATAGTGCAATGATGGATAGGAAATAGGAAAGACTGGTGGCGAGGGAGTCAGTGGAGGTTATCATTGTAATAGTCCAGGGGAGAGGTGATCAGAGCCCAAAGCTCGGTGGTAGCAATGGAGATAGAATAGAGGGGATAGGTACTAAAGATACTGGCAAAGGTAAAATTGATGAGACTTGGCAACTGATTGGCTGAGAAGGAAAAGTCAAAGATAACTTCAAGATTTCAAGCTTGAGTAATTGGAAGAATGGTGTGGCCATCCACAGACATAGGGAAGTTAGGAATAAGGGCAAATTTGGGAGGAAAGATGATGAGTGAACTTGGGACATACTAAATTTGAGATGAGGGACATCCAGGTGTCGACAGTTGGGAAAATGGGACCTGGATCTCAAGGAAGAGATCGGATTGGAGATGCACATTGAGCAGCTTATGGAAAGGATCACTGAAGCCATGGAAGAACATGTTCTGGACTTGGCATCAAAGAGAACAGTTTTAATGAAGTTTCAGTATAATGGGATGCCAGGAGAGTGAGGCTGATGAATGGAGGCAGCAAATATAGAAGTTGGCAGTGAAGGAAAGGAGAGAAAAAGATGATGATAGGTTGGAGGGGTAACAAGGAGAAAAATTTTCTTTTTTTTTTTGATTGCGTAAGATCTTAGCATTCTTTACAAAGGAGGGAACTAGGTAGGAGAAACAGAGATAGAGAAAAGGAGAGACAGAGGGAAATAATATGTGGCAAGCTGCCAACAGAGTCAAGAGATACATAGGTGCAGAGGTTAGCTTTGGCAATAAGGATCCCCTTGAATCTTCTGAGACTCAAAAGAAAGAGGAGAAAACAATGGGTGAAAAGGTTTTATAGTGTGAAAAAGGAGAGCTTCTTCTTAGTGGGTCATCTGCCAAATGGTTGATGGGATTGAGGGTGGATTTGGAGGTTTTGAGGAAAGAGGAGAGATAGAACGATGTGTGAGATGAGATAAAAGTAGATTGGGGATAAACTGTGAAGGGCCTTACGTGTTAGATGTACTATTTAAAGTGGGAATAAACTTTTGTGTTGACCTTATCACATAGACAAGACAGGGGTCTTTCAACCAGCTTATTAATTTGTCCCACAGATTTGTGGGGCAGAAGGGGAAAGCAAATAGAAAGGAAAGAAAATGCAAGGGAAGAGGTGACGTCAGCAATTCAGAAGAGGAAGACCAAGCTGAGAAGAACAAAATTAAAAGAATAGACAAGAAACAGAAATTAGGGACTGTCAAAGTTCTAAGAAGGAGAAGTGTTTGTTTCCAAAAGATGACACTTGGAGACCTGCACCCCCTCTACACCCCATGCCCCTGCAGGATCTATCTGCTCACCCTTGAAGGCACCCACACAGAGACAGCCACCATCACCAATGGTAACTCTTTTACTTTTTAAACATTTCTGTTCTCATCCCTTTTTTTCTTTCTGGTCTGTTGGTTCCAGAAGAAAGAACTAGAACTAAAAGGTGAGCATTATGGGGAAGCAGATTTTGCCTCAGTATTAAGGATGAAATTCCTGACAATTAGAGCTGTTGAACAATGGAAAATATTGTTTTTAAGGTAGTAAAAGCTCATCACTGAAAACACTCAAAAGGGGATTAAATGATTACTTTGTTACTGGTTATATGGAAATATCCAAAGATTTGTCAATAGATATTGCTGCCAATCATACTTATCAATGCACAGAGACATTTTATTTACCGGTTTTATCATATGCTTAGAGCACAAACACTTTGTATCAAAATGACCAATGAACACCAGATAGAGTTTTCATAAGACTTACACAGTCTCTAGATTCATCATCAGGAAAAAAAGGACAATTAGATTTTATAGCTGACAAATGAGAAAGGGAAAGATTTGCATTTTAAAGATAATTTTGTAAAATAGATATATGGTGAATGAATACATGAAAGAATGACAGGATGAATTAGTACATGTGGAGCGAAGGAATAGAAAAAAAGGAGATTTACATGTCAAAGTTAATAGCAAGGGAAAAAATTTATATCAGGTCAAGTTATGGATTGCTCAACAAACACTGAGAGGAATTACTGTGGAATTTACAACTAGTAATGCTAGGCCAGAAATTCTTTTATCTTTAACCAGTTAATGATCTCAATTAAATGATTGGAAGTCTCACCTAAATTCCACACTATAAGGAAAGCCTCAGCCACTTACATGATTTTCCTTACAAATAAAGTGACCATATTGGAGCTAAAAAGAAAGGAAATTAAAAACCCTTATGACACTGGGAATACAATTCCTGCACTGAACCAAGGATTGGACTAAGGACTTTGAGGGTCTATCCTGACTTTGAGATTCTGTAAGTATATGCCTCACCACATTCCTAGAACAACATTCTGCTTTCATTTAGTCTCCCACATTCCCTCCATCCACTAGCTGTGTGACCATAGATATATTTTACCTCTCTGTGCCCAAATTTCTTCCTGTAAAATATAAGATTAAATGATCTCTGAAGTCCTTTTTCTAACTCTTATATTTTCTATATATCCTTCAAAACTCTCTTCATATGGTTTACTTGAATGGTTCAAATCAATTCTCACCAAGTTGGTCCATGTAATATTTTGCTCGCTGTATGTTCAATTTCCTCCCTCAGTGTTTCTCATGAGTCTCCTACTCTACATGTATTAGTACATTCTGTTAGTCATTCATGTATCCATTCACCATACATTTATTAAGTGCTTATGTGTTTTATATGCAAGATATTATGCCAAGGGACTTCCTCTCCTTCTTGTCTCATTATTTTTGTGTGGTTTGTAACTTAAATTAGTAATAACATATATGTATAACTCTTTAAAGTTTACAGTTTCTCTGCAATGATCCTGTGAGGTATAGGGATTATAAATACCATTTTTACAGACAAGGAAACAAACTCAGAGAGGTTGTGACCCAGACATTTTAACTTTAATTAATTAACAACAAATCAACCAAAAAATATTTATTATTCAAGTCCAGGGCTTTTTGATTAACAATTTTCCCTAGATTCAAAACAAACCCTCAGATTTTGGGTCCTTCAGAAAGGACCCAAGTTCCTCAATTCAAGGGAAATTTCCTTCAGATCGGTATTTTTGTTCCTCTTCATTGCATTCACCAGGCATATCCATCTCTTTGGACAGAGGTGTGGTTTTATTCTTCTTTTTGTCTTTCAGGAGATAGTCAGTACAATCTTGAGCCAGAGGAGAGAGAAAAAGTCACTCTTGAAGGGAGGTAAGAGGTTTTACCTTTTTGTTGTTTTCCTGGATGTTAGATTTTGGTGGGACAAAGGAGTTCTTAGAGAAAAATGAAAATTCTCTTCCTGAAAACTGTTGTATTCAATTCCTGTCCCTGCATATGCATTCTGTAGTCACAAGTGTTGGTCCAAATCATCTCATTCACAACAGGAACAATCGTGTCACCTTAGCTCAGGGATGATATATTTGGGAAGAGGAAGAAAGTCCCCTCTGGAACGGGGACTGCCTCTGCCTTGAGGGATGAAGAAAGAATGCCAATCTTAATTAACCCCTGTCCCCAACATTACTTCTCTTTGGGTAATAGGGTGAAAATTCTCAGGGTTCTTTTACTCTCTTTATCTAGACTGATGACACAGCTTGTGCAAAAGGGCAAGGTAAGTGGGATTCCCTTCCATAATTCAGTGCCCTGCATAGACGAAATGCTCAATGAATATCTGTTCCATCAGATTAACCATCCAATCCGTTCTTAATTAAGTATAGCTATAGGGGAGAGGCATCCTGGAGTGGTGGATAGAAGGCAGATCCTGAGGTCAGGAAGACCAGAATTCAACTCTTCTCTCTGACCCAAGAGTGAGCCATGTAACTCCCAATGCCTCCAGGCAATCCTCTAAATTGTAGCTGAATTGCGGATCACTAATACCAGGGAGGACACAAAGATAGGTCCAGACCAAAGGAAAAGGCAGCTGATTTGACATTGTGTATTACCCGTCTCCTACGATTGAAGTGAGCATCCGATGGGAACAGAAGAGCTTTTTAATCAAGCACCACAAAGCGTGTTGTTGTTGTTGTCAAACATAGGTGTTCTTTTTGCTGATGTTATGAGGTTGGGTAATTTTTTCCCCCTTGTACAAATTCTGTGGAAAAACACGTTTAATTCAATTCAGTAAGCATTAGTTAGATGCCTACTTTGTGCTAAGTACAGGTGATATAAAGATGAAAAACAACAGAGTCAGAGGGCAGCACACCCCTGTGTCCCAGGCTCATGTGACTCAGGCTCCCGTGTGACTTAAGCAGGTCACATGAGCCTTTTAATGGGTGGGAAAGATCTTCCCATTAAGCAAAAATACATTAAGAATACACCCTCAGGTAAAACGGCACTTCTGGCCCACTCTCGCTTGCTTCCACCCTCATTCTTGGTGTGATTGCTGGTTTTACCTATGCCTGCCTTCCCCATTTTCTTTTCAGTCTCTTTGTTTTTATAGCACTTTTGCTCAACCCTAGAAACATTGAACCATAAAGGAGTGCCATAGGTGAGATTGGAAATGCCTGAGGAAACAAAGGGCTGAGCTTCTACATATATAGATATATTAAGCAATGCATGCCAATCACATGACAAATAGGGACCAGGTCTCCTCGGCTTGGCACTCAACTCCAAATACAGGGAGAGACAGATTTTATGCATTAAAAACAATTAATTAAATTAGACCAATTGAATTAAAAGAAAACAATTAACAAGATACAAACCCAGATACAAAATTAGGTAATTTGATTCCTAATTAGAGGAAAGATTAGGGGCTTTCCAAGTTGGGAAGGGAGAAGAGTGAGTTTCAGTTGAGTTGGGAGGAGGCAAGTGAGTTTCAATGTCTTTCCTTTCCCAGAATTCAGAGATGCTGATTAATTGCATCCACCTGCATTTATGAAACAATAGATGGCTTATGCCATCGAGTTTCCTGTGAATGATTTGCAGAAAAACAACAAGATGGAAGATAATGCATGTTGTAGCACAAAAGGGAGTTCACGAGATAGAATCCAATCGGTTCCCTCTATCCTCACAACAAACCAACTCCATTTGTAACTGTCCTTCACTCCATCTCATCAGGAGATGATGTGTTATGGTACATGATGCTGGGCCCTGTGATTTCCCAGCTACTCATCCAAAGGTCAGTGCACATATCCTACTTCCTGACCCCCATTCACATCCTGCTGATGCCCTCTTGTCCACCACAAGGGTCCAGAGTCCTTTCCTTTAGGAGTGGGAGGCATTCCTGAGAAGCATAATCTCTGCTCAGAGAAAGTGTTCCACAGTGTCCAATCTCCTGGGTAGAATCTATGCAAGTCTCTTTTTGCACCCCACTCCCAGTGGAACATGCCTCAATCTTTATGGAGAATTAAGCCTCCATAGGTGAAGCCTGGTTTCTATATGACAGAGTTAGGAACCAAAAGGATCTCGTTAGGCCAGAACAAAGGGCTGAATCTGAGAGAGTACAACTCAACGGGGATAAATGTAAAATCTTACACTTGGGTACAAACAATTAGCCTCATAAGTACAAAATGAGAAGGGGGCACGACTAGGCAGTAATTTGAAGAGGACTTTTAGGGAGCTATGAGCTCAACATGAGTCAGCAGCCATACCTCGGCAGATCTCAGCTGGGGTAACGTGCTGAGCTCTAGGTGCCACAGTTTAGGAAGGTCATTGAGAAGCTGGAAAGTGTCCAGAGGAGGGCACACAGCATGGTGAAGGGTCTTGAGTCCTGCCATATAAGGATGGGTTGAAGAAATTGACCATATTTACCCTAGAAAAGAGAAGACATGATGGCTGTCTTCAAGTGTTTGAAGGGCACTCATGTGGAGAAGGAACTAGACTTGTTCCATTTGAACTCAAACGACAGAAACAAGAATAATGGGTAGAAGTTACAAAGAGGCAGATTTATGGAATAGTTCTTAGTGTCTTTAAGCTCACCTGATGAAGGGGAGTTTAAACTAGATGAGAACTTGTCATTTTGTTCCCAAATGATAAAAATCCACCTTTCCCCAACCCTGTGAAAAAAGGGAGACCCTGCCTCACTGTAGTGAACAATGGCATGAGAAAGTGTTTTAGATAAATGTATTTCTTTTTTCCACATCTTTTGTTTTCCTGGTTTAATCATCTGTTTTTTCCTTTCTGTTTTAGAAAACTACAATACAGGAGACATTCCCAAAAGCCAAAGGTAAATAAAAATTGAGAACCAGATAGCAAACTACTCTTAACTTAGGAGAGTTATAAATGCCTAAGTAAAAATTATATTTGGGGGAGGCAGGTTTCCTCTGGTCATGGGCTGTGAATACAGAAGATTATCACATCTCATTTTGATTTTGATGGCTTTGAATGCCCATTTACAAAGCAGAAATCAAATAATCAACCAACAAACATTTATTAAGCACATATTACATGTCAGGCACTGTGCTAGGTGCTAGAGATCTAAAGACAAAAATTAAATAGTCTTTGCCCTCAAGATGTTTTTTTACATTGTATAGCAGAAAAATAATTTCAGCTTCCCTACCTTTCCAAAGTCTAAAACAGAGTGCTGACCAATGAATTTATGTTTAACTGAGGCTAAATCAGTGCTGTTCTCATAGTAATTATCATTTCTTCAAAGCAACCCATTCACTATTGCAATCTCAGTGTTTAATCAGACAACAGTACTAACAGGATGAGTCTGAGGACTGTTCGGAGATTGCTTACTAGGATGAATATGCGTGTGCTATATATAATGTATTATATATATTATATAACATATTATATTATATTAATGTATTATATATAATTATTGTATAATATAGTGTACTGTATATAATATGTTATATATAATATATATACATATGTAATACATTATATGTAATAAATACACACATATCTTTCTGTAGCGTTGGAAGAGGTAGATTCAAAGCGAACACAGTGGGTTGCTCTAGGAGTCATGAATTATGGAATCCTAGGTGAGGGAAAGAAATCCAACCTCCATCCCAATTCAGGATCCCCTTTGCAATGACCCCAACAGTTTAAGCCACATCCAATCTCTGCTTCAACATGCTCAGTGTTAGGGAGCTCACTCTTGATAAAACAGTTCCTTCCCTTGTTAGATAACTCTGATTGTTAGAAAGTTTTACTTAATATGAACTGAAATCAGTCTCTGTAATTTCCACTGGCTGGTTATTGTTTTGACTTCTGTGGCTACATGGAATATGTGCTATCCCCCTTCTATATGGCATCCCATCAAATGACCCTGGAAAGATAAATTTGGAGATACTAGTGATTTGGAGCTGACCTCTCCGAGGTTGCTTTAAGGAGCCACCTTCAGACCACTTTGGAAAGCAACTCTAGCAGAGCCATCTTTGTGGTGCTGGTGGTAGGTGGATGATACTTTGGCACCTTTGTCCTTTGGCAGAACACCCTTGTGAAGTTGCCTATAGATTATGGCTGGGTGTTTCTAGAGTGCCCTTGTGGGCTTGTTTCTTGGGATTCCAAAATGACTGTCAAATCATTCTTTGGTGTAATCTCAATCAGGCTGCCTTCTAGAGATACTTCTCTTGAGTTCACCCTATTGGCCTTGTCCAAGTTGGTCTCCGAAGCGACTTTAATAGGTCTATCTCTAGAGCAAGTTCCCAGAGTGATCTTGGGGACCTACATCTACAATGATTCTCAAAGCACTTGATTGCTTTTGGCCCAAGGGCAAAAACTACCAGAACAGAAATTATACTCACCGTTGTTCAGTCATTTCATGCTTTGTGACCTTATATCTAGGCAAGGATACTGGAGTGGTTTGCCATTTCCTTCTCCAGCTCATTTTAAGATGAGGAAACTGAGGCAAACAGGGTTAAATGACTTTCCCAAGGTCACATAGCTAGTGTCTGAGGCCAGATTTGAACCGTTGAAGATGAGTCTTCCTGATTCTCAGCTCAGTGCTCTATCTACTATGTTGCCTAGCTGCCCAGATGTTTGAGAACAGAGCAAAATTAGAGTGAATTTCTATCCATCGAATTAGGTACCATTCCTAAGTTGTTTGCATAAAAAAGAATCATCATGCCAACATAACTTGCCTCTTCTGAAATTATTCTTAAATGACTCCTAGTTAAAATGACCTCTTTGAAACATTTGGTGGTAACACAAAGCCTAACAAAAAATGATGTAGAAGATTCTCCCAACTCAGGTTCTCCAAAAATGCATATTTGCTGGGCCAGAATCTTCCTTGGATGGAGGGCAGAGGCAAGATGGCTACTGGAAAGCAGTAACTGGCGTGAGCTCCCCACCAAGTCCCTCCAAAAACCTATAAAAAAAATGGCTCTGAACCAATTCTAGAACTGCAGAACACACAAAGTGGCAGAGGGAAGCAGGGCTCCAGCCCAGGACAGCCTGGATGGTCTTGGGGTAAGGTCTGTCCCGAATGGAACTCCCAGCCCCCAGCTGAGGGGAGCGGAGCTGAGCCAAGCAGAGCCCAGCGCGCGAGGCACGGCGCGGCAGACCGCGGACCGACGAGACCAGGAGTGGAGTGGAGAGTGCCCTAGCATGCTGAATTACTGAGCTGTGGCATGTACCAGACCTCACAACCCACAAACAGCAAAGACAACACAGAA
>CM053627.1:203723576-203735736 GCA_028646595.1 Phalanger gymnotis
AACCAATGGGGCTTGAGAACACCAGAGGCTTGGCTTCGAGGAAAGGCAAGCCAAGAGACAACTACAGCAGAGGCAGGAAGCTGGGGAGGCAGGGCTGACCCTGTGTGTAGACCCAGGTGTGGGAGCAAGGACTCAAGGCCAGTAAAAATGATTTGGCTAAATACTATCTTGTTTTTCTGTGGCCTCCTGGTTACTCTTGTGAGGTGGGCTTTCGGGCCTGGAGTCTTTTTGTCAAGATGTCGGAATGGGGAGGCTGGTTCACGGATAAGCTGTGGTGGGGCCTAAATAAATTTTTTGTTGTTTTCTACTTAGAGAATCTCTCATACCTTGCGATTTTGAACCATTCAAACATATATATGATTATATTTGAGATTATAAATTCGGCCTTCCTGCTACACCCATGTGGTCTAAAAGCTTTTGATGTCACAAACATGTCACTCAAACCCCTGTAAACTAGGCTTTCCCTTGAGGCAAGGAAGTCATCAAGGACTCCTAATTTAATCAAGGAAACAAAGGCCAAACTCTTCAAGGGCACTTGATTGAATAAGTGCTAAAAGCCCACCTTAATTACCAATACAAGAGGCTGCCAGGTAACATGGAGACCCCCAGGGCTTCTGACCCTTCTCTGTTCTATGCAGTGCTGGGAAGGTTCCCCTTAGTGTATGATATGCTCTGGGATCACTCTACCAACTCCCCTTTGCACTGGTAGGTTGAGTGCCTAGAGAGGAGGTCCAGGGGTAACCCTGAGGGATCGGGTATAGTTTTCTAGTACTATAGTTTACAAGTTCCTATGGGTGTGCTATCCTCGTTAATACTAATTAGCCAGTCAGATTTAATTAGCTTTTATGATAAGTTATCAGATTGGCAGTTGGTACAAAATATCCCTCCTCCCCCCCATCAAGGGGGAAAAACCCTAACCAAACAGAGGCACATTTTTTTCCACAAGTATTTATGGAATTCAGAGGAAAGAATATTCAAATTTGGAATGCATTGTAGCAAAAAGTAACATAGCTCTTCTGGAAGACCTTTTGCTAGAAGAGTTTAGTCTCCTTTGGGGAGCTCTCCTGAAGTTCTCCTGAGGTAGCTGTCTGACAAGCTCTCATATAGTCTTTGAAGCTGCCTTTCTTCGGTGTCCAGTTTGTCTTAGGCTGAATGTCTTCAACCAACTCCAATACACTTTATAATGTCATTTCACTTCATCCAATGCATTTACTTGTGTTGTTGTGGAAAAGAACTGGAAATTAAAGACATGCCCATCAATTGGGGAACGACTGAACAAATTATGGTATACAGATGTAATGGATTATTTCATCATAAAAAATGATGAAAGGGAAGAGTTCAGAGAAAGCTTAGAAAACTTACATGAATTGATGTAGGGTGAAGTAAGAAGAACCAGAAAAACAATTTATACAGTAGCTATAGTGTTGTAAAGAAAAATAACTTTTGATAGACTTAAGAACTCTGATCAATGACCAACTACAGCTCAAAAGGACCAATGATGAAGCATCAACACCACCCCCATCCCCTAGCCCTTGGGAGGTGATGGACTTCTACACATTGAAACATATGTTTTGAGAAATGGGCAATGTGTGGATGTGTTTTGTTTTGCTTGACTGTGTTTATTTGTTAAAGGAAGGGTATTTTTAAGTGGGGGAAGGAATTTGGTGGGACTAATTTATTGGTGATGCAAAAGAAAAAAAAGTCATTGAAACATTTTTAAAGAAATGCACAGAAGAGAAGGACATTCACAAAGAAAACCAAACAGGACACCTTTGAAACTAACATAGAATTTATTATATACTAAACTCCACCAAGATGTGTGTAATAGTTTCATATATTCAATCTTTTTCCATTCTTTTTTGCATTTGGAAAATTAGCATTTGTGAAGTTTAGAATAACAAAAAATAAAAATTATTAATAAAATACAACTGTCGTATAATGTGGCCTGCATCCCCAAGTCTAGTAGACTATAATTTCTTTGAGAGACATTTTTTTTGCTCTTTATATGTGCCTTGTATCTAGTTAATTCCATAGAGTTTTTGAATTGAAGACTTCTCCAGGAAACATACCTATTTCATTCAACCAGTTCTCTCATGGTATGAATTCAAAGCTCTTCACCATCTTGGTTCTTTCCTCTGTATATCTTTATCAATATCGCAAATCACCATTTGTGGTCATCAATGGACAATTTTTTAACCCACTAATTCCTGCTCCCCTACGTTGGGTAGTAGAAGTAGTGAAGGAGAAGGACAAGGACTACCAACCTTCTGTATCCAGAGGATGGGAGGTAATTTGCTTTGAGAAATGAGATGGTATAGTGAGTAGAGCACCGGCCCTGGAATCAGGAGGACCTGAATTCAAATCTGGCCTCAAACACTTGACACGCTTACTAGCAGTGTGACCTTGGGCAAGTCACTTAACCCCAATTGCCTTGCCTTTCCCCCTCAAAAAATAACAACCACAAAAGGAAATTGGTGTTAATAGTGTTTGTGAAATCACATTTCTATCTTAAGTAAATTATCCTTAATAGTGAAAACTATCAAGTTGTGCTGAGATTAATGTTGACTGGTCTGTGGGGATTCACAGAGGAATGAGAGCTTAGAGAATTAAATGGAGCACATATGAAGCCAACCTGGGTATGTTGTGGAAACTATTACGTCTGTATAGATGACCACTGTTACCTCTTGACATATTCATTTCTTCTTTCAGATGGCTTCAGATGGCCTAAATCTGCCTATCTGTAACTTCCATCTCTTCCTCCTAGTTCTTCCCTCTGATCCCCGACAGAACAAATCGAGTCCCTCTTTCAAATGATAGCTCTTCAAATACTTGAAGGCTCCTATTCAGTTCATCTAAATCTTCTCTAGATCTCACCCCAGGTGCCTATTTTTCTAGTAAGCAGACCTACTTCCTTCAGCCTATCTTCACATGGACTTTGAGCTGAATTAAATGAACAAACAGATTCTTAGACAGTATAATGATATAATTATCATTGTTACCCATAATGGGAAAGGAATAAGGGAATAAAGCACTTATGTAGAGCCTACTGTGTGCCAGGCACTTTAAAAAACATAAACATTAACTGATTTAATCCTCATAACAACCCTGTAAGATAAGTGCTATCATTAGCCCCATTGCAAACAAATTAAGTAATTTGCCAAGGATCACAAAGCTAGTGTCTGAGGTTAGATCTGAACTCAGATCTTTCTGACTTTAAGCCCTGTATTGCTCTATTCATGCACCAGGTCTTCCACTGCACTCAGGGCCATAGCCAATCATCCTTTCTTATGTCTTGCTACTGGGCTCCGATGACTGGAGGAGAGAGGGAAGTTAATGACTTTGCGCAGCCCTGCCTCACTTAAGTCCAGTTCATTTGCAAGTCAAGACATCACTGTGCTGATGCCATTGGTCCTCTTCAAGAACAGATGAACAGCTGCCTCACAATGGAGTCTGATTGTCTCTGTAGTGTTAGTCAAGTAGGATCCCACACCTCAGATTTACCCAAGGCTTTGGGGAGGAAGTGAGACCTCAAGTTAGACTAGAATAATGAAAGAAGGGCAACGAGCAGTTGTGGGATGAACATTTTTTTCTGAATAGAACTATGAGAACAGATAAAACCTTAGATTATGAATATAACACTGACTAGGCAAGTGAAAGACCACGAATTAAAATAATTGACCTTAAATTAAAATGATATTAACCAAAGAGACAACTTGCCCCAAATGACAAATATAGTAAGTCATAAAAATGGGGTTCGAACTTAGGTACTGCGACTCCGAGTTCAACAATCTTCCCACTATGCTGCAGTGCCTCTCACACAATTTGGTCATATTGTTGTACGACAGCCAGCAAGACACATCACAGAGTATAAGTTTTAATTGGAGAATTTATTAGCCGCTGACCGTCCAGGGCACAAGCAGTCCAAATCAGAACGGCCCCACTCAGGGCTCAAGGGGACATATTTATACAAAAAAACAAGGGGCAGTGGTTAATTATCTCTTGAAACTTATGGGCCAGGTCACAAGGTCTGGGGGAACAGGATCAAAGACCCTAACAGGTTATCTTTGGTGGGATAATCTTATCTATTGACATTCCTTGGAGCAGTCACAGAGCCCCAGGGACATTTGCTAAATGCCAGATGGCAAAGTCTTAGTCCATTCTTTCTTATGCAAACTGGGGGTTTTATCAGGGGGCTGGTACTCAGCAATAACTGGTTTCTCAAGTATCACACTATTTGGAGCAATAACAATATTACTCATATTGAAAATATGTAACTATGACAAAACCACATTATCCTTTTAAGGCAAACTGAGTTGATGGCTTGCAGTTGGCAGAAAAAGCTAAAAGAAAAAAAAGATATTTGAAGTTAATTGTCATTAACATTCAATGTTATTTTTGTTTCTATAGTATTTAAAATGTGTGTTTCATGCTTTGCCAAATCCTTTAGGGATCATAGCTTTTAAAGTGTCACAACACAGCATGGCTTACTTTAAACCGCTCATGAAAACGAGCACTAATCTATTTCCCTTGGGTTTGGGGAGAGATGAGATGGAATGGTGATGCTGAAAATTTTATTGCTATGTACACATAATTTCAAATTATCCCATCACTTTGATTTTTATTTTAAAAAAAAAACTTTTTACATACTGGTTATTTAGCATCACACAGATGGGTGATGGAATGCCTGGTTATAGGTGGCATAAAGTGGCAGTTGTTAAAATTTGAAATGAACTCAAATGCAGTTTTCTCCATAAAGTTTTCCCCAGTTCTCTCTCTTCCTTCTTCCATGGGTAATCCTACAAAGATTGGACTAGATTAGAACATTGAAACAAATCAAATAAGATGAAATTTAATAGGCTTTCCTTCTGTGGTTAGGTATTATAATTTCTAGCCACCCTGAACTGTGGTCTTATATCTTCTTTAACCCTTCTTAAACCCTCCCCTTTCTTTGTTATCATTAGTTTGTTCTTGCTAGCCTCAATTTATTCTGAGCATTAGTACTCCTGACACTATTTTTCTGCCACCTCGCCCTTGCTTCGGGCATCTGTACATGTCTTCTGAAGTAATTACAACTATGATGATAATAATAGCTGACATTTATGTTGTGTTCTAAGGTTTAAAATGTGCTTTACATGTAACGTCTCTGTGAGAAATGTACTATTGTTAGCATACTCATTTCACAGATGAAGAAAATGAAGAAAATGAAGCTCAGCTTAAGGGACTTGCCTTGAGTCACAAAGCTGGTAAGCTTTAAGAAGCTGGGTTTTAATTTGTCTCTTCTAATGCTCGATCACACTTTCCAGTATACCATTGGTCTCTTTAGAAAACTGCCCTTTTCTACTAATTTAAAGTATTTCTCTGTGTCTTCACAATTTCATTCTCCAGAGTTTCTAATCCCTCAGTACAACAGATATTTATTAATATACTTGGTACTGTACTAGGCACTGAAGATACAAAGACAAAAAGAAAGGTTCCTTTGAGGAGCAAGGAACATTCTATTAGTAAGAAACTACATGTACACAGATATGTCAGTATAGAAAACATACCTCTTTCTATCCATATATACTGTTTCTGACTCTGTCATCATCCTGTTGGTCTCTGCCATGTTCACCCTGCCTCCCCGCACCTGGATTTCTTCACATGAATACACCTTCTCAATTCTATTCCACTACTCCTTTTATCTATCTTGCTGTTTCTGTAAGGCAATAAACACAACATCAACAATAATCATGAATATGCCTATGTAGTTCTGTATTGCAAAGTATGAGAGGCTCTCCATAAAGAAGGTAGAAAAAATACAACATTTATTCAGACACCAGAGAACCATATCCCATAACCAAATGTTGAGCTCCCACAGCCAATTAGCCCACTTTATCATAACAGCAAGGAACTTAAAACACGATATCACAACATGGAGCCTCACCATTCCAAAACCTCTCTGACCCCCTGCTAGGGTCTTCCCCAAAACAAACTCTCAGTACAGGTAAGTCAGCCTGTTCAGTTCTAACAATCATGATGGTGGCCATTAGCAGCCATAACTGCGCTCTCTCTCTCTCTCTCTCAGCATTTTCTATGACATAACTTCCTTTTTCTGTCAGGAAGCTCCTCCCAGCACATATGACTTAGGCTTCCTGTGATGTAAGCAAGTCACATGGCCTATTAATGGGTGGGAAAGATCTTCAAATCTAAATTGCTACTACAAAAGTATAACCTGACAGAGATATATTCCAATCCTGGAAACCAAGTCTCAGTTATTCTGAGGAAGCCAAATCTGTATCCTTACATGCACTTCTTCCTCACTTCCACCTCTTAGAATCCCTAGCTTCCTTAAAAGTTCAGCTCAAGGACCATCTCTACCTGGAGCCTATACTGACCCCCGCCCCAGCTAGCTATTAGTGCCTGTTCCCCAAATTACCTTGTATTTATTTCATATGTATTTGTGTGTTGACTTTAATATGTGCATATGATTTCCCTAGGTAGAGTAAAAGTTCTTGGGGATAGGGACCGTATCATTTCTGTCTCTGCATCTCCAGTACTTAACACAGTTCCTGGAATACAGCAGGCACTCTACTATGGCTGACTATTAATTAGACAGGGAAGGCTTCACAGAGAAGCCCTTGGTTTGAGTTTTAAAAGATGGATACAAATTTCAAAAGAAAAGAAAAGAAAGAGATAGCACTCAAGGCACAGGAATTCTCTGGGCAGAAGCCCAAAGTCAAGAGAGAGCGGTTCAAGTGACAGTAAGCAATATTATTTGGCTGGTCTTTATGGTAGCTAACAGGAGATATGGCTAGAAAGGTAGGGAGAAGTCAAATTGTGAAAGGCCTTGAATGCTAGAATTTGAAATTCAGGGACTTACAAGATCACCAGTTACAACCTATTGTTTAACTTCCCCCAATCTCCTGAATTCAACCGTGTCTCATTTGTCTCGTAACCCCAGCATCTCCAGAGGTTTCTCTTCCTCTGATATCTTCTCATAGCTGTGTTACCTTCTCACTTCTTCTAGGAGTGTCACAGACTTTAGAGATCCTGAAAAAGTCTGCAGCTTCTTCTGGCCCAGCTTAGGAATGACCGAGGAGCAGAGCTCAGGCCACAGTCACAGCAACAGTGGCCGAAACGCCTGTGGGCTTGAGGAATATGGAAGGCGCTGTACCCGTAGAGATCAGGAGGAAGTGAAGAAGAGAATTACAGTGGGATACTGGAGTGGAAACCTTAAAAAAAAGCAATAGAGTCTGCTTTGGAAGGTTTGCTGCCCTCTAGGTGAGGATGATTGAGGCTAATCTTCTGCCACCTTTTCTTATATAATAATAATAATAAAACAATAAAAACTAACACTTATGTAGCATTTACTACATGTCACAGACTATATTAAGTGCTTTACATTTGTTCTTCACAACAACCCTGGAAGGTAGGTGCTATTATTATCTCAATTTTATAGATGGAGAAACTGAGGCAAGCAGAAGTTAAGTGATTTGTCACACGGCAAATAAGTGTCTGAGGCCAAATCTGGATTCACACCTTCCTGCCTCCAGGCCTGAGGCTCTCTCCACTCTGCTGTGCCTCCAAACTGCCCCTTGCCGCTTGCCATGTCAGGGTTATCCATGAAGTCACTTTACTTCTCAGGTCCTGGAATGGGCTAAATCCTAAAATTAAGAATGAGGCAGCATCATGGAACAACAGTTGTCGGTTCTGGGTTCTAGGTGACTGGTCTCAAGGCCTAGATTAGAAGGTCAGGCTCTGCCACTAACTAGCTGTGTAACCTTAGGCAAAAATCACTTTATCTTCAGATCTCATTTTCCTCATCTGTAAGATCATAATGTCGGCCGCTAGGTGGCAAAATAGATAGAGTGTTGGTCCTGGAGTCAGGAAGACCTGAGTTCAAATTTGTCCTCAGATGCTAGCTGTGTGACCCTGAGCCTCAGTTTCCTCATCTGTAAAACGGCAAACAACTCTAGTACCTTCCAAGAAAACTCCCCAAAGGGGTCATGAAGAAGCGGATGCATCCAAAATGACTAAACAGTGACGAGATTGCCATAAAAATAGCAGCTCGTATTTCTGCGATGCTTTAATATTAACCAAGAATTTTCCTAGCAACGTCCCTGTATTACAAATGTTTTTGTGGGGGCTGCTAGGTGGTGCAGTGAATAGAGCACCGGCTCTGGAGTCAGGAGGATCTGAGTTCAAATCCAGCCTCAGACCCTTGACACATTTACTAGCTGTGTGACCTTGGGCAAGTCACTTAACCCCAATTGCCCTGCCTCCCCCTTTTAAAAAACATAACAAAAAAACTCCAATAACAAATGTTACTGTGCCTTTGTTAGAGAGGAGGAAGCTGAAGGTCAAAGGGATGAAATGCCAGTGGACTTGAGGACCTCAAACTTCCCTTCTAGCTCTAGCATTAAGGGAGTTTATGAAATCAGACTTTCTGTTACTACGAATCTTTCATAGGAGGCAGCACAAAATAGACTTCCCAGCCCTGCCAATTCTATACTTACTGTGAAAAACCACATTCAAGTTGCACATACTTGACACCTACCAGTCGTCTAAGCAGAGTCAATTCCTGATCAAGGCCTCATTTTCCACCTCTGTGCTTTTGCTCATGCCATTCTCCTTCCCTGAAATGACCTGTTCAACCAGCTCTTCCAAGTTCAAGTCTTACCCGTCATTCAAGGACCAAAGCAAATGCCATCTCGTCCATGGAGCCTTCCCTGGTCCCTACAACTGGAAATGTTCTCTCGCTCCCTTCTCTGAATGCATCTGTGTGTGTGTATGTGTGTGTGTGTGTGTGTGTGTGCGCTTTTATAAGCTACGTAGTGATATGTATTCAGCTAAGTGGCATAGTAGATGGAATGCCAGTCCTGGGTTCAAATCCTGCCTCAAACACTAGCTATGTGAATACAGGCAAGTCACTTACCCCTGTTTGCCTCAGTTTCCTCATCTGTAAAATGAGCTAGAGAAGAAAATGGCAAACCACTCCACTATCTTTGCCAAGTAAACCCTAAATGGGGTCATGAAGAATCAGACGTGACTGAAATGACTGAACGACAGATGGTATGTGTAGGTATTTGTGTCTTATCTCCCCTACAGACTGTATATTTCACTCTTTTTAGTACCTCCCCCCACCTTCAGCAGTACCTGGCCCAATGCTTGGTGCTCTGGGCCAGGTGCTGATAAATAGTGCAAATAAATATTTAACAAATGAGTGAAAGAATTAATGAATAGATGAATTAAGTCACGGTCACTCACTTCAAACTAAATTTAAACTTCAATAAATTCATATCATGATTATATTGCATTGAATAGAATTATATTACACTACATGGAATACATTACACTGTATTTCCATGCTTCTCCAATTGCTTTGCTGCCTGTACTGCCCACGGGCCTCTCATCTCTTTTCAACTCCCCTTTCTAGACCTCTAGCTTTTTACTTGGCCATGGCTCTTCAGTGACCAGGGGTCCCAGATTATGGCAGGTTGATGGCTTCTCGGAGTAAACTGGAGGAACTGAGATTCAAGAGTATGTTCTATGTTAACCTGAAGGCCCTGAATAAGATTGAAATAAGGTGGGATAAATCTTAACATCAATAAACAGAAGACAAATCCCATGTCTTCAGGAGATATGTTGCGTTCAGGTGATCAAGGTCCCACATTATTTTCTGACTTACAGCAGTGGTCTCCAAAGTGGTGGCAGTGTTCTTACCCCAAGGAGAAAGCAAACAACTAATCTGGGCATGGGAAACTGGGTCACTTCCCACTGTCTTTTTCCTTCCGCTTCCTTCAGTTGTTGAACTGAGCAGGTACCAATGGGAAAATTCCCACCCCTCCTCCCTAGAGTACGCAACCCCTACCCACCTCCCTGCTATCATTTCATGACTTCAGCAGAGGCCCCTTGGATGGTGGATTCTGTGTTCTGGGGCAGCAAAGGATGAGTAAGAATCTCACTTCTCTGCTTTTTAAATTCTGAGTGGGTCAGAGAAAGTTGCACAAGATGAGCAGGCACCAATAAATTATGCCAAATTACAAAAATTCTTACATGACCTTCCTCCCCCACTCAAATCCATCCTTTCCCCAAATTTCTTATTACTAATAAGGATCCTACCATTGTTCCAGTCATCCAGTTTCACAACCTCAGTGTCATCTTTGATTCCTCACATTTTCACATCCAATCCATTGCCAAATCTTGTTTGTACCTCTACCTCTCTCCCATGTGTCTCCTTCTCTCTTCTCACAGCCATGGCTTGAGTTCAGGCCTGCATCATCCCTTACTTGGACTATGCAGCAGCCTCCTAATTATCTCCCTGTCTCCTTCCTCTCCTGTCCCCAATTTGTCCTCTACACTGCTGCCAAAGTGATTTTCCTAAAGCTCGGGTCTGACCATGTCGCTTCCCTATGCCAAGGAACTCCAGTAATATCAAATATTGTTTTGTTCTTATCTCATCCTTTTTAAATTTATGCTTTTTTTTTTAGAGAGGGAAGGCAGGGCAATTGGGGTTAAGTGACTTGCCCAAGGTCACACAGCTAGTAAGTGTGTCAAGTGTCTGAGGCCAGATTTGAACTCAGGTCCTCCTGACTTCAGGACCGGTGCTCTACTCACTGCGCCACCTAGCTGCCCCACTAATTTGTACTTTTAAGAAAAGTTTTATGATATAAATAATTATCAATACAGTAGTACACATATATAATTTATAAGTATTATAAGTAACTATATACATATTCAAGGTGCATGCTCAAAATTTTTTTTATTGATAAGGATGTACAATCAAAAATGTTTTGAAGCCATTAACTTAGAGGAGGAGGAAGTTACTTCTAAGGCATGAAAAACCATGTGCCCCACCCACCTACCCCCTCGACTCCCATTTCCTAAGATTTAAAGTAGATGATGTCACATTGGAAAGTAATGTCACTTGCTAGTGAATAATCACATACATAACATTTATACATAGCTATATTCATAGCTGAGACATTTTCCCCGATGTTAGGATTGTTGTGCATTGAAAGTTTATTGCTTTCTTGCCTTTAGAATCTGAGTTAACTTTCATATCCCAAGGGAATCCCCAAGGGAAAAACCTATGAGCACCTCCATCAGAGGGTTGGCAGATTCATCTCCATCGGATGCACAATTCCAGCTTTTCTTCAGGTTCGTGAAGGGAGAAATATTCTGGGGAAAAAAGCAGACCATCTCTGTCAGTTCACTGTCCTCAGCTTACTACGTCAGAGATTGTGGGGAATTTCCCTTTGGGCAAGTCTGAGACTCTCTTGCTCCCAATGGGAGGGCTCATTTACTCTTTATCATCTGGTATGTATTTTCCTCTAAATACTTTGTTTATTTCTGTTTTGCTATTGACTTGGATAAATGGATTTATCTGCTGTTTGCTATATGTGTTCAACTGCATCTGGTAGTAAGGAAGTCAAGCCTTGGATATAAATCTTGGGGTCTTCCTTCCCCATTAAGAAATAATGATTGAGAACTGTAGCTTGAACCTAAAATCACATCCTCTAGGTCAGGGCTGTCTAACCTTAGGTTTTTATTGAAACAATAGACAATATATTTTGATTTGCCATTTTAGTAAGAGGTCTGGAATAGCTGGGCTTCATTTACTAAAGCATTTATGTAAATTTCTATGCTTGTAGGTGGGCTACATAAATCTCACTGCAAGGGCATGTGGCCCACAGGCATTTTGGACAGCCCTGCTCTAGATGAATAATATTTAAGGGAGGAAATAGATAATTTTTGCCTAGTATCCCTTCTCTCCGATGAGAGCAGAGTGTCCAGCCTCTGGCCCTAACCTCTTGCTTCACCTCTTGGCAGGAATCAAAGTCTTCCTTGGAGAGCAGTGGGGAGGAGGAAACATTAGACATTACTATTGTGGCTGTCAATCCTTTCAGATTATTTGCACCCCAATAACATCCAAAGCCTCCAAACTGCTTTTGCTCTATTCTAAAAATCCACCTTTCTGTGTCAGCAACTTCAAAGACCAGATAAGATTGACGAGGGGTATCTTTCCTGTTGGTGACACGATGTCTGCAGCCAGATGTAGTAGGAAGGCCGAATTTATGATCTCAAATATAATCACGTATATGTTTGAATGGTCTGAAATCGCAAGGTATGAGAGATTCTCTAACGAGAAAACAACAAGAAATTTATTTAGGCCCCACCG
>CM053627.1:203742719-203757873 GCA_028646595.1 Phalanger gymnotis
CCTACCCAGCAAAAGTGAGTATCATGCTCCAAGGCAAAATATGGATTTTCAGTAAAATAGAGGACTTTCAAGCTTTCTCAGTGAAAAGACCAGAGCTAAATAGAAAATTTGACTTTCAAACACAAGAATTAAGAGAAGCATGAAAAGGTAAACAAGAAAGAGAAATCACAAGGGACTTACTAAAGTTGAACCATTTTGTTTACATTCTTATTTGGAAAGAGGATGTGTATGATTCATGAGACCTCAGTATTAGGGTAGTTGAAGGGAATATGCATATATATATTTATATATATATATATATGTGTATGTATATATATGTGTGTGTGTGTATGTATATATATGTGTGTATATAATATATATATAGACAGAGGGCACAGGGTGAGTTGATTATGAAGGGATGATGTCTAAAAAACGAAATCAAATTAAGGGATGAGAGAGGAATATATTGAGAGAGGGAGAAAGGGAGAGATAGAATGGGGTAAATTATCTCGCATAAAAGTGGCAAGAAAAAGCAGTTCTGTAGGAAAGGAAGAGGGGGCAGGTGAGGGCGAATGAGTGAATCTTGCTCTTATCGGATTTGACCTGAGAAGGGAATACCATACACACTCAATTGGGCATCTTTCCCCACAGGAAAGAAGGAGAAAGAAGATAAAAAGGGGGAGAAAATAGAAGGGAGGGCAGATAGGGGTTAAGAGGTAATCAAAAACAAACACTTTTGAAAAGGGACAGGGTCAAGGGAGAAAATTCAATAAAGGGGGATTGGTTAGGAAGGAGCAAAATATAGTTAGTCTTTCACAACATGAGTATTGTGGAAGGGTTTTACATAATGATATGCATGTGGCCTATGTTGAATTGCTTGCCTTCTTAGGGAGGGTGGGAGGGGAGGGAAGAGGGGAGTGATTTTGGAACTCAAAGTTTTAAAAACAGATCTTCAAAAACAAAAAAAAAAGAAAAGTTTTTGCATGCAACTAAGAAATAAGATACACAGGAAATGGGGTATAGAAATTTATCTTGTCCTACGAGAAAGGAAGGGAAAAGAGGATGGGATGAGAGTGTGGTGACAGAAAGGAGGGCTGACTGGGGAATGGGGCAACCAGAATATATGCCATCTTGGAGTGGGCGGAAGGGTAGAAATGGGGAGAAAATTCACAATTCAAACTCTTCTGAAAATCACTGCTGAAAACTAAATATACTAAATACATGCTTGTGTTGCCAGTGTAATCTCATGGTCTTTTTAGATGTGTCCAGGAGAGAGGAATGAATAGCTATTTCTAGAGTCTCCACCTTTCTTTTTTTTAAATTTAATGTAGATAGTAACATCAATGTTGTTTTAAGAACAACTTTGAGTGAACAAGTCATTTTGACTATTATAAATACCCAAATTAACAATAAAGGACATATGAAGAAAGATGCTGTCTGCATCTAGAGAAAGAACTGATAAATGGAATTATGATATATACACACATATTGTGGCTATTGGTAGCCATCTCTAGGACAGGTGGGAGGAAGGAAGAAAAAAAAGGAAAAAAAGAAATCTACATTATAACTTTATTATATATTTAAAAGGGGTAGCAAGTTGTATATAATAGATTTGCAGTTTCATGTGCAATCATCTTTTTAATTATATTGTTACAGAAATGCTTGTTTTATCCTATGAATTAAAATGAAATAAATTTTTAAAAAGCAAGTATACACCATGGAAGGATCTTTTCTTGTCACTTTCTTTGCTATACTGTTCGTGACTTTTGCTTTGAATTAATGTGTCTTTTGGCTGATTCATAAAAGTTCGTACATCAGTGGGGCCTCACACGCTGTGGTTTTAGGTGGGTGCTGACCTATAAAATGCTGTGAACTTGTGGTAGCTTTCTAGGGTTCATGTCTAAGGGAGAGCCCAGGTGTTACATATTCAAACCAAAATTCTTTGTCCAACAAAAAACGGCCACAATAAATTAAATGAATGAATGAATAAAAGAGAACTGACAAGGTAGGGGGAGTGCAAAGTGGAAAAGATTTGTAGTAAACATAATTTTCATGGGGAAATTTGTCCAGAGCTGTGGGAGCTGTCATAGGATACTTCTTCATTATGATTTTATTGCTAGAAATTCACTCACCTTGCTATCCTGGCCCCCACTAGGGTCCTGGAACCAAATCTCACCAAATCATGTGGTGACAAAGTCCTCTTTTTCTCAGCAGGAAGAAACTAGGCAAAAATAATCACATGTTACTCATAGTGTACTAAACATTGTCTAATCCATCTTCATCCTGAGGTACAAAAGAACCAAGGGCTATTTCTCTTCATAATAGATTAAAAAAAAAACAACTGAGGTATCCAAGGGTCATGAATAAATACAGGTAGTTTAAGAGCTCCTGTAACGAAGCTCTTGCCAACCCATGGATCAGCTCAGATATTTCCTGTCAAGGTTCTCCCCCAAGCTATCATGTCATCTCTTAGACTGCACCAATCCACCCCATTGAAATAGAAATGAAAAATCATTATAATAAATAGATGCTAAACGTCATGAGGAATTTTAGGTTTTAAAAAACATTCATTTTTTATTAAAAATTTGAGTTGCAAATTTTGTCACCTCTTTCCTCACCTCCCCTCTCCTTAAGATGATAAGCAATTTGATATAGGTTATATATTTGCAATTGTGTAAAACATATTTCCATATCAGTCATGTTGTGAAAGAATAAACAGACTAAAAGAAAAAATGAAAAAAGTGAAAAATAGCATGCTTCAAACTGCATTCAGACTCCATCGATTCTTTCTCTGGACGTGGATAGCATTTTTCATCCTTTGGAATTGTCTTGGATCATTATATTGCTGAGAATAGTAATATCATCTTAAAATATTGCTTTACAGTGTTCTGCTGGTTCTCCTCACTTTACTTTGCATCAGTTTGTGTCTTTCCTGAAGTTTTTCTGAAATCAGCCTGTTTGTCATTTCTTATAGCACAACAGTATTCCATTATATTCATATATCACAACTTGTTCAGCCATTCTCCAATTGATGGGCATCTCTTCAATTTCTAATTCTTTGCCACTACAAAAAGAGCTGCTATAAATATTTTTGTACGTACACGTCCTTTGCCCTCTTAAAAAAATCTCTTTGGGATACAGACCTAGAAGTGCTGCACAGTCCTTTGGTCATAGATCCAAATTACTCTCCACTATGGTTGGATCAGTTCACAACTCCACCAACAATGCATTAGTGTCCCAATTTTTCCACATCCTCTCCAACATTTATTATTTTTCTTTTCTGTCATATTATCCAATCTGATAGGTGTGAGGTGGTACACCTCAGAGTTTTAAAATTTGCATTTCTCTAATTAACAGTGATTTTTATATAACTATAGAAAGCTTTGATTTCTTCATCTGAAAACTGCCTGTTCATATTCTTTGACCATTTATCAATTGGGGAATTATTTATATTCTTATAAATTTGAATCAGTTCTCTATGTATTTGAGAAATGAGGTCTTTATCAGAGATACTTGCTGTAAAAATTTGTTTCCCAGCTTTCTGCTTTCCTTCTACTCTTGGTTGCATTGGTTTTATTCGTGCAAAATCTTTTAAATTTAATGTAATCAAAATTATCCATTTTACATCTCATAATGTCATCTTTCTTGTTTGACCATAAATTCTTCCCTTCTCCATAACAGGTAAACTATTCCTTGCTCTCCTGCTTATGGTATTATCACCCTCGATGGTCTCACTCTTTATGTATACATCTTGGCCTTATCGTAATATCCAGTGTAAGATGCTGGTCTATACCTAGTTTCTGCCAGACTGTCTTCTAGTTTTCTCAGCAGTTATTGTCAAATAGTGAATTCTTATCTCAAAATCTTGGGTCTTTTGGTCAAACACTAGGTTACTGTGGTCATTGATCACTGTGCCTTGTGTACCTAATCAATTCCACTGATCTGCCCCTCTATTTCTTAGCCAGTACCAGATAGTTTTAATGATTACTGCTTTATAAAACAACTTGAGATCTAGTACAGCTAAACCACCTTCCTTCACATTTGTTTTCATTAATTTCCTTGATATTCTTAACCTTTTGTTTTTCCAGATGGACTTTGTCTTTTTTTTTCTAGCTCTGTAAAATATTTTTGGTAGTTTGTTTGGCATAGCACTGAATAAGTAAATTAATTTAGGTGAAATTGTCATTTTTTATATTTTCTTGGCCTAGCTATGAGCAATTTATATTTTTTCAAATTGTTTAGATCTGACATTATTTGTGCAAAAAGCGTTTTGTAACTGTGTTTATATATTTCCTGGGTTTGTCTTGGCAGGTAGACTTCCAAGTATTTTATATTATCTACGGTTATTTTAAACGTAATTTCTCTTTCTGTTTCTTGCTGCTGGGCTTTGTTGGTAATATATAGAAAAGCTGATGATTTGTGTGGATTTATTTAATATCCTACAACTTTGCTGAAGTTGTTAATTATTTCCACCAGTTTTTCAGTCGAATCTCTAGGATCCTCTAAGTATACTGTCATACCATCTGCAAAGACAATAGTTTTATTTCTTCATTCAGGCACGGGATTTTAGCTAAACTTTTTGTCTCCTCCAGAATCTACCATAGTACTCTACTCAGAGTGAGTCTTTAATACTTGTATTTTACTCTTAATTCCAGAGATCCAGATACTACTTTTCTCTACTTTTTCTTATGAGACAATTGCTAGCAAATGTTTATTAGCAGATTAAAATACAATGCATATATTTTGTATTTACTTATCTGTGTGCATGTTGTTAATTTCCAATGAAGGGTAAGTTTCTTGAGGGCAAGGGGTGTTTTGTGTTTATATGCCCAGTGCCTAGGATAGTACCTGGCTCATAGTAGCTAATGCATGTTGTTGAGTGAATGAATGATCACTTTCTAAAACAATGAGGCTTAACCAACACATTTTTAGTCTACTGAAAAATAATTAAGCAATTCAACAAAGAAACAACATTTTGTTATGTTCAAAGAAATGTGGTATTTCTTTTAAAGGCTGACTCTCTCTTGGGCCTTACTCTGCATCTTTCACCCACATACACCAAGTCACACATTCTAGTATAAGGTTATAGGATTTTAGAACTGGAATGAACCTGACTAGTCCAAACCTCTTATTTTGGATATGAAGCAACTGAGACTTAAAAGAAGAAGATTAAGAACCTAATGGTAAGGAAATTGAAAGATAAAATTGGGATTCAAACCTAGTCTCCTAACTTCACTCTAAAGTCAGGTGTTAAGTAGATGTTGGGGGTTTGCACAAGAACTTTGCTGTGTTCTGAACACAGGCACAAGGGACCGTGATTTCTGCAATGATTTGGTTAGTGGGCAAAATATTCAGTAAGGATAAGATTAGAGTCCACCTTCATAGGCACTTTATAGGCCTTCACAGGCACTTTTCTGGTATTAAGCTATGCAAAAACCGTAGAAAATCTTCCAGTTGGGATTCTCAATTTCAGATTTTATGTTTCCTGAATTGGGTTCTGCTGCCCCCTAGTGCCATTCTAACTCCTATCTACTCTCACCCAACCACACCATTCTTCCCCTTTACCCCAAGGCTACACCACTGCTCACTTACTAGGCAAACTAATTAATAGATATGAAAAAGAAGTGGTGTTAGGATCCAATACTATAATAACAATGATCATAAATCACATTCTATAGGTCTTTAAAATTTACAAAATACTTTTTGTTTCTACAACTCTGGAAGGCAGTATGTAAACAGAGCAGAATTTTTATCTTCGCTGTTTAAAGGGAAGAAAATAGGCTTAGTGGAGTGACTTCAGCAAGTCATAGTTATTGAGTGACAGGATCACAGATTGAAATCTGGTTCTTTGATTCCAAATTTAGGACTTTTCCCACTATTTATTAAATTAGACATATGCTCTGTTCCAGGGGAAAAAAGTGACATAGTACTATTTCATTTAGTAGTTCACTAAATGTGCATGTGCCTTGTATCTGTAAATGTAAACCTGTATATACATATACATATACATATACACACAGTTACATACATGTACTCTCATACAGAGCTAGATTGCCCATTCCTATACATATAGATACCTATACAAACACACACATATGTTTGTATGTATATATGTTATATTACATTAATATAATAAACATTATATCAATATGAATGTTCAACCTAACTGTGTGATCTTGGAGACATCTCCTTAACCTCTCTGAGGCCAGTTTCCTCATCTGCATAATGAAGATAATAATACTTATATTACTTATCACACTGTCGTTATAGAAATAAAATTAAATAATAAATAATAATATAAATATATTGTCTATATTGTTGTATCCTAGAACATGGGGTGGAGTGTGTTGTTAAGCAAAATTGTCTCCTTAGCATGGCTTTTGTTTCTTTTGAGTGGAAGTACTTTCAGCTGTTAAGTGCTAAGCCCCAGCCAGGCCCAAAGCCCTATCCGTTGTGAAACCTGTGTGGGAGTAGATTAATGACTTAAGAGGGGCCAACTCGGGAACCAATGGTCTCTGGTCGTTGAGGCGGGGCTTGAGAACACCAGAGGCTGGGCTGCAAGGAAAGGCGAGCCAAGGGACAACTACAGCAGAAGCGGAAGCTGCAGCGGCGGAAGCAGAGCTGACCCGTGTGTAGACCCAGGAGTACGAGCAGGAACTTGAGGCCAGTAAAAATGATTTGGCTAAATACTATCTTGTTTTTCTGTGGCCTCCTGGTTACTCTTGTGAGGCGGGCTTTCGGGCCTGGAGTCTTTTTGTCAAGATGTCGGAATGGGGAGGCAGGTTCATGGATCTGCTGCGGTGGGGCCTAAATAAATTTTTTGTTGTTTTCTACTTAGAGAATCTCTCATACCTTGTGATTTCAAACCATTCAAACATATATATGATTATATTTGAGATTATAAATTCAGCCTTCCTACTACAATTGTATAAATACATGTATTCATATATATGAATAATATATTTTTGTTTTGTTAACCTTAAAGTCCTCTATAAATCTCAAGGTCAGAAGCATTTGTAGTTGCCACTGAAATCTGTATGTAAGAAGGGTTTTTTTTATGTTAAGACTGATTAAGCACAAAGTGTTTAAGGTTAAGGCTTTCTCCTCGATGTAATCAAAAGGATTGTACTCAAAAGGGAAAGCAAATGTTCTTGTCTTTGGGTTTCTATCCCTTCTAAATGGAAAGATTATCCCATAATGACTGCCCTATCTCATCAGTATTTCTGACCTTGGTTAAGTAAAAGTTAAATAAGATAAAAGAGTCTTACTCACGTTCTCACTTGCTGCGCCAATGACTTTGTCACTAAAAGACAGGAAGGGAGAACCTATTATAGATCATTGATTTCTTTTGGCTAAGCATGGAATTTAGAGTTGCAATGGATCTTAGAGAGCATCTCATCTAATCCTATAATACAGAGAAGACCAGAGACAAGTGGTTTGCTCATAGTTGTACAGTTAGGACTTGAATCCAGGTCCTCTAACACAGAATCTAGTGTTCTTACTGTTATGTCATGGCTATATTCTTAGCACTTATCCCCCTATTAGAGTGTAAAATTGTTGAGCGTAGGAATTGGATCTTATTTTACCTTTGGATTCTAACATCTAGCAAACAGAGGACTGGAGGAGAAGCGCTGCTTCACTTGTGTAGATTGAATTTGCCTTGAGATCCATGGTACAAAGTTGCAGTGAGGTACAGCTGATGAGTTAGTAGGACCCCCTAGAGAAATCTGGAGGATTAGAGAATAGCCAGCATTTCTGTTTACAAGCACTGGCACTAACCCTAGATCTACTTTTGAAGCCCCATTATTATACTGCTGATGTTACTACTATCTCCATGGAGCCAGGTCAGAGATTAAGGCTGAGGATGTGAAGTGTGTGGGTGATGGACCTTCAGGCCAGAAGTTTTGGTCCTGGGGGATAGGGAACGGGGAGAGAAAGAAGCAAGAATACCTCATTTAATGTATGTCCAATATGCATACATTTAGAAGACAGAAGACCTGGGTTTCCATCCCAACTCCAACACCTCCTACTAGCTTTATGTCCCTGGGCAACTCCTTCAAAAAATACATCTTCTAATTATGGGTTGGAGAAGTACCACCCTTTTAAGCAAGGTTAATGTGGAATCATATGGAATCATATGATCAAAACTTTAGAGGTAGAATACAGGAAAGATTTTGGGTAGAGGTGAGGAGAGAGGCATTCCAAGGTGAGAGACAGCCGGTACAAAAGCACGGAGGTGGGAGATACAGTATCATTTGTGAGGAATAGCAAATAGAACTGTATAGCTGGATTGTAGAATACACAGAATTCATTTGAAGTATAAGACTAGAAAGGCAGAAAGGGGCCACGTTATAAAGAGACATAAATGCTAAACAGGGACTTTATATGCCTGAATAACGAAGTCAGAAGCCAGATTGCAGAGGGTTTAGAAGAGATTATGAGAAGAGAGAGAGTGGTCATAAGGGTCAAGTAGATTGAGGAACTTAGAAGTTAGAAGAACAAAACAATCTATTTATTACAAGGAGCTCTGAATCCATCACTGGGGTGGGCTAACAGGGAGCTACATATGTTTACAATGCTTACAATAAAATAAGAATATGCTTACAATTGGGGAATGAGTCTAGACAACACTATCGATAAGGTGGTTGACTTATTTTTGTATCTAATTCAATTCCTTACATATAATGGTTGCTCAATATTTGCTTAATTCTTTGAACATAGTGGTCATTTAATAACTGTATTTTTTTCTAGATAACTCATTTATTCTGGATAATCACTCAATGACTTATTAAACACTATGACAAGGCATTGGGGAAAGGACCATAGAAAAATAGTTAAGACACATCTCCTGCCTTCAAAGAGTTTATAATCTAGTATAGGGTGTTTGGTAGCTGAATGCAGGATAGATTGGGGTGTGGAGAGACTTGAGGTAGGCAGATTCAGCAGCAGACTATTACAATAATCCAGGTATGAGATAAAGAGGGCCTGCCCTAGAGTGATGACTATGTTAGAGGAGAGAAAGGGGCATATTCAAGAGATGTTGCAAAACTAAAATCGACAGGTCTTGGTAATAGATTGGATAGTAGGTTGGGGAGGGTTTACTGAGATAGTGAGAAATCTAAGATGACTCCTAGGTTGTAAGCCTGAGGGACTGGGAAGACAGCATTGTCTTCCACAGTAATAGGGAAAGTAATAGGGTGAAGAACTTAGGGGGAAAGATAATGAGTTTTTAATTCTAGACTGATGTTTAGTCTAAGACGTCTATGGTTTAAGGTGTCTAAAAAGCAGTTGGAGATATGAGATTTGAGGTCAGAAGAAAGATTGGGGCAGGATAGTCAAGATTTGTGAATCACTAGCATAGAGACAGTAATTAAATTCATGGGAGCCGATGAGATCACCAAATGAAGTGGTATGTAGAGAGAAGAGGGCCTTAGACGGAACACTACTGGACACCTCGGATAGAGGGCATGCTCTGAATGAGGATCCAGCAGAAGAGACCGAGAAGCAATGGTTAGATAGAAGGAAAAATAGGAAAGAGTGGTGTCCCCAAAACCTAGAGAGAAGAGAGTATCAAGGAGGAAAATAGGATCAATGGTGTCAAAAGCTGCAAAGAGGTCAAGGAGAATGAAGATTGAGAAAAGGACACTGGATTTGACAGCTAAGGGATCAAACTCATTGATCATTAGTAACTCTGGAGAGAGCAGTTTCAGTGGAATGATAGATTAGAAAGCCAGATTGTAAGGTCTTAAGAAGTGAGTGTGAAAAGTAAAAGAAGAGGCACTTAACGTAGATGGCCTCGAGGAATTTTGCTATAAAAGGCAAAAGATATATATATATCTATATATATAGATATATATATATAGATAGATAGATAGATAGATAGATAGATAGATATAGATATAGATATAGATATAGATATAGATATAGATATAGATATAGATAGATATATGTAGATATAGATATACATATATATGCGTAGATATAGAGATATAGATATAGATATAAACATAGACATAGACATAGACATAGACATAGACATAGATATAGATATAGATATAGATATAGATATAGATACAGATATAGATGACAATAGTTTTTAGCAATGGAAGGATCAAAGGAGCAAAGTCGGCAAATGGTAGAAATGATCCAAAGCTGTGGCAGGGCAGGGCATAAGTGGTAAAGTGGTAAGGAGGAAGGGATTGAAGACATGAGGACAGTGTAGAGTCGAATTGGTTTACCAAGGGGTCAGGAGAGTGGCTAGTGCAGGGGGAAAATTGTGGTTGCAGGAGTGCAGCCTCAAGGCCACACGTGGCCCTCTAGGTCCTCAGGTGCAGCACTTTGACTGAATCCAAAGTTCACAATCTAAACCTCACAGAACAAATCCTTTTATTAAGGGGCCTCAAGGCTGTAGGTTTTCCACCCCTGTGTCAAGAGATTGAAGGTCATGGTGTGGATGAAAAGTAGGGTTTTGTAGGGGAACCTAGCGGGAAGGATGAAAAGCCAAAAGATTATGGTTGGAAAAGGAGATTTTTAAATTCTTTTTTTTAATTAGATTTTTTATTTTTTTATTTTTAATTTTTATTTACAGTGATAGGGTTGGGTGCTATTTGGTTGCAACTTTGGGATGGGAGTTTTGAAAGGGATGAGAATAAGGAACCAAGCAATGGGGGTGGAGAATGGTGTTTGGATGATGATCTATAGGGATTCAGAATCACTGGGATGTGAAGGGTATGACCTGATATGAGAATATTTATCATTAAGTGGACGACACCGCTCTTCCCAAGGAAAGGGGACTGCAGGTACAGCATGAAATGGGAGGGACACAGTCAGATGAGAGACTCTACTTCAGATTCCTCTTTCTTCCAAAGAGTGGAGATTAGGAAGGAGAAGGGCACAGCAGGAGGCTAAAATTGAACCTACACAACAGGAGAGAGAAATCCTGTTCCCTAACAACTCTTACTCTATTCTTTTTCTTCTTTCAAGGGACAGATGTAGCAGGAGATGGAAGGCCTGAGGTGCAAGGAAAGTACTGCTCTTTGTACCAGAGGTTCTTCACATTGCAGTTCAGAGACTGGCCTGGCAGCAGGAGGTTGAAGTTGCCAGAAATCTTTGCTTTGGGACAGATGAATGACCAGCCTGACCCCTTGCCCCTTCCCTTAGGACATACTGCAGCCAGCAGGAGACAGAAGGCAAGTGGTCAGAGGAATGTTTGGCTTCTCCAAAATGATTGATTGGGGAATGGTTGAACCAACTGTGGCACATGAATTAGTGAAACATTATTATGTAGAAAGAAATGCTGAATTCAGAGGAACATGGGAAGATATACAAACTGGTACAGATGGAAATATGCAGAACGAAGAGAATAATACACACAATGAAAATGAAAAGAACACTCAAAAGTAACTGGACTCCAAGTAATTGTAAAAACCACACTTGTTCCCAATGAAACATTCCTTCTTTCTCTCAGCAGAGAGGCAGGAGAATATAGATCACATACATTGTCATATGATGTCACCCTCAGTTTCTACTCAGTTGTTTTATTTGTTACAAGAAATGACTATGATGTTAAAAGAAGAGGCACCAATAAAACTTCTTTTTTTAAAAAAAAAAGTAATGATTGATGACAATGATGGTTCTGAAAAGTTTTTAGGGGAACCACATAAAGCAGGACTAGGGTATCTTGGCTAATCTATCACATATACATGATAGTGAGTGAAGATTCTGGTTAGAATAAGTAGAATGAGTGCAAGGGAAATAGCAGTGAAAGCTAAGAGGTGCCTATGGTCTGGGGGTCTGGGATTCCCTTGCTCGGGTCATCATTGTAGCACAATGGCAGGGTCCACAGTTGTCAATGGTGCTCATAGCTCTTACTGTTCAAGGACCCACACGTAGTGTGCTAGAATTAGAGTAAGCCATGATGCACTTAGTCAGAACCAATCTGATTGATATCAGCTCCTAATTCCTCACTCACACCATACTGTTTAGACTCACACCCTACTGTTTAGGTGTGTTTCAATCTAAAGTCTAGGGAGGCTCAGGTAGTAGGCAGAATTCAGCCAGTAGGTGGTGCCAAAGGACAGGAATTGGTGAATTAAAGCAGAAACCATTGTTGTTGGACAATGATTCTAGTAGCTTGAGCCAGGGTTCATAATGAAAATTCCAAAAAGCACGGGCAGGCATGGGAGCAGCAGCTCACAGGGTAGACAGACTCATAGTGGAATAAAGATCAGTAGTCAGAAATGCTGGCAAAGCAGGGGAAAGGTGTTCCTTGGTGAACAAGAGAGCTCTATTGTTAAGTGAAATTCTTTGAAGCCCTTACCAAAAGCATTCCTAATAGGAATGGGTTGGCATGGCCTCAAAGGAACTTCTCCAAGTCTGAGCCGGAGGTCAATGACATATTCTTGCATTGGTAACTGAGTGGGGCCAACAAAGGGAGGTCTGATTATATCTTCACTCCCAGGTAGGCCCAAAATCCCTAGCTACTAGGTGCTAAGCCTATGTGAGCATGAAGCTCCCAAGGTCCTAAGGAGAGTTGTTAATTCCAGAGCCAATAGTAAGAGCTTAAGTTCTGGTCGCTCAGATGACGTTTGATGATGGCTAAAGAGTACATAAAAAGGGAAGACAGAGCTATTTGCTTAGGGCTGTCACTCTTGGTGATGTGCTGATGTGGAGACTCTGGGCAGCTGTAGTTAAGAGCCCTCCAGCTGGTAAACCTGGATGCTGAGGCTTTGTTAAACTCTGGTAACTATGAATTGAGATTTGAATCAGACAAGGTCTGTCTGTTGGTGTTTGTAATTTGTTTGTATTTGCTCTGAAGTTCAGGGTGCTGGCTTTTCCCCCTGAGCTGAGTGAATGATATTTGTATGTTGGATTAAAGTAAGATTGTTAACTCCATTGCTTTCCTTAGTAAAGCAGACCAAAAAAACCTGGGCTTACAGCGTTCTGTGAGCTAGTTGTTGTTGGTTTTTCACCCCCACAGCAGCTGCTAGCCAGATTGTTGCAACAATTTTCTAGGCAGATATTGGCAGAATTCCAAATTCTTATCTATGGGATAAGATGACTTACCTGAGGTAAGAGGGAGTCTTCAGTGATTATTGTTGGATAAGACTGCGACAATCTCTGGACAAAAAAGGTAACCTAAGTCCCAGGAATATGAGTTTTTCCCTAGGCCATAGTATTACTATAATTAGTATTCTAGTACATAGTGTCCTAAAACATAGTAAGCACCTTGAAAGTAGGGATGGATTATGTTTTACTCAACTATCTCCCTGAGTACACTAACACATAGTAGGAGTTCAGTAAATATTTGTTAAATTAAATTAAGTTGAAATGGATGAAAAATATTTCTTGTTTGTGGTTTACATGCTGATATTTCAAAATTTTGAATATTTTGGCATTGATATTTCAAGGGACTGAGAGGGTAAGGAAGTAGATGCAATGAGTATAGAGACTATTGTGTTTGACTGTGAAAGGCTAAAAAAAAAAGATATAAAATGGTATCTTAAAGGAATGGCAGTTAAGAAAAGACTGTTTATATATGAGCAAGACCTAGGCGTGTATGGATAAGGAGCTAGTAAGGAACCAATGGGAGATATTTGAAGGAGAGTTTGAAGGTGAGAGAAATAGAGGAAATTATTGAGGGAAAAAGGTCCAGAGAAGGCAGGCAGCACATTCCAAGCCTTCTCATATACCTTAGAAGACAGCCTTTGAGAACTGAAGTGACTCAATGCTTTGTCACTCTTCTAAGTCTCATTCTCGAAACTTTTCCAGCTTGGAAGAAACTGCCTGACAGAGCTAGCACTTCACTGATACAGCCTTTGAAAACCTAGATCCACACCCCATGCCCACCCCCAACCCCCACCCCAGACTCAGGCCCAACAAAGTATCAGAAAATAACTGTCAATAGAGACCACAATTTTTCAGATCAGCTTAGCTTCCTACATCATCCATGCACCTGAATATCTTGTATTATTTGGGGGATTGATTGGATTCCTCATTTTTCACCTCAGTATTTGGTATCATAGCCAAAGTCACATCCTTGACTTAATGAAGATTCCAGGAATCTCTTTAAATTACTCTCTGTGTATGGGTGCATATTTTCCATTGTCATAGGGTTGGGGGCAAGTGTCAGAATTGCTTGAGCTTCTAAAATGCTTAAATGCTTTCTTCCTTCATTTTCACTCCAATGACAAAGCATGGTTTATTGAACATAGGAGATATTTAATGAGTGATTTTGGGATGAATGGCTGTGATTTCAGTGAAGTAATGGGCATGAATTAGAAAGGGAAAAACTCAGGAAGAGAAAGGGAGACCAATTAAGAGACTATCAAAATCGTCCCAGTGATAAGAGATGAGAACCTGAATCAAGGCATGGCCATGTGATTGGAAAGTAGCAGACAGATCTGAGAAATGTAGAGGCGGATTGACAAAAAATGACAACTGATAATATATATGGGGGTGAGGGAGAGGGAAAGCATATAAGATAATGCCAGAATTGTGAAACCAGATGACTGAAAGAATAATCCTGCCCTCAGTAGAGAAGTTAGAGAAAGGGACGGGTTTGGAAGGAAAGATGAGCTCTGTTTTGGACATGTTGAGTTTGAGTAAGAAATGAGCGCCCAATAGGCAGAAGGTGATGTGGGACAGGAACTCAGGAGAGAGACTAGACTGGAGCCACATATATAGATCTTGGAGTCATCTGCCTAGAGATGATAATTGAACATCTAGGAGCTAATGAGATAAATCACTGAGAGAGTGGGTATATGGAAAGAGGAGAGAAACAAGGACAAAGCCTTGTACTTGCATTGTTAGGGGGCAGGCCACGGACAATGCTCCAGCAAAGGAGGCTGAAGAGTAGCCAGAGATCTAAAGGAAATTCGTGTCATGAAAACCCAGAAAGAGTCTCATAGATTGAGAGCTGGAAAGGACATTAGAGATGTCTAGTGAAATGAAGATAAGACATGACTTGTCTAAGGTCACTTGGCCAACAAGGAAAGAGCTGGATTTGAATCTTAGTCTCCTGGATGCAAACTCGCTATTCTTTCCACTATACGATATTCACTTACTTTGAAACTACTGTTGTTTTGGTTGACCCTTTCCAGATCTTAGAGTCAGTACTCTCCCCATTTGGTGGCAGTTCTCTCTGCTTTAGGAGCTGCTGTTGATATGTGGCCTG
>CM053627.1:203758373-203794379 GCA_028646595.1 Phalanger gymnotis
TGTTATGGCACACCCTTTGAGCAAGAGGTCTGCATGCCCCTGAGCAAGGGGCTGCACGCCAGCGTGCAAGCCCCTGCGCAAGGAGGGGTGCTGCATGCCTCAGAGCAAGAGGCATTTCAATAATAAAGCATATAAGATAGTTACCAACATGAGCATACACAGAAACACAGGCAAACACCTCTTAGTATCCCTAACAGTCCTTTCTTCAGAACAGTCACAGACTCTATGAAACTACATGAGGAACAAGCAAGATGGGACAGCTCTATCCTGAAAAACAATCCTACAAAGATTCAAAATGTCCTTCACCTCTTATTTAGTTGACAGAGGAAGTCCTTCAAAGCAAGGCTGTCCAGCAGGCTGGCTCTTAACAGATGCTTAAATCTGAGTCCAAAGACTATTTAATTGTAGAAAAAATCTCGATACTCTCCACATTCGGCAAAAGTTTGTTAAAAACAAATTTATCAATCATCTAAACCCAAGCAGCTTTATTTAGATCGAAAAGGACACAGATCTATCCTTCTTTTGAAAATCTCTGCGACCCAAGCTATGTCCTACTTATAACTTACAGCATTCAAGAACAAGAGGCAAAAATGCACCGTAAAGATTAAACAAGAGTCTGAAATTTAGGTTAAGAGTTTTTGATTCCCCAAACAGTATAAAAGCAACACTTCAGCACAACCTTAAGAATTCACTTGGAGAAAAAGAGATACTGCTTGTAATTGGATTAATCTAAAATGTTCCCACCTGTGCCCAAGTTATCACCCTCTCTGCAGGGAAATCAGAATTTCTCCCAGAACTTTGATGTAATTTCCCTTTAGAAACTGTTTGGATCTCTGATAAGGATGTTACAAAAAGTATTTCAGACTAGGACTCTGACATAATGCCATGACTTGATATTTCTAAAAAGGAGAGGATGGGGGCAGGGTTAGTATGCTTTCACACGTGGAAACTTATGTTGGTAGCAATGGGAGGTGGAGATTTCATCAATGGAGTGAAGGGGTGAGGGGAGAATAAAGTCAAAGAAGGCTGAGGAAAGGAGTATGGGATTATGGATAGTATGGAGGATGCAGGCAGCAATAGCGTTTGTAGCATGAGAGTGACAGAAGGGAGGCAAGTCTCCCCAGGGCCAGCAGTGGAATAAGCTTTTTAAAAATTCACTTGTATGCAAGAAATATGTTTGTCAGGAGCTCCTGTATGTTTGTTTGCAGCTGGAATAATTGCTTATTGATATTTTTCACCAGTGTTTCATCAAAAGCAATATTAATAGTCTACCCATTCATCCTATTTTGGTATTGTTTTAAATGTTGGTCTAGTGTCGTGTAGGATCAAATGTCAAAAATCACCAGATTCTAGCATTTTGAAGTGGCCTTAGCATTGTAAAAGCCTGCAAAAGATTGACACATACCTTGTTTTGAGTTAAACTTCATTTTTCTTGGGGTTTTTTTGGTCTGTTTCCTTCTGCAACATGGTTAATATGGAAATGTTTTGCAAGACTTCACATCTATAATCTATATCAAATTGCTTGCCTTGGGGGGAGTGAAATTTAGAACTCAAAAATTTTTTAAAAAAGAACGTTAAAAACTGTTTTTACATGTAATTAGAAAAAATAAAATATGAAAAATTTTAAAAAGTTTGCAAAGCACTCTTCAATGGTAGTATTTAGATTAGGGAATAGGATAATGACTTCAAAAGGAAATAAATGACATTTGTGTAGTGCTTTAAATTTGAAACGTACTTTAGATAGGAAAAAAGTAAGAGAGAAGTACAGTTATCCCTGCAGGAGTTAGGAGTATGGTGTATGATGCCCTTGTGATTTGGAAAATCCCTATAAAACTTTTTGACCTTCCTTTCCTGCCAGAGAAGTCTGAATTGCTTCTTTTTATGGGGTATTTATAGTACCTTATTGTAAAGTCTGGGTATATTTGTGATATTAAAAGATAAAATGTTGCTATTAGATAATACTACACATATATTTATGCATTTGAGTTTCTAAACTTTTTCTGTGTCATCTGCTGGCCTTCATGTGTCATCTACAGGTTCCACAAAAAAATTTCCATGCCAACCCAAGATATATTGAAACCATGATGAGGAAAGTTGAGATGTGGAAGAGATAACTGACTGTAATGTCTTTCCCTCCCCACCTCCACAGGTCATTTACTCAGGAGATATGCCTTGGGCTGCAACTTCCCCCAGATTAGAATGAACTGTAATGTTAGGTTAGAGTAAGGTTGTGAAGAGCCTTGAATATCAGGCAAAGGAATTTGGATGTTATTCTGTATATAGTAGGGTACCAACAAAAATGGTAGCATCAGAGAATGTAGCCCGGTGACCATATTAGTCTAGTCCTTACAAGCAAACTGGGTAAATACCAAACCACACACCAGTTATGTGGAGAGTCATTACTTCAAAATGACCGATTCCCATTATAATTAAATCTAATCCAAAGAAAGTAGCAAGCCAAGGCAAATCTGTGCTTCTGTTTGTCAGACTGGCATACTTGCCGTCCCCAGACACCCTGTGTGCATCCTGTTTCTTCACTTTAGCTCATATAATTTCCTCTGTGCATAGTAGTTCTCCCTTCAGTTCCATCTATCTAAAACCTTCTTCAACTTTTAAAATCCAACTCAAGCCCCATTTCCCCTGTGAAGCCACTCCTGACACTTCCAACCACAATGTTCTTTCTATCTTTTGAATTCCAATTACACTTATTTTTCCTACTCATGCAATTAAAACAACTTCGAAACTCTTATATTGTTTTAGGTGTGTGTTTTATCTCTTCAAAGAGACTGTAAGATCCTCAAGGACAAAGGACCATGTCTCATACTTCTTGATCCACACAGCACCTATTATTATGAAATATTTATTGTTTGTAGGAATGGTGACCGAAACTTTATCCCAATATGTTTTGGGTACCACTCCAATGTAGCTGCCCTAATGCTAAACTTTGACAAAATTTTCCTACAGTCATTACAAAGAGACAGATTTTTCTACATTGTGGACAGACTGATGTTGAGTAAGAGTTGAGTCATGACTGAAAGTCTTTCCACATTTGTTGCATTTATATGAGCCACTTCTAATGTGGATTCTCTGATGTTTACTAAGGTCTGACCTCTGTCGGAAGGCTTTCCCACACTCATCACATTGATAGGGCTTCTCCCCAGTATGTATTCTCTGGTGTTGAATAAGACTAGTGATCCCACGGAAAGCATTCCCACACTCATCACATTTATAAGGTCTTTCTCCAGTGTGGATTCTTTGATGTTCGGTAAGGACTGATCTCTGAGTGAAAGCTTTCCCACACTGATCACATTTATAGGGTCTCTCTCCAGTGTGAATCCGCTGATGCTCTATAAGACTCGTCCTTTGAAGGAATGCTTTCCCACACACATCACATTTATAGGGTTTCTCCCCAATGTGGGTTCTCTGATGCTGAATAAGGCCACTATGACTGAAGGCTTTCCCACATTCATTACATCGATAGCATTTTTCTTTGTGGTGGATTTCCTGATGCGAAACAAGGGATGAATTGTAAACAAAGGCTTTTCCACACTCACTACACTCATAGGGTTTCTCCCCTGTATGAACTCCCTGATGTTGAACAAGGATTGAGCGACGACTAAAACTTTTATTACACTGACTACACTGATGGGGCTTGTCTCTAGTGTGGATTTTGAGGTGATGAAAAAGGCCTGCTTTCTGACTGAAGGCTTTCCCACATTCATTACAATGATAATGTTTCTCTCCAGTATGAAGTCTCTGATGTTGATTAAGGGCTGACCATCGACCAAAAGCTTTCCCACATTCATTACATTTATAGGGTTTCTCCCCAGTATGGATTATTTTATGTCGAATAAGTACAGTTCTCCCACGAAAAGCTTTTCCACATTCTTCACATTTGTAGGGTCTGTCTCCAGTATGGATTCTTTGATGTTCAATAAGCCGAGAGTTCTGACTAAAGGTTTTCCCACACTCATCACACTCAAAAGGTTTCTCCCCAGAATAAATTCTCTTATTTTCAATAATACTTGGGCTCTTAGTGAAGCTTATTCCATTTTCATCACACTTGGACTGCTTATCCCCTGGAGGATATCCATGGGGATCTTCTACTTTTCCCTCCTGCTGTTCATAGGTTTCTTCATTCTCAGGACCCATGAGAATTCCTTTACTAAGTTTGCCAGATATTTCCCTGATTGTTTCCATTTCTTCAAGGTTTTCCAGCTTTGAAGTCAACTTTCCATGCTCACTTCTGGTCTCATCATCTGAAATTATAAAAAGAAATGGTTAATGACACTTTTCCCCCGTGTTGGGAAGCAATAAACTGCAAGGGAGGAATAACATAGGATAGGATAGGGATACAAAGCAAACTTATTATTTCACTGAAATATTGAATAAGAGATCTTCTTCCAATGCAGGTCTTAATGAAACAAACATGAACCAGGATCTTTGGCTTGTCTGCAACAATCGCTTCAAAATATGGCATAGGAAGGCCAATCAGAAGGCACCAGAAAGGGACCTCATTCAATAAGGTTGAAGGTGATTTAAAACCAAGGAATGGTGAGTGACTCTTTCCATACTATAACAACTTTCCATAACTATAACATGGAAACTATCCAGTCAGAGAAGTGAAGGGGAAGGGAGGAAGGAGGTTCAACTGAGATGATTTATTGTGTGATCCTCACCCTACAATCTAAGGAGACATGGCAGTAAAACTCATTCCATTTACATTTTCTGAATATAAAGTACACATATACTAAGGAAGACTTTTATATTCTCTCACTTTTGTTACTTAGTATTACCTCTCCAGAGGAAGCTGTGAAGAATAAGGAAAATGTTGTGGCTGGTAATAGTAAACAATTACCAGTCATACATGAAATAAGGGAGGAAACAAAATAATACAGAGGAAATATCTTGACTGAAGCAATGGAATCATATATTTAGGGCTGGAAAGATTTCAGGATCCTCTTTGTTTTACAGATGAAGAAACTGAGGCTCAGTCCCAGCGATTTGCCCAAGGTCACAAAGGTATTAAATAGCAGTGCTAGGATTTGAACTCCATATCCAGAGCTCTTTCCATTCTATGATCCTTCAAACCAAAAAGCAGTTAAACATGGCAAGAAAAGCCTTTGAAGATCTGACAGAGTCAAAGAGATATCATGATAATGTCATGATCTGGTAATGATAACTTGTTTGGATAGAAGCTAGGAGCATTGAGCTTAATGAGCAGAAGGCTAGGAAAGGGCTTAACTAAGTGATAAGATGTAGCAGAACCTGGGGACATTTTGAATGGGAAGGAGGAAGTATAAAAGAACACTGGATTTGGATTCAAATCAGAACTCTACTACTTGTGACCTTGGGGAAGTCACTGATTTCCCTGGGCCTGTTTCCTTATCTTTAAAATGAGCAAGGTGGGCTAGATGATGTCTAAGGTCTCCTCCAAGTCTTATGTACTATAACAGGTTGCAATGGATGAAGGAAATGAAGAATACACAGCAAGGCTGAGACTTGAGGAAACAGGAAAATGGAAAAGATTCTTTTAGCGTAATAATAAAGGGAATGCTATCTATTTAGAGCACTAAAGCACTTCTGGGTAACTCTCTTCACTGTTCTCCACAGATAAATTATTCCTCCATTCAACAAGCATTTATTAAGTGTCCACTATGTGTTTGTACACTGTGACAGGCACTGAGGATTCAAAGATGGTCTCTCTTTAAGAGGTTATATTCTACTTCGGTGAATGGGGGAGAGAAAAGTAGACAGGTAAATAAATACAAAGTAAATAATTACAAATCTCCTCACCTCTCTCACGTAGGGATTGAGGCTCTGGTGATTCACACTTGAACTGGGCTGCCACAGGCCAGCAAGAGACACTCAAAGGTTGTTGTGTTTTTTCTACAGATGCCACCTCCCTCAAAGACATTTCCTGTCCTTGTGAACATGCTGAGTCCTGGGGACAATTAGGTTTAGTTGGGTTTGTGAGACAATCATTCTGGGAACAGGAAGTAACAATTTCACATTATCCAAAACAAGGAGAAGAAGCAACAATGTTTTGTCCTTTTTCACCTTTTTTTTCACACCATTTCCTTCAACGTGGAATGTTTCCTCACTGTCGCCTTTATCAAAATCCTACTCATCTTCAAGGCCAAGTTCAAATGTCACCTCCTCCACAAAATTTTCCTTGACAATGGCCATTTTCCTCTCTTCTGTGTTTTTATAGCATTTTATTTGTAATAAAACACTCATCATATTTTGAGTTGTATTGAGTTGTATTACAACTTGCATACATATCTTATTTCCCCTAGTAGATTATAACATCAGAGATCATACTTTAATCATCTTTGTACTCCCTACAGTGCCTTGCATTGACCCTTAAAGAGAACAGGCAATACATACTTGTTAAAGAACATCCAGAGGAAGAAAACCAAGATGGCCAAGGGCCTCAAGTTCATGGCACATGTGCATCAATGGAAGAAACTGGGGATTTAGACCAGGAGAAGCCTTAGGAGCTGTGTGATTATTGACTTCAAGTAAATGAAGCATTGGCAGATGGGAAAGAGATTGGACTTGTTCTGCTTGACCCTACAGGGCAAAATGGAGAGCAATGAGAGAAAGTGGTAAAAGAGGCAGATTTACTCTCTAATTAGTACCATCCTTAAGTGGAATCTTAGGAGATAGTAGATTTCTTCTTATTTAAGGTCTTCAAGCAAAAGTCGGATGATGATCTTTTGGGTATGTTGAATCAAGGCGTCTTGTTTAGGAACGGGTTGAACCAGTTTGCCTCTGAGTTTGCCCTTTCAAATCTGAAATCCTGTAATTCTGAATATTAAATGTCTCCTTCAATCCCAAAAGTCAAAGAGTAAAAGATTCAGGAACCTACAGTCTCATCCAGGTCAAATGAAGCCTGAAACTGAATACTCCTTGTGTCACTGATCTTAGTGCTTTTCAAAATGTTTCATTTTATGGCACCCCAGTGAAATTCTATTTCTCTTTCACAAAATTTGGTAGGGGCATGTTGAGGATGGAGAGGAGGAAATAGCAATCCTCTGAAAAAATATGTGTTTGAATATATTTCAAACAGAAAAACAGAAGAGGGGAAAAAGGAATTTAGAACAAAGAGAAGAAAAGAAATAAAGAGGGATGGAGCAACAGAGAAAATATGAGAGGGGGAAAGGGAAAAGAGAAGAGAAGAATGAAAGCATAGGAAGAAGCTGAAAAAAGAGAAGAAAAAAAAGAAGGGGAGAATGCAGAGAAATGAGGAAAAAATATGGGGAAAGAAGGAAGAGAATTAAAGGAGAGAACTTCTCTAGCACACTCCACACAACAGCTCCAAACTTTCTCTATTTAATTTAAATCTCCAAATCCACATCCACCCTGCCATTCTTAGTAGATGGCTGCACTTCTTATCTTGAAGACATCGCTGGTTCTGGAGTCAGAAGATCTGGGTTCAAATCCCACTACTACGTGACCCTGGTCAGGTCATTTAACCTGGGTCCTCCCTTTCCACATCTGTAAAATAAGGGGAGTAGGATTAAATGATCCCTGAGATCCCTTCCAGCTATAGGCCTATGATCTAATTTAAGATCTAACTGAGATTAAGGGCACGAACCCACGAAGTCTCACATCTTCCCTTCTCTCTACTTCAAAAGTATTTTTTCTCTCTATACACAACTTTCTTCCCTTTTAGCTCCAAGGAAGACATAGCCTTCTCCTTTTAGTGCTCTCAATTTCATTCTCTTTTGCCTTTTTTGGGACCTTGACCCCTTAATTACATATTCTTTCTTTCTTTCCCTCCGTCTCCATTTCATGAGAAATACTTTCTCATATTTTTCCCCTTCCTTTCTCTACTCAACTTCTGCTGACTGATAACATCATCCATTCACTCCTTGAGCTGAATTTCATCCTAGACATGTATTACTGTAATAATTGCTAACTCTTATATAGTGTTTTAAGGTTTGCAAAGTGTTTTACAAATATTATTTCAATTAATCCTCAAAACAACCCTCCAGAGTAGATGCTATTATTCCCTCTATTTTATGGATGAGTAAACTGAGGATAAGAAGTTAAGTGATTTGCCCAGATAGTAAGGCTACAACTAATAAATGTCTGAAGCAGTATTTGGATTCAGGTCTTCCTGACTCTGAGTTCAGCATTCTATTTAATGTACCCACCTGGCTTGCTTCTAATTATTAGAGAAGTGAGGCATACTAACTAACTGCATGAGAATTGGCTAAAAGATTTGCTGTGAATTCCACCAGGTACATACACCCTGGCTATTTTATTGACATTACCAATACGCCTAAACCATCATCTTTCCCTAATGACTTCTCTATTCTTGTTAAGGACTCATTAAGATTTGAAGTCATTGGGGCAGTTAGGTGGCATAGTGGATAGAGCAATGGTCCTGGAGTCAGGAGAACCTGAGCTCAAAATCCTGCCTCAGTCACGCACTAGCTATGTGACCCTGAGCAAGTCACTTAACCTCGACTGCCTAAAAACAAAACAAAACAAACAAACAAAAATATTTGAAGTCATCCATATAAACAATAATTTATCAGTCCTGTTGTTCTTCACTCAGAATGTCCCTTCAGTAAGTCCCTGTCTGTCTTCTCTCCCCCTACTGCCACCAGCCCATTTTAGGTGTTCATCAATTTACAAATGGATTTCTTTAATAACCTTATATTTGGTGTTCCTACCAACAGTCTCTACAATTAATTTTGCAACTCACCACCAAATTAATTTCCTAAAATTTTTTTAATGTCATTCCACTGCTAAAAAAAAATTAATGGCTCTCCACTGCTTATACTTAGATTACAACCCAAATTAGGTCCATGAAGATGTATAAAAGGGCCATGAAGGATTGAAGCAACCTCTGGGCAAGCTCAGGAAAGAGCTGGGATTATGTCCACAGCCTTTTCTAGGCCACATACAAATTGGAAGTGGAACCCTAGAGACCAATCAACCCTCTCTCTACCCCTTCCCATCACCTATCTCTAGGTCCTACTGAATACAACTCAAGTTGGAGCGAGAGCAGGAAACTAGATTATAACCTGCTTAAAGACAAGGCCAACATCTTAGTCATCTTTGTATCTCAGAGCCTCTAGCAGCACTTTAGATGTAATAAGCACTAAATGTTTGTTGAAGTGAAATGAATGAGAAACTGAAGACCTTTACAGGTTCTCAAGGCATACCATGCTTATGGCAGGTAATCAAAATACTGTCAGCTACCATTAGTGCCCACACAATGGCTAGGGAAAGAAAGGGAAAGAAAGACCAACTCCAAACTAGAGAAACTGGTGGTAAAAGTTTGGGACCAGAGATGCTGGCCTCTTGAGCAGCATTCCCTTCCTTCCTTCCCACCTTTAACTTCTTAACCATTCCCTTGCTAAGGACAAATAAAATTGGTTGGGTTCATTTAGGCAAGTGTCATCCCCCTCTAACATGGATTCGTATTTCCCCTATATTAAGCATGAATATAGCCAAAGTCTGCCACTGTGTAAAAGGTTCCCCATACTATGGGATTTGAGAGGCAGTGGGAGGCCCTTTTTACCTCAAATTAATCACCTGCATCCTGAATATTACATTTTAAAAAAATAGGTAAAATTCTTCTCTTTTGGTGATGAGAGACAGTGTGGTATAGTGGTTAAAGAGCTGGCTTCAAAGCCAGCTATTGGGAGTCACTGACTCACTGGATAAAGTTCAAATTCAAGGCCCTCATCATCTGGCCTGAGGTCATCCACCTACCCATATGTCCTATCATTACACTTGCAATCCAAATAAATCATTCTATTTACTGCTCTCTGAATATGCTGTACTTCCTAGGAGAATGATCCCTCCAGCTACATCTAACTTCAAGACCTTAAGAAACCTCCTCCTCCTCTTGACAATCGTGACTATTCCAGACACACTGAACATTTGTTCCTCTGAATTTCTTCAGCACAAATTGTCTATAGTAATTGGCAGTGATCATATGTTGCCTTAATTTCACACGTTATGCTTCATCTTTCAAATCAGAATGTGAATTCCTCAATTTGTTTCCATAAATATTAAGAAAGTCATTGTTCTGGGCACTAGAGATATAAAAGAAAAAAGGGAATATTACTGCCCTCTAGGAGCTTACAGTCACAGCTTAATCTTCCATGGTGCTAAGTAAAGAGGAGGAACCAAACAATGAATGAATGATTTAATGAAGTAAAGAAGAGTGGAAGATCAAAAAGATATGTCATCATCCACCAATATCCTGGGAGAGGAAATAGAATAAGAAAAGGGAATCAGAGAGAGCACTAGATGAGGAGTTGGAAGGCCTACATCCAGCTCAGTATTTCAAGAGCTACATGGTAAAAGAGGTCAATTTCTAAGACGCCTTCCAGCTCCAGGACTTTATGAGCTATTGTCTTGATAATATAAGAAATAATATGTCTGGGTCACTGCCACTAATCATATGAGACAGGGACAGAGTAAAGGAATAGTTTGGAATGGTCCTAGGAGAAGTACTGGTAAGCAAGAAACTTCTCTCACCACACCCCCTTCTCACTACTGCTTCCCTATCTCATTTCTCCAATGTAACTGGTTCTCTTGTTCGGAATACCATCAATTAAGAATTGCAGAGGCAGTACAAAAATAAGACCTTGACCTTTCATGGCTGTTGAATTTCTACACTGAAGCAACATGAACCCCATCCCTGCCTGTTTTACGTCTTTTCTCCATGAAGACTGTATTTACTTCTAAAGTTAAAAGCAGAGGCAACAAATAATGCTATTCAGTTTAGAAAGAAAACCATGAAGAGGGAAGGGGCAGTTCAGGTCATCAATCTGCCATAATAACTCTAGTACATATCTTGGATGAATACCTTTTGGTGGGTGATACTTAATGGACTGCAGATACACATCCTTGTTGGCTCACAAAAAACAAACAAACAAACAAAAAAATCCCACACATCTCCCACTTCCCACCTGCTGTTCTGGTTCGTCAAGTTCTTTCTCCAAATCCTCCAGCACAGTCACTGCCTCCTCTCCACTCTGTGGATGATGTTGCCGCACCCAGGTCTGAAGCTCCTCAGGCAGGATAGTTAGAAATTGCTCCAGTACCAGAAGCTCCAAGATCTGCTCCTTCGTGTTTATCTCTGGTCTTAGCCATTGGTGGCAGAGATCCCGGAGTCTGCTCAAAGCCTCTCGAGGCCCGGAGGTCTCTTGGTAGCAAAACTGCCGGAAGCATTGGCGGAAACACTCTCTGCTATTGAGATGCTTCTTTGGCAGGGTGGAATCTTGCCTGAAAGCGTAACCCTCATTCTCAAGGTTCACTTTCAAATCTCTCTCGAGGTCTTGTGGAGTCTCAGTGTTCCAGGGAGTTGCCATCCGAGGCCTGAAGAGCACTTAAGTTCCACTCTAGGCAGTTACAATGTTTCTGCTGATTCATTCATTTATGAGTAGTGATACAAATACTACCAAGAAATTTAAACATTAACTAATGAGCATCAATTCACCAAAGATAAGGAAATTCTAAAAATATGAAATAATCATGAATAAAAGATTGTAAAAAGAAAAGATAAAAATGTGAAAATGAAAGAGAAAATTTAAAAAGGGATGGGAGTGAAATTACATAGGGGGAGAGGGTTGGGGAAGATTCCCTTAGTTGGAGATTCAACCTCTGCAGGCTTGTTTCCTCATAGGGTATTTGTACTGGATAATCCCTCCACAATCCCTTTCAGCTTTATAAATCTCAATCTCTAACCCGAGTGGGGTAGTCCCAGTTGTTCAGGGCCCCGGGGACACAGGTCACTGGCCCGGCCCTAGGTTTTAGCGCTTTCAGTGACCCAGGCTTCTCTTGGGCTGCGCGGTGTTCGGAGGAGCCACCCCGCCCCCCACCGGGGGGTCCTGATCTCAGTGCGTAGAGAATGGGTCGGCTTGCCAGCCGGCGCACTACCCAACTGGGAGGGAGGAGGCTGGTGCGCCCGCCCTCCCGAGCGCTTTGAGGAGGTGCAGCCCGGCTCAGGCTCAAAGGCGCGGTGGGCAGGCGGCACTAGAGCAGAAAGACGCCCCTACACTCACACCAGGTTAACCACAAAGACCGGAAGTGTGTCAGCGAGTCTCTGCGGGTTTGGAGGAAACCGAAGAGTACAAACCACCCCAGCCCGCTGCCGTACACTTCCGGGTTCTCTCTAGGAATTGGAGGTAATCTTATGATTCTTTAAAATAAATAAATGGAATTTTAAATGATAAACTTGTGACAATAGCTAGGAAACCCAATGCTCAAACAAAAGAAAACAACAACAAAAGTGTAGATGTCTACCATTTAATTTACCCCAAACAAGTTATGTAACAAAGTATTATCAAACTCACCTCGACCACCTTTTACAAAAGGAAGGAGGATGGAGAAAACAATCAATGCTATTCCACCAAGCAAGATACTATCACAGCTACAATTTGGGGAGAGTAACAGTAGAAGCACCCAGAAGTTCAAGAGACAAAAATTCAAGAAAAGAGCCAGTAGCAAAGTCATTTGCCAATTTTTTTAAAAGTGGGAGGAACAGGAGAGGTTGGTAGTTTTTGTGTTTGTTTTAGCTCCTCAATCATTTTGACCAATATGTATTTCCTATCCACTAACTGTCTTCATTATCCGATTGTCAAATTGGACCTTATTTCTTTGATTGGAGCAAAATATGGAAAGACCGCTAAATCAGATATTTAGCATAAGATGGTGGGGATCATTATGAGTAATATATTTAATGTGAAAATATATGAACTATTACTCTGGTCTCATTCTTCAGGCCCAAAACTCTATCTACTGTGCCACTTGGTTCCTAGAGAAGGGACACTGTCAATCAATCAATGAACAGTGATTAAGAACCTACTATGGTATATGCCAGGCACTGTGCTAAGCACTGGGTATACAAAGAAGCAAGACAGTCTTTGCCCTAAAGGAACTTACAAGCTAACAGGAGAAATAACCTGCAAACAAATATATATATACACACATACATACATACATATACATATAGCTAGCTATATACAGGATAAATAGGAAATAATTAACAGCGGAAAGGCACTGGAATGAAGAGGGGTTGGGGACAACTTCTTATAGAAGGTGAGATTTTAGTTGGGACTTAAAGGGAGCCAGGGAGGTAAGTGGTTGGAGCAGATGAGGGAGAATATTCTAGGCCAGAGAGAATGCCTAGAGCTGAAAGATGGAGTGTCTTTTTCATCAGACAGCTAGAAGGTCAGTGTCACTGGAGTAAGCGGTAAGAACATTGGAAAGGTAGGATGGGGTTACATTATGAAGAGCTTTGAATGCCAAACAGGTAATTTTGTATTTGATCCTGATGGGAACGACTGGACTTTCCTGAGCAGAAGGGTGACAGCGTCAGACCTGCACTTTAGGAAGATCACTTTGGCAGCTGAATGGAGATTGCTTTGGAGTAAAGACACCCAAGGCGAGCAGATCCATCAGCAGACAATTACAAGTCCAGGGCTTCTTAAACCTTTTCCACTCATGACTCCTTTAGTGCTTTAGTCCCAAACCTGTGGGTCTCTACCCCATATGGGGTCAAGATTAGTCCAGGTGTGAGTTGATGATGGCCTGCACTAGAATGGTGACAGCGTCAGAGATGTTGCAAAGGTGAAATCAACAGGCCTTGACAAAAAATTAGGAATGGCAGGTGAGAGATGGTGCAGAGTTCAGTATGACTCCTAGGTTGTGAGCCTGAGGGACTGGGAGGATGGTATGGCCCTCTCTAGTAATAGGGAAGGTAGGAGTGGGGGAGGCTTTAGGGGGAAAGAAAATGAGTTTCATTTTGGACATACCGACTTTAAGATGTCTACTAGACATCCAGTTCTAAATATCTGAGAGGAAGCTGGAGAAGCAAGATTGGAGTTCAGGAGAGGCTGCGGCAGGATAGGTAAATTTGAAAATCATCAACATAGAGATGGTAGTTAAATCCTTGAGGACTGATGAAGTCACCAACTGAAGTAATATGGAGTGAGAAGAGAAGAGGACCCAGGACACAACCCTGAGGGGTATAGGGGGTTAGAGGGCATGATCTAGGGCAGGGCTGTCCAAAATGCGGCCTGCTGGCTGCATGCAGCCTGCAGTGTGATTTATGCGGCCCATCTATAAGCATAGAAATTTACATAAATGCTTTAGTAAAGGAAGCTGAGCTAATACAGAGCTCTTACTAAAACAGCAAATCAAAATATATTGTCTATCGTTTCAATAAAACCCTAAGATTGGACAGCCCTGATCTAGGGGAACATCCAGAAAAGGGCATGGAGGAGTGGTCAGATATGTAGGGGGTAAACCAAAAGAGAATGGTATCCCAAAAACCTAGCTAGAAAGGAGTATCAAGGAGGACAGAGTGATGAACAGTGTCAAAAGCCACAGAGGTCAAGGAGAATGAGGATAGGGCACAGGCTATTGGATTTGGCAGCTAAGGGATCATTAATAACTTTGGAGAGGGCAGTTTCAGTAAAATGATAGGTTCAGAAGCTAGATTGTAAGGGGTTAAGAGGTGAGAAGGAAAAGAGCAGAGACACCTCTTGTAGATGGCTTTTTCAAGCAGGGATGGAAAGATGAAGTAAAGTTTGTTTGTTTGTTTGTTTTTTTTCCAAGATAGGAGAGATACAAGCATGTTTGTAGGCAGTAGGAAATGAGCCAAAACACAGGAAGAGATTGAAAATAAAGGAAAGAGTAGGGATGATAGAAGGAACAATCTGTTGGAGGAGATGGGATGAAATGGGATTGCTTCAACAAGTAGAGGGATTAGCCTTGATAAGGAGTAAGGCCATGTCATTATGTGGAACAGGAAGAGAGAGTGTCAGGAGGCACTAGAATGATAGATGAGGAAGAGGGGAGAAAAGAGAGTTTATGGCAAATGGCCTAGATTTTTTTCTATAAAATGAAGAAAGTTCTCAGGCAAGAGGGTGGAGAGAGAGGGAAGTATGGGAGGTTTAAGGAGGGATAAAAGGTTGAGAAGAGGTGCTTTGAGAGTGGAAAAATCAGTTGATTAGAGAGGTATAATAGGATTGTCTAGCAGCAATGAGGGTCCAGTTGAGGTTATTTGACATAAATTTGTAGTGGACCCAGTCAGAGGCACAAAACATTACTTAAGGAAAATAATAAAATAAAGCCAAAAGACTGAAAATAGGAGAAAATGTGAAATATCTCATAAAAAAAAAACAAAAACAAAACTGACCTGGAAAACAAATTGAACAGAAAGATAATTTAAGAATCAGTGGACTAAAGGGGCAGCTAGGTGGTGCAGTGGATAGAACACTGGCCCTGGAATCAGGAAGACCTGAGTTCAAATTTGACCTCAGACATTTGACTTACTAGCTGTGTGATCCTGGGCAAGTCACTTAACCTTGATTGCCTTGCCAAAAAAAGAAAAAAAAATCAATAGACTAGTCTTGAAACAAAAGTCTTGAACAAAAAAAGAACCAAGACAACACAATTCAAGAAATCATAAAGCTATCCATATAGCTTAAAGTCAGAAGGCAAAGTATAAATCAAAAAAATCTGTCACCTCCTGAAAGAAACCCCCAAATGAAAACTCCCTAAAATATTATAGACAACATCCAGAGCTCCCAAATAGAGGAGGGAAATAATGTTAGCAATGATAAAGCAAGAATACTAAAGAACCAAAATCAGGATCACACAAGATTTAGCTGTTACCACAATAGAGAAGCAGAGGGCTTGAAATATGATATTCCAGAAGGCAAAGGATCTAGGCTTACAATCAAAAATAACCTACCAAGAAAAACTGAGTAAAATCCTACAGGGAAAAAATGGGATAGTTCTTCCAGAAAATGGAAGAGTATAGCAGAATGGATTAGAAAACAGAATCCAATAATATATTGTTTACAAAAGACACAGATGAAACAGAAATATAAACAGTTAAAATAAGGGGGTGGAGCAGAATCTATTATACTTTAGCTGAAGTGAAAAGGATGGGATAGCAATTATGTTCTCAGACAAAGCAAAAGCAAAAATAAACCTAATTAAAAGACATAAATCAGTGAAACTATATTTTACTAAAAGGTAGCTTAGACAATGAATTAATATCAATACTAAACATATATACACCAAATTGTGTAATATCTAAATTCTTAAAGGAAAAGTTAAATGAGTTACAGGAAGAAATTAGAAAATTAAAATATAGTGAAAGACCTTAATTTACCCATCTCAGACCTAGATAAATCAAGTCAAAAAATGAACAAGAATAAAAGTAAGGACCCAAATAAAATTTTAGAAAATCAGATATATTAGATCTATAGAGAATACTGAATGGTAATAGAAAAGAAAATATCTATTCTCAGATGTATATGACACATTCACAAAAATTGACCATGTATCAGGGCATGAAAATCTCACAAATAAATGCAGAAAAGCAGAAATATTAAATGTATCTTTTTCTGACCCTGATGCAAAATAAATAAATTACATTTAACAAAGGAAAGATGAAGCAAAGACTAAGAACTAATTGAAAACTAAACATCCTAAAGAATGGATGGGTCAAAGAACAAATTATGGAAACAATCAATAATTTCATTAGAATGAAAAAAAAATGAGAGAAGTTACCAAAATTTGTGGAATGCAGTCAAAGCAGTATTTAGGGGAAAATTTATATCTCTAAATTACTTAATCAAAAAAAGAAATGAAGGGCAGTTCAATGGCTTGGATGTACAAATAAAGAAACCTAGAAAACCAATGAATTAAAACCCCTAATTAAACACCACAATAGAAATTCTGAAAAATCAAAGGGGGGATCGACAAACTTGAAATTTAAACAAAATTGAATCAAAAAATAAAACTAGGAGCTTTAGAAAAAACAATAAAATAGACCGTTAGTTAATTTGATGAAGATTAAAAGAAAGAAGCCAAATTACCTGTATAAAAAATGAAAAAGGTAAATTCACAACTAATGAAAAATAAATAAAAGCTCTTATAAAGAGCTACTTTGTCCAACTATATGCCAATGAAATGGACAATCTAAATGAAATGGGTGAATATTTACAAAAATAAAAATTTCTTATGTTAATAGAATATTTAAGAAGCCTTATTTTAGAAAAAGAAATTGAACAAGCCATAAATTAACTACCAAAGAAAAAAAGTTGCAAGACCAAGTAGATTTACAAGTGAATTCTATAAAACATTTAAAGAAAAATTAATTCCAATTCTACATGAACTGTTTGGAAAAATTGGTAAAGAAGGAGTTCTGCCAAATTCCTTTGATGACACAAATTTGGTCTTCATACCTAAACCACTGAGACTCAAAACAGAGAAAGAAAACTATAGACCAATTTCTCTACTGAGTTGATGCAAAAATATTAAATAAATTATTAGCAAAGAGACTACAGGAATTTGTGCCAGAAATGCAGGGCTACTTCAATACTAGGAAAATTTTGAGCATAATTGACCATATTGATAACAAAACCAACTGAAATTATTTGATTATTTGAGTATTTCAATAGAAGCAGAAAAAAAAACTTTTGACAAAACATAACACCTATCCCTGTTTAAAAAAAAACAAAACTAGAAGATAAGAACATATGAAGCTTTTCTTAAAATGATAAGTAGTATCTATCTAAAATAAAGAATAAGCATTATCTTTAATACGAATAAGCTAAAAGTTTTTCCATTACGATGAAGGGTGAAGCAAAGATGTCCAATATCACCATTCTTATTCAATATTGTACTAGAAATGCCACCTATAGCAATAAGATAAGAAAAAAATTGAAGAAATAAGCAAAGGCAAAGAGGAAATAAAATTATTACTTTTTCATATGATTTTATAGAGAACCTTAGAGAACCTCAACTAAAAAACTAACTGAAACAACTAACAACTTCAGCATAGTTGCAGAGTATAAAATAAACCTCCAAATCGTTGGCATTTCTGCATAATATCCATAAAATGTAGAAGGAAGATACAGAAAGAAATTCCATTTTAAATAACCATGGACAATATAAAATACTTGGGAGCCTACCTGCTAAGACACGCAAAGGAACTATGAACACAAATACAAAATATTCTTCATATAGGTCCTTCACGTGTTTTCACATAAAGACAGATCTAAATAACTGGAGAAATATTCATTACTCATAGGTAGGCCAATCAATATAACAAAAAATGACAATATTACCTAATTTAATTTACTTATCCAATGTTACAATAACCAAATTGCAAAATAATTACTTTATAGAAATAGGAAAAATAACAAAATTCATCTGGAGAAACAAAAGGTCAAAAATACCAAAGCCATCAATGGAAAAAATGGGAAGAAAGGGGACCTAGCTACACCAGATCAAAGCCATAGCTATGAAAACAATTTAGTATCAGGTAAGAAATAGGTTGATCAGTGGAACAGATTAGGTACACAATATACAATATAAAATTGTGGTAATAATAAATATATTTTGTAACCAATAATACTAAATTATTCCTTAAACATATAATCTATAAAGTAATAATGAAATAATAATTATGTAATTAATATGCATCAAAGAAAACAATAAAACAGACAAGCCATTGTCAGTAGCATCATTATTAGCACTTTGCACATATGAGGAAAATATCTATGGGAAAGAAAAAAAATCTGAGCCATAAGTTCTGCTGGGTAACAAGATTATCAGATCTAGAGCTGATCACATTTAGTTATAGGACATCACTGACTACTACTTAACTCATTCCCATCTCTGATGATTTGTTTGAAGTCAAATCCAGTGTCTATAGTTTTTTATCACTCTCCTTCTCTGACCCCCTCACCCCAACCTTTTTCTTTTTGAATTGCATCAACATTGGCTCTTTTCCAATCTTGTGGTACTTTCCTGTCTCTGTCTCTCCATCTTCCCATACAGCTTCCCAAAGCAGAGAAGGAATGTTTGCATTGGGCAACTCTTCTAAGCAACAAATCAGGAGTAGGATGAGGGGGAAATAAATGTGATTAGACAACCCAGCTCATCAACCAACCCCATCCCAATACTGCTACATTTGTTATTTTTCGAATACACATGTAAAGGGAATGTGGGCTTTGCCATGGTGGCTGGAATGGCATAAAAGCCTGTCAGCTTTTATTACCTCCCCTCTTCCTATTAATAATAGAAGTTTAATGGCTCTTCAAAGCAATTTTCAAGGCCAAGTACTAGTTAATGGTTGTTGTCCTTCATGTTCAAAGAGAACCAAAATGATATTACTATGTCAGGGTCAAGGTACAGTGTGTCCTATTGTGGCTGATAAGACCAGTACAAGCTCAGAAGGCTCTACCACAGGTCAGGCATAAATAGTCCACGTGAACACTTGGATGGAGATGTTTCTAAATTTGCACATCTCACGTTTCTCTTGAGCTACTGCAATTCTGCTTTGTTCATGGAGCACAGTACTTTCTTTGATGCAGGCATGATCCCATACCAGTGTCTCTCGTGTCTCACAATTGACTCCAAAGTTCTCCAGGGAGACCATGAGAGTGTCCTTGTATTGCTTCTTCTGACTACTGTGTGAGTGCTTGCCTTGTGTGAGTTCTTCATAAAATGGGTTTTTAGGCAAACATACATTTAGCATTTGACCATGATGGCCAACTCATTAGAGCTGTGCTTTCTGCAGTAGGGTTTGGATGCTTGGCAGTTTAGCTTAAGAAAGGACCTCAGTATCCTATACCTTAACTTCCAGGTGGTTTTCAGAATCTTCCTAAGACAATTCAAAGGGAAGCAATTCAGTTTCCTAGCATGGTGCTGGTATACTGTACAAATTTCACAGGCATACAACAAGGACAGCACAATGGCTCTGTGGACTTTCAGTTTGGTAGGCAGTCTCTCTCCCACACTTTCCCTCCAGACCTCCCAAACACTGAGCTAGCTCTGGTAATGTGTACATCAATGCCATCATCTGTGTGTACATCTTTGGAAAGTATACTGCCAAGGTAAGTGAACTTATCCACAACATTCAAAATCTCGCCATCTGCTGCTACCAGTGGTTCCATTTATGGATGGAGGAGAACATGTGTTTTCTTGGTGTTGATTGTTAGGCCAAAATTAGCACAGGAAGCAGAGAATCGATTCATATTTTGTTACATCTCAGCTACATTGAGTGCACCATCATCTGAAAACAAAAACATCACACACTAACTCTCCTCCTAGTTTAGTCTTGGTGTGTAGCCTTTTCAAGTTAAATAATTTACCATCAGTGTGGTAGCTGGCTTTCATGCCATTTTCACCCCTGCTGAAGGCATCTGACAACATTGCTGAGAACATCATGCTAAAAAGCCCTGCTTCACTCTAAGAACACCATCCATTATCCAGAATCTGTGCAAGTATACTGTCATGGCATACAATGTTGATGAATTTCTCTGGGCAACCAAATTTTTCCAGGATCTTCCACAAGCCCTCATGACTGACAGTATCAAAGGCCTTGGTCAGATTGATGAATATGGTATACAGACCTCTGTTCTGCTCCTGGCATTTCTCTTGGAGTCATTGGGCAACAAGCACCATATCAACAGTTTCTTGGCCATTTCTGAAGCCACACTGGCTCTTATATAGATGACCATCTACCTAAGGATTAGCCTATTAAGAAGGACTCTGGGAAGAATCTTGCCATCTATGACTGAGAGACCCTTCCTATGATTGTCACATGACAACCCGTTTCCTTTTCCTTTATAGAAATGGACAGTGGAGGCATCATTGTACTCCTGGGGATAACCTCTTCTTGCCATATTACCTGGCAGATTTTGGTCAGTTTTTGTATGAGCAGTGGACTTCCTGCCTTGAAAATTTCAGCTGGAATAGACTTTGTAAACCTTAAAGTGTAATGTAAACATAATTATTACTACCCTCTGTAAAGAAGATATCACCCTCCTGAAAGCTGCCTGTAAACAATTTCAGGAGAGAGGCCCAATAATAAGTCATTACTCATTGTTGAACACTCAAGTAAGGGATGTAGAAACACTGTCAAAGAATAGTACCTATGTCTTCTATTTCCATGGAATAATTTCTCAAATGTGGTTATTACAGGCAATGAATTTTCCCTGCAATAACGTTCACCTTTCCAGAAAGGGCAGGTGAATTCTCTAAGCAGAGCCATTAGGAAAGCCTCGTTCCTACATTCATTGTGCAGCCTCTCAGAAAACTCAAGGTGATCTCATGACTAAGGTGCTCACTTAAATTTAATGAGACAAAATCATTCTAAAAGTCATAGAACTTTTGTTAGAATGAAGTAGGAACTCAAATGATCCTGCTATCAGATTTCAAGCTAGAAGAGACCTTAGAAGTCATTGGGTCCAACCACTCCATCTCACATGATGAGATGGCCTTATTCCTTACCAAGTCTGACCCCTCTACCTGCTTAAGCAATCTCATTCCATCCCAACCCCTCTGTTATTCCCATTCTATCATTAATTTTCAATTTCTTCCCATCTACTGACTCATTCCTATTGACTATAAATATGCTTATCTTTCCCCCACCCTCAAAAACCCCTCACTTGATCCTTACATCCCCAATACCCTTTAGCTCTTCTGCCCTTGTAGCAAAATTCTCTGACAAAGCCATCTACAATGGTTGCTTCCACTTTCTTTTCTCTCACTCTCTTTTTAACTTAACCCTTAGTGGTCCTGCTTCTTACCTTATCATTCCACCAAAATTGGTCTCTCCAAAGTTAGTGAATTCAATGGTCTTTTTTCAATCTTCATTCTTCTAGATACTTTCTTCTGTCTAGTTTTTCAGGACACTACTCCCCCTGGTTCTCCAACTATTGCTTCTTTGTCTCCTTTGCTGGATCCTCATCCAGATCACGCCCTTTAATCATAATTGTCCCACAGGGTTCTGTCCTGGGCCCTCTTCTCCCTCTATACTTGGTGACCCCATCAGCTTCCATGGATTTAATAACAATCTCTATGCTGATGATTCCCAAATCTATCCATCCTGCCCCAACCTCTGCGCTCACCTCTTAGACGTCTCATATTTGATGTTCAGTAGACACCTCAAACACAACACATCCCCAACTGAATTCATTATATTTCCTCCTAAACTCTCTCCCCCTTCTAAGTTCCCTATTACTATAGAGAGCAATCCATCCTCCTAGGCCTTCAGGCTCATCCTAGGAGTCATCCTAGACTTCTCACTCTCTCTCGCTCTGCGCCCCCCCCATCCAATCTGTTGCCAAGGCCTGTCAATTTCACCCTTGCAGCATCTCTCCAATATGTCTCCTCCCCTCTTCTGAAACTGCCACCACCCTGGTACAAGCTTCTATCACCTTAACCTGGACTACTATAATAGCCTGCTGGTGGATCTGCTGCCTCAAGTCTCTCCCCACCCCAATCCACTTAGCCACTAAAGTGATTTTCCTACAAAGCACTGCTTTGACCATGTCATCTCCTTACTCAATAACCTCCAGTGGCCCCCTATGGCCTCAAGGATCAAATGCAAAGTCTTCTCGCTTTCAAAGCCCTTAGTAACCTGGCCCCCTCATGTCTTTCTAGTCTTCTTACCCACAATGCTCCACTAGTGACATGAGTCTCTTCAGTCCAGTGACACTGGCCTCCCGGCTATTTCACGAACAAGACACTCCCCCTCAATTCCAGGCATTTTCTCTGGCTGTCCCCCATGCCTGAAATGCTCTTTCTCTTCATCTTTACCTACTGACTTCCTTGACTTCCTTTAAGTCTCAACTAAAAGCCCATCTTCTGCAGGAGGCTTTTCCCAGCCCCTCTTAATTCTAATACCTTTCCCTTTCTTAATTATTTACGATTTTCCTATATATAGCTTATTTGTACCTATTGATTTTCTTGTTCTCCATTAGTTTGTGAGCTCCTTGAGAGTGGGGACTGTGTTTTGTCTCTTTTTATATGCCCAATGCTTTTAGCACACATACAAGTACTTAATAAATGTTAATATTAACTGACCCCCCAAAAAAATATTGACTGACTCCTCACTAAGCAGAAAAAGAAACTGAAGTCTAGAGGGGCTGTGACACACAGGAGAGCCAGCATTTGAACCCGGCACCTCTGGCACCAGATCCTGCATACTTCCTATTACACTAAAATGCTGTCCAAATTAGAAATGCTAGGAACAAAGTAGAATGCCATTTATTAACACAACCACCTCTCCTCCCTAACTCAAGTCCCATTTCCTTCATAAAACCTACCTCTGATACCTCCAGCTAGAAATGATCCTAATCTCCTCAAATACCTGTATGACCTCCCCTATGCATTTAATCACATTCCAGTTTTATTATGGTGACTTGTGTACATGTTTCATCTCTCATAATAACTAGAATTTATATGACACTTGAAGGTTTGCAAAGTGCTTTATCCCATGGATCCTTACAACAATCCTAGGAAGTAGGCACTATTATTATCCCTATTTTGCAGATAAGGAAACTGAGTCTGAGAGGTTAAGTAACTTTGCCCAAGGTCACACAGCTAGTAAACACTTGAGTCAGGATTTAAATTCAGATCTTGCTGACTCTTAAGTGCAGTATTCCAGCTACTGTACCCCTCGGGAGAGGATTATGTCATTTTTCATTAATACCCCAAACTTAGAATCATGCCTACCCCATAATAAGAGCTTAATTTTTGCAACTGAAGAAGAAAAGAGAAGAAAAAGATGACTCTCAAGAAGGGCATTAAGGAAAAGGTGAGGTTAGAAAAGGGAGAACCTTGGTAAGACTTAAAAAGAATCCACAAGACAGACTGAATTAGCAGCTACAGGAAGCCCTTCTAGAGGCAATCAGGAAACAGCCCACTGAACATGTGCACCATTAGTGTAAAATTGCGAGGTCTTGAAAGGAGGTAGAACCATGAAATCAAAAAGTGTAGGTCTCTGGATCTAGAAAAATGAGAATAAGGATTTTCCAGTTTTTTTGTTCAGCACTGGACAAAATGGAGAAAGTACCCTGATTTCAGATCTACTTCTTTGGAGAGAAATGTAAAATTTTAAACTCTTGGGGGTGGGATGAGGTATTCAAACTGTCATTTGGGGGGAAATGGAAATATAGGCTATTTTTTAAAATTTTAAAGAAACTTACAAAGGAACACAGCAATGTCTTATGCATAACTTAGGTTGATCATAGAATCGTTATTTAATATAAAGATGTGAAGTACTAGAAAACCAAAACAAATTGGGAAAAGTTTGCTTTGCTCCTCAGTTTTAGAGGGAAACAAGGAAAATAGCCTTCACATCTACTCTGCTATAGAGAAGGGTATTCTACTAAACTACTGCAGCTTAACAAAGATACAATTTGAGAACATTCAATTTCCCCAGCTCTGAATTCTGTATTTAGCAAGCAAATTTCTAGTAAGTAATTTGGTTTCCTATATAAATCAATCAACAGGGAAAATGCCCTCTGGAAATGAATGGTTCTAATTCTTGGAACCAATGTCTTCTACTGTAAATTAATTAGTGTTAGTTTTTTGTGCATTGTTATCGTCAATCAGTCCCCCCAAAACTGATCAGCCTTGGCATAGTGATAAAACCAAGGCAGGACCTACAAGGTTTAAGACTAGGCTATGAAAAAGGTACATGTATCCTTCAAAATCCCCACTAAACATTATTACCAAGAACACTACTACTACATTGAAAAATTGCTAAGTTACATATTAGTATGCTGAACTCTTACTTTCTGATCATTTCATTATAAAATTTAAGATTTATTTGGAAAAATTTTGGCTTTAAGACACAACTTAGTCATGCTTAATGCAAAGCAACCAATCTTTAGAATCACAAGGAAACAAAATAGTTTGACAGAATTGGAATTAGGTACCAGATACAAGTCTATCACAAGTAGTTATGGCACAACTTCATAATTTTACCCCTAGGGAGAGGATTATGTCATTTTTCATTAATACCCAAGGCTTAGAATAATGTCTACCCCAAAATAAGAGCTTAATTTTTGCAACTGAATGTAAGAAAATGCAATAGTCTGAGTAAACACTTCTAACCCTCATCATTCCATAAAAATATACCACCAACCGACCACTGAAATATACTGGCTTGTGACCCCAGGGCATAATGATAAATATTCTCTCAATCACTAAATCCAGGAAACACTGTTAGATACATCAAAGTGAATTTAAGCACCTTGTTCCAAAGCATGTTCAGGTGTGAAAGGAGTAAGGCACAATTAGAAATGCTACCTGATTTTCTCAGTCATTACACTAATTTTCTAGAACTTAATCACATGCCAATAAGGCGAAAGCAGGTTGGCAAACTTTCTATTTCTCATGCTACCAAAGCCCTCCTCCAGTGAATTTTGTGATGTTTAATAAGTATTGAGTGCCGACTGAACTTTTTACTACATAAGTTACATTGAAAGGGTTTTTCCCCAGTATGGACTCTGAGATGATAAAAAAGCCCTGTGTTCTGACTGAAGGCTTTGCCACACTCATTACATCTATACCGTTTCTCTCCAGTGTGGACAGACTGATGCTGATTAAGGGCTGACAACTGGCAAAAAGCTTTGCCACACTCTTCACATTTATAGGGTCTTTCCCCAGTGTGAATTTTCTTATGTCGAATAAGGCCAGCTTTGGCACTGAAAGTTTTTCCACATTCTTCGCATTTGTATGGTTGGTCTGTAGTGTAGGATCTCTGATGTTCAACCACGTTTGTACTATGATCAAAGCTTGCTATACTCTTATCTTCTTCAAAGTGTTCCTCACCAGTCTGGATGGTCTGATATTCTGTAAGGTTCGTACCCTGACTATAGGTTGTCTCATCCTCAGTCTGTCCAGAGTGTTTCTCCACCTGATGTTGAGCAAAACCTGTACTTGAACTATGGCCTTTTTCATCTATCTCATGGTCATAGTGTTTCTCTGCTGAATGGTTTTGATGCTCAGCAAATCCTGTGTTTTGACTAAAAGAGCTCTCACCTTCCTCATGTTCACGTTTCTCTTCTGTGTGGTTATTCTGATGTTCAATGAGGCTTCCACTCTGATTGAAGGATTTTCCACATTCATCATTTTCATAGGATTTCTCCACATAATGGATTTTCTGATGTTCATTAAGGCCTGTTTTCCTGCAGAAAGCTTTCCCACATTCATTACATTTAAAACGTTTTTCTTTGTGGTGGATTTCCTGATGCGAAAAAAGGGATGAGTTATAAACAAAGGCTTTCCCACATTCATTACACTCATAGGGTTTCTCTCCAGTGTGAATTCCCTGATGCTGAATAAGGATCGACTGTCGAGTAAAGCTTTTGCTACACTGATTACAGTGAAAGCGTTTTTCTCTAGTGTGTTTTTTGAGATGATTAAAAAGCCCTGCATTCTGACTGAAGGCCTTGCCACACTCAGTACACTGATAGTGCTTCTCTCCACTGTGGAGTCTCTGGTGTTGATTAAGAACTGATCTCTGACAAAAGGCTTTTCCACACTCATTACATTTGTAGGGTCTCATTCCAGTATGGATTCTCATGTGTCGAATTAGGCCATTATTTGAACTGAAAGTTTTCCCACATTCTTCACATCTAGAGGATTGGTCTCCTATGTGGTTCTTCTGATGTTCCACTAGACCTGTACTGTGATTAAAGGTTCTCTCGTGCTCAACATATTTGTAGGCTTTCTCCCCTATTTGATGGCTTTGATCTTGAATTGAATTCTGAACTGAGTTCTGGATGAAGTTCGTTTCTGATTCACCATGCTTATGTTGTTCATTGCCTGTGGGCTTTCCCCATCGATTTTTTAACCTGACATCATGTTCACATGCTTCTCCATCTTCAGGAGCCTGTGCAATTTCTCCATTAAACTTATTAGTTATCTCCTCATGTGGTTCCATTTCTTTCAAAAGTGCTTGCTTTGTAGACAACTTTGTGGAACTGCATCTGGTCTTACCATCTGAAATGATAAACAGACTACATGAATAAGGAAGGAGTTGAAAAGACTATGGACTCAACTTTTTAGCCATGGCTAGTGACATAGCTTAATAAGGGACAAAAAGGGCAAGAGGGGCACAAGAGGAGGGAAAACATTTTAGGAAAGGGTTACAGGGGAAACTGTAACTCATACTGCAAAAGGATGACCTAGGAATATACATATATAAGTAGATAACAGAGATTGTCTAGGAATGGGCAGAGACTTAGTATTTGTCATATATTTGCTGTAGATCAGGGCTGTCCAAAATGCAGCCCGGGGACCACTTGAGGCCCACGGTGTGATTTATGTGGCAAGCCTACAGGCATAGAAATTTACATAAATGCTAAACGAAGCTGAGCTACAGCAGAGCTCTCACTAAAATGGCAAATGAAAATATATTCTGTTGTTTCAATAAAAACCTAAGGTTGGACAGCCCTATACTAGATTATGAGAAAGCAAATATCATTAAATTTAGTAGAAATAAATATAAATTCTTAACACTTGGATTCAAAAAGTCAACTTCACAAGTACAAAATGGTGGAGATGTAACTAGAATTGTTTTAGTTCACCTAAAAGAATTCTAAGCGTTTAAATGGATGGTAAAATCATTATGACTGTAATGTGGTTTGGAAGTCAAAAGAATTAATGCAATCTTAGGGGGACATTAAGAAAAATGAAACATCTTGAAAAGAGGCTCTATTCTGGTTAGATCATATATGGAATACTGTGTTTAGTCTTAGACATCACCTTTTAGGAAGGATGTTGATAAGACAGAAAAAAGGCAGCCAGGATGGTGTAGGAAACCTAGGATTGTGAGACAAGAGAACTGGTATGTTCAATTATTTGAAATATTTCCATATTTCACATGGAAGAAGGATCAAGGATCATGTCCTTAGCCCCTGAGGGTGAAATAAGAAACAACAGTTCTAAATTGCAAGTCAACACATTTAGGCTTGAGGTCAGGAAAGTTTCCTAACAATTAGAGGCATCCAAAAGTGGATGGGCCACCCAAAGCATCAGTGGATGCTCCTTTATTGGAGGATTTAAAAGCAAATATATATTGACAATCTGTAAAATATATTTTACAGGAGATTCTTGTTCAAGTACAAATTGGACTAAACAGCCTCTGAGCTCCCTTCCAACTATTAGACTTTATGAGGCTTTTCAGTGGTGAAATAAGGCTGAGACATAAAGCTTATCACTGGTGAAATAAGGCTGAGACGTAACAGGAAAATCAGAGAAAGGGGGCACTGGAAGCGTGAGGGTGGAATTTTTGGAAGATGTCAGAAGAGGCAACAGAGTAAAAAATGAGAACCAGAGGGTACTTAATTTTATATGGAGACCACAGAAGGGACTAAATGAATCAAACCGATGAATGTTGTAGGTGGTATATCATAATGTAAAGTAAATTAGACCAGGAGTAGGGAGACTCAGTGTGGCTCAGGGGAAAGAATGCTGGCCAGGGAATCATCAGAAGATCTAACACTTACAAGCAGTGTAACCACAAGCAAGTCATTTCACTCTGGACCCTCAGTTTCTTTACCTGAAAAAGGAGGGGGTGGATGGACCACATGACCTCTAAGTTCCTATCTAAAGCTCTAAATCCTATGATCTTAGTTCCAGTTTTGTCACTAATTATCTATGTGCTTTATGCTCTCTTTTCTAATTTTCTATTTCTCTTTCTTGGGCAAGTTATTGACTCTCTGAATCTTGGATTTCTGCATCTATAAAATGAGAGAGTTGAGCCCCAGCTTCAAAATCCTTTGAGTGTTTTAAAACATAAAGTGCTTGTACTTTGGAATATAGATTTTAATAATAAACACTAAGGGTAATAATCACAATAGATCATATTCATAAAGTTCTTTAGAATTTATAGAGTGTTTTCTTACAACAGTTCAGTAAAGTTAGTAAAGAGTTTACTACAGTGGAAAAGAACACAGCAGGCAATATAAAATATAAGAAAGAATACTGGACTTAGCACAAAAGCCCTAGATTTCAATTCTATCTCTGTTACTTACAAACCCATGAACCCAAACATTTCTCTGGGCCTCAAGTTCCCAAATCTATTAAATGGGGATAATATTACTTGCATTAGTTACCTCCTAAGGCTAATATGAGGAAAGCGTTTTGTTTGTTATCATTTTTGAAGTTGTTATGGTGATTATCTGGAATATGGCTTTGGTGACAGCTGAAAACAATGTTTCAATTCCATCCAGATAACGGTGCAGGAAGAAAATTATGGGACATTAGTTTATTTGAATGACAAGAGTTGGAAAAGAACTTAAAATACATAGGAAGTAAATTTTTACATGAAAAGCAACCCAGACCAGCATAGAGTAGACAATACACTGGGATAGAAGTCAGAAGATATAGTTTCCCCCAGTGGGTAAAATTTGAGGAGATATAACTGACAATGATACCTGATTCCTGGGCTATCCCTTCCTCAGATGAAGTTCAAAAACTTACCTTTTTCATGTGGAGTGTGGGTCTCCACTGGCTGGAAATGGGCATTCTGTAAATCCTGTGACACTCCTACAGATGTCGCCTTCTCTAAAAGCCCTTCACGTCCTAGTGCACAGGCTTGGACCTGGGAACAATTATATATAGTTGGGCTTGCAAAACAATCATGAAGGCTTGGAAGTAAAATGTTAGATAAGTGACTACAATGAACTTTGGTTAGGAAAGGCAAAATAGGCCCAAAAAAAAGTCATTTGTTTTTCAGTAGGGAGCAGGAAAAGGAAACTGATAAAGAAACTGGTAGCTCCGATGGGACAAAGGAAGTTTGAAGGCTGGCAGTACTTCTCCTGTAGCTGTGATTCCACAGCATAAAGCCCCTCATCTCCCACAAGCGATCTCTTCTCACCTGTTTTCCTGGTTCACCAAAATTTCTCTCTAAATCCTCTGCCAACATCACAGCTTCTTCTCCACTCTCTGGATGGTGATCACGGACCCAGGTCTGCAGTGAATCAGGCAGCATGGTCAAGAACTGCTCCAACACCAGGAACTCCAGGATCTGCTCCTTTGTGTGTACGTCAGGCCTCAACCACCGATGACAAAGTTCCTGGAGTCGGTTCAGAGCATCCCTTGGACCTCCTGTCTCGTGGTAGCAGAGGTGTCTAAAGTTCCTGCGGGAGATCTCTTGGATACAGGCTTTGTTTCCAAGAGGGTCAGATTCCCGTCCCCAGGCACGATCTTCCTCTTCTACTTTCACTATCAAAAGTCCCTCCAGCTCCTTTGGAGCTTGGGCAGCTGAAACTTCAGTCATGCTGAACTTCCGAAGCCTAACAGACAGCAAGTTCTGTCTATTACCTAAATTCCAGGAAGATTCCCTTTCAACAACTCATCTGTGGAAATTCCTGAGAAATAACAGATTGTTAAGACAAAGAAACCACAAGCTAATTGTTATGAAATCATAACTATACTAATGAAGACCAGTGACTAGGACAAATTACTGAATGGTACCAGAGTTCTGTGACAACAGTAAAAGGCATAGATATTTCGCTACCTTAAGTGGAGAGATTACAAAAATAGAAGCAAATTCAGTCATTTAGGTTCTCTGATCTACTTTAGGCTGAAATAGTAAGATTTAGTAGCAAACATTTAATTAAAAATCAACATGTATAATACATTCACCCTGACATAAAGATAATTAAAAGTATTTTAATCACAAAGAGAATTAGAAAAAAAAGTTTCTGTTTTTTTTTTTAAAGTATTAGACCTGTGAAATACATGGAACTCCTGATGAGAAACTCCCTCTAGTAATGCAACTGTGCACCTGCTATTAATCTAAAGCAGTTGTCTTGGGAGGGGCAGAAGGAGAGATGAAGTGAGTTGCCCAGATTCACTGGTATGTTAGAGGCAGGACATTAACCAAGATATTCCTGACTACAAGGGCAGTTCTCTGTCCACTGTGCCAAGCATCCTCCCCTTGACTACACGAACGAATGCATCACTAGTGAAAAAGCTCGAGTGATGGGCCAGAATAAGTCAGAGTATAGAAGAAGGTATGAACAGATTTTGCTCTCATGCTTTAACCTACAGGTATCTAGGAGGCTTCACACCCACCCTCATCCTCAACACTTCTCCTGCGGGTCTTTCCGTGACCCCGAGAAAGGGCCTGGCTTCCTCCGCAGCAGCCCACGACAAAGAGCCGCAGAACCGCCAGCCCCAGTCCCACTCCCTGGGTCTCCGCCTCCCGCGCGCCCCCCAGCCCAGGCAGGGGGCACGGAAGGGGGGACCCTCCACAAGGCAGTACCCGGGAGGCGAAAGAGGACCCTAGCCGGGCTCACTGCCCAGTGGTGGTGGGGTCAAATGGGGTGCAGAATAGTGACCAAACACACTACACAACAGGGTCCCAGGGGTCTACTTTCGGAGGATTGTGGGCAACTTCCTCCGAAGAGAAGACAAAAGCAAAAAGCTCACTTCTCAGTCTCACTTCCGGGTGCGTTCTAGGCTTTCTGGAGGATCTGGAACTCTGTGGTTCCCTGTTTTAGTCTGATTGTTCAGAGAGAAAATATAAATAACAAGTCTAAGAGAGGAGGGATTTGGTCCTCTCCCACCCCACTCCACAGCTGACATATCAAAAGTATTAATGTATAAGATACTAATACAATTAACTAAAGGTGTTGATGTTAATTAATATTCAGTTAATGATTAATATAATTACAGTTGTCAGTGTTGAGCAATAATTAATTATCGGCACAATTAATGCTGATTATTATTAAAGGTGTTGATGTTGATTAAGATTTCATTAATCATCCATGTAATTAATTAAAGCTATTCTGCTGGTTCATAGTCAGCTAATTATTAATATAATTAAAGGTGTTCATGCTGATTTATATCTAATTAATATAGTTCATTGAGGGTGTTGGTACTGATTAATATTTAATTGTTCATTCATAGTTAATTGAAGGTTGGTCATGTTGGTTGGTATTTAATTTATTAATCTGATTTATTAAAGTCATTGATATTTGCATAACCTAAGGTATTTAGATCTTAACACCTACTGGTAGCTTTATGAAGTATGAATAATTTTCTCTGACAGAGTAAAAGGAAGGAGCCTTTGCCAGGTTTTAAATAGCTAAGCCCTGGACAGATTTGGAGCTTGAAGGAGAGCCACCAGAAAGAACTCCCAGCCTGAGAAAAAATCACTTCTCAGACTAGAGGGAATATCTCTCCCCTTCCCCCATATCAGCCTTGAAGTTTTGAGGGGGAGCTACTCAAGTAGGAGATACTGTATGAGGCTTGGGAGATAGGCATACACTCTAGATAGACAGAGTTGGTTGGTTGATTGGTTGTCTTCCTTCCTTCTCAAAAAAGGACCAAAATGACATCACTCTGTTGGGGTCAAGGTGTAGTGTGTCCTACTGTGACTGATCAAACCAATACTAGCTCAGAAGGCTCTACCACAGGTTGAGCAAAAATAGTCCATCTGAGCATTTGGAGTGGGGATATTGCTAAATTTGCACATCTGATGTTTCTTTTGAGCTACTACAATACTGCTTTGCTCATGGAGCACAAAACCTTCTTTGATGTGGGCATGCCGTGCTGGGTGGGCCTATGCCAGTGTCTCCCATGCCTCACAATCAATTCTACAGTTCTTCAGAGAGACCTTCAGGGTGTCCTTGTATCACTGTTCTCCATGTGAGTACTTGCCTTGTGTTAGTGAGTTCTCTGCAAAATGGTCTTTTAGGCAAAGGTACTTTTGGCATTCAAACAATGTGGCCAGCCCATCAGAATTGAGATTTTGAATTCTTGACAGTTCAGCCTGAGCAAGGATCACACTGTCCAGTACTTTATCTTGCCAGGTGGTCTTCAGAATCTTCCTAAAACAATTCAGATGGAAGCAATTCAGTTTCCTGACATGGTGCTGGTATACTGTCCAGGTTTCACAGGCATACAACAATGAGGTCAGCACGATGGGGCTGTGGACCTTCAGTTTGGCGGGCAGTCTAATACCTCTTCTTTCCCACATTTTCCTTCAGAGCCTTCCACAAACCGAGTTAACTCTGACAGTCCATGTATTAACCTCATCAGCTGTGTGTACATCCCTGGAAAGTATACTACTAAGGTAAGTGAACTCATCCATAGCATTCAAAATCTCTCCAGTGGTTCCACATATGGATGGTGTGGTGCCGGCTGGTGGAGAACCTGTTTGTTTACTTAGTGTTAATTGTTAGATCAAAATTAGCACAAGCACAGGGCAGCTAGGTGGCACAGTGAGTAGAACACTGGCCCTGGAGTCGGAAGGACCTAAGTTCAAATCTGGCCTCAGACACTTGACACACTTACTAGCTGTGTGACCTTGGGCAAGTCATTTAACCCCAATTGCCCTGCCTTCCCCCTTCCAAAAAACAAAACAAAAAAAATTAGCTCAATTATTTTGTTGCATCTCAGCCAGAGAAGCTGCACTGAGTACACGATCATCTGCAAACCAAAAGTCATGTACCAACTCTCCCTTCACTTCAGGCTTGACTTGTAGCTTTTTTAAGTTAAATAATTTACCATCAGTGTGGTAGCTGACTTTGATGATATTTTTATCCTTGTCGAAGACATCTGACAATATCAATGAAAACAGCATGCCTAAAAAGCATGGAAGCAACACCATTTGACAAAAACTGCTGGGAAAACTGGAAAATAATATGGCAGAAACTAGGTATAGATCAGCATCTTACACTGCACACCAAGATAAGGTCATAACGGGTCCATGATTTAGAAATAAAGAATAATACCATAAGCAAATTAGGAGATCAAGCAATACTTTACATGTCAGATCTATGGAGAAGGGAACAATTTATGACCAAACAAGAGATAAAGAACATTATGAAATGCAAAATGGATAATTTTGATTACATTGAATTAAAAAGTTTTTGCAAAGCCAATGAAATGAAGATTAGAAGGAAAGCAGAAAGCTGGCAAACAACTGCGACTACCAGTGTTTCTGATAAAGACTTCATTTCTAAAATATATAGGGAACTGAATAAAATTTATAAAATATGAGTCATTCTCCAATTGATAAATGGTCAAAGGATATGAATAGACAGTTTTCAGATGAAGAAATTAAAGTCTCTATAGTCATATAAAAATTCTCTTTGTTGTTGATTAGAGAAATGCAAATCAAAATAACTCCGAGGTACCACCTCACACCTATCAGATTGATGAATATGACAAAAAAGGAAAAGGATAAATGTTGGAGAAGATGTGAGAAAATTGGAATATTAATGCATTGTTGGTGGAGTCGTGAAGTGATCCAACCATTCTGGAAAACAATTTAAAACTATGCCCAAAGGGCTATAAAACTGTGCATACCCTTTGATAAGGGATCATAAAAAATGGAAAAGGACCCACGTGTACAAAAAATTTTAATAGCAGCTCTTTTGTGGTGGCAAAGAATTAGAAATTGAGGGGATGCTCATCAATTGGGGAATGGCTGAACAAGTTGTGGTATATGATTATGATGGAATACTATTGTGCTATAAGAAATGATGAGCAGGTTGGTTTTAGAAAAACCTGGAAAGACGTGAACCGATGCTGAGTGAAGTGAACAGAACCAGGAAGACATTGTACACGGTAACAGCAACATTGTGTGATGATCAACTTTGATAGCTATAGATCTTCTCAGCAATACAATGATCTAAGACAATTCTAAAAGACTCATGATGGAAAATGCTATCCACATCCAAAGAAAGAACTGATGGAGTGTGAATGCAGATTGAAGCATACTATTTTCTTTTTTTGTTTGTTTTTTTTCTCATGGTTTTTCCCTTTTTTCTGATTCTTTTTTTTACAACATGAATAATGTGGAAATATGTTTCATATGATTGTACATGTATAACCTATATCACATTGCTTGCTATCTTGGGGAGGGGGCAAGGAAGGGAGGGAGAAAAAATTTGAAACTCAAAATTTTATAAAAGTTAATGTTGAAAACTATTTTTACATATAATTGGAAAAAATAAAATACTATTAAGTGGAAAAAATAAAAATAAGAAAGATAATTACTCTTTAAGAAAAAAAGCAGGGGAACAAGCACACAGCCCTCCTTCACTCCATTGATGACTGAGAAAGTTTGAGAGCACCATTCATTATCTAGAACCCATGCAAGCATGCCATCATGAAACTGACATACAGTACTGATAAACCTCTCTGGTCAACCAAATTTTGTCATGATCTTCCACAAGCCCTCACAACTGACAGTATCAAAAATCCTTGGTTATATTGACAGACATTGTATACAGATCTCTATTCTGCTCCTGGCATTTCCCTTGAAGTTGTCAGGCAGCAAACACTGTATCATTTGCTCCTCAGCCCTTTCTGAAGCCACATTGGCTCTTGAGTAAATGACTACCTTCTAGGTGAAGGATCAGACTATTAAGGAGTCAAGAATCTTGGTGGCAGTGACTAAAAGAGACTCACCCAACCCCTGTGATTGTCACAGCACAACCTATTTCTTTTTCCTTTATAGAGATGGACAATAGAGGCATCCTTGAACTTCTGGGGGATAAGCTTCTCTTACCATATAACCTAGAAGGTTTCAATCAGCTTTTGTATGAGCAGTGGACTTCCTGCCTTGCAAATATCAGCTAGAATAGAATCAGCACCAGGCATTTTGCCACAAGAGGAGCCTAATGACATTCAATACCTCTTCTTCAATTGGAAGTCTGTCTAGAGAAGGATTGACTTCAACCTGAGGTTTATGGTCAGTGGCTTCAGCATTGATTGATGATGGTCTGTTGAGAACCCTATGGAAGTCATTTCTCCAGAATCACATCCTTATCACTAATCAATGTGGTTCCATCAATACTTAGTAGTTCCGATGCACCCTAGGTCTTTGGACCATAAGTAGCCTTTAAGGCATCATAAATGCACTTTAGATTGTTACTATCAGTGTAAAACTAAATTTCATCTGCTTTGTTACTGAGTGAAGAATCCTCTAAGCTTCATTTGCACTTTACTTTTGATGGAGTTAAATATTGCCTTCTTAAATATGGATGAACTATCTTGAAGGCAAACCCTGTGGAATTCTTGTTTTTTGTTCAGCAGCTTCTGAATTTCCCCCTCATTTTCATCAAATCATCAAATTAATGATTGCAACTGTTCGGGCCCAGATGAGTAAATGTAGTGTTGTACACCAAAATCTCTGAAAGTTGCTGTGTTGTTAAGCAAAATTGTCTCCTTAGC
>CM053627.1:203794879-203811173 GCA_028646595.1 Phalanger gymnotis
GGATAAAGTACTCACACTTGATAAGCATCAGGTTATGCCCTAAAAGTTAATTCTTAATATTTGGAAGTGGGAGTGAGTTTGCCAGTGGAAACTTTAAGGGTCATTGTAATCCCACTGCAGCACATAAAACCTCAATAAATCTGAACTGGACTAGCAGTGTTCTACAATCTGATCACCATACTGAGAAGTCAGTAACATCTGGGTTCAAGTTTCTCCTCTGCCACAGCCAAATTGTGTGTCACCAGGCACTTAATCTCTCAGTGCCCCTAGGGAATTATCTAAGACTAAGTTATAGAGAAGGTACCAGTCTGCATTAATAGAGGAAATTTACAGGTCCAGTCCAAGAAGAAATCAGAAAGAGTTGCAACTCAGGCTCCTACTCTCCCTAGGTATTCTTTCTTCTTCCACTTTGTATACCAGCCACAGTAGTTAGGGATCTATAGCAGGCTCCAGGTCTTGGGAGGGTGACTTCTGAGGAACGTGGGCATTTAGTGAATGAGAGGGAAAAAGAGGAACTTGAAGGGAATCCCAAGCATTACCACTGCCTCAGGAAGGTATCAAGGAAAGAAGAGAGTGCCTCGTCCTGTGCCTGTGGGGAAGTAAGTCACTAGATAGGGGTTGCCATTTGTAAATTAGAAATTTCTGTATCAAACCTCTAACCAAATTATGTATTTGTTTCCCCTTGTGTGAGTCCTATGTACTTTTTTAGGAGGTTGGGTCTCCCTGCCTTGCCTAGGCTAGACTAGAAGGCCACGCATAGACCCTATCCTACTGCTGATCACCTTGGAAACTTTGACCTGCTCCATTTCTCATTTGGGTCACTCCACTTCTGCTTAGGTAGCCTGTTGGTCCCATACTCCAAGGAGTTCACCCTATTTGGTGCTAGACTTAGTGTGGACACCTAATTGGCATTAGCCCTCTTACAGCTCAGATCTCCAGAGCTCACCAGCCTTAGCCTCCCCACTATCAAGATTATAGGAGTACATCACCATGCCCAGTCCCATATAATTCGCGGGGATGGGGAGGCATATCAGGGTTAAGTGACTTGCCCAGTGTCACACAGCTAGTAAATGTCTAAGGCTGGTTATATCCACTGTACCACTCTAACCAATGTGCCACCTAGCTGCCTCCCATATACTTTTAATGTGTTAAAGTAAATCAACTTTAGAACACAAGAAATGAATTATTAAATTAGACAAATGGTCCATCTAGTAAACTCCTATTTCTGACTAAAGGACCAAAGGATGTTTTGTAGGAAAGTGTTGTCTTCACTGTTGTCTGTGTCCCTAAAGTATCCACATATGTATTATTTATCTACCATAGTTTTGAACCTAGTTATGAATGAAAAAAATCATTTTTAAGTACTTACTATGAGCTAAGCACTGGGGATAAATAGAACAGAAAGAGTCTTTTATTTCTCAAGGAGCTTATTTTCTAATGGAGGAGATGACACTAGAAGAGGTTTCAGCTGCAAATCAGAAGGAAAGATCTCCTGGCCCTTTGTTTTGCATTACTTCACAAAGGTGTCCTACATTTACATTCTTTATATATTTAAATCTTAATTTCATCACAAATTTCTATGACATTAATATACCACACTTTATTTTTTATATAATTTTTAAAAATTTTAAACTTAAATACAAAATGAGAAAAGAACACTGCCATGTACACAGCAGACCATAGGAGACAATTCAGTATAAAACAATAAATTTCCATTTCAAGAAAACCTATATAATAAATGTTACATATTGTTTTCAAAGCTGCCCTTCACTGCATGGAAGATTTTAATGTCATTTCCAAACTTGGAGATTTCCTGTGCATTCTTTCTTCTAGAACATTCACAGAATTTAAGTTACAAAGCTAAGCACAGATCCCTGGAGGCCCTATCAAAATGAATACATCTCTGTCCCAAGAAATACTTGCTTGTCTATTATCATAAGGAAAATAATAATCATTACCCTCTCATTTGTAGAGCGCATACTAATAATTCCAAAGCAATTTACATCTAAACCATTTCCCGTTATATCACAGTCATGTCTCTGTTCATAACGAAACATTCCCTTGTTGGTGTTTGGTTGTTTCAGTTGCGTCTGACTCTTCGTGACCCCATTTGGTATTTTCTTGGCAAAGTTACTGGAGTGGTTTGCCATTTCCTTCTCTAGCTCATTTTACAGATGAGGAACTGAGGATTATGTCACTTGCCCAGGGTCACATGGGTAGTAAGTGTTTGAGGCTGGATTTGAGGTCTAGCACTTTATCCACTTCACTAAAACCTTCTTTTGTCTGGTCTTTGGTATACAGCCTGAGTAAAGGTCCTTTGAAATTCTGAACAGATTGTCCACATGTACATTTGCTGTTATAGTATAGCGAGGCATTATTCCTTTATAGAAATTATTTTGTCTTCTTCCTAATAGGTTACACCTCCTACCCTCTGTGGAAGACAGTTTCTACCAGCTTGATTACTGGGCATATCACTCAAGTTCTCTGGGCCCCACTTTCTTCATCTGTAAAATGAGGTGGCAACTAAGGTCCCTCCAAAAAGAGAATGAAATATACCTCTTCTCTCACAGTAGAGAGGTTAGAAAACTATTAGAACGAAATATTTTTTATGTTGTCAGACATGGTCTTTGTTTTGGACTTTTTTGCTTACCAGCTTTTCTTTATCTATGGGAGGGTTCAGTTTGGAGAGGGGTTGGAAAATGGCTGACAAAAGGCATTTATTGGATAAATTTTTTTGAATGAGATTGGCGTATATGAACTCTAAGATACTTTTCAGTTCAGTGATTCAGTGTGAATTTTTTATTCACTGATTTATTTATGTCACTGATTTTTTTATTTACGAATATAAAAAGTAGGTACCACATGGTTTTGGCTAATAAAGCTCATCTGAATTCAGCCACTTCCATTTTGATTTTGTCTATGGTAGTGATCAGATTAAGAGTCTCAGATAAAAGTTAAGAAGGACTCATGTAACTGGACCTATAAGCTGATACTGTTTTCATTCACTTTATGCCCCCAGAACCAAAGAACAATGCATCCTCTCCTATTGTATTAGTCTGCATCATGCAGAATTTGTTATTCTCTTGTCCTCTCTCCACCACCCTTGAGGATTTACTGAAAACTGTTATCTGAGGGATATTTCTTGGGGTCTCTTCTGAGCTTTTAACTCCAGTTACTCTAGAAATTCCTTCACAAGCCCAAGTGTGCATAATTATCCTTAGGTCCCATCAGGTGCTCATGAACAGGAAGTGGTCTTGGAGGAAATAGTACCCCTGGAAGGAGGCCAGGAATCTTCATGTGCCCAGCTCCAACCCATGGAGGCCAATCTGGAATGTGAATCTCTAGAACCACACACCCTACAAGACAATGGTGAGGAATAGGATTTCTTTTGGGGAAGAGGATGGAAGTTGGTTGGGGGAAATGCTCGGTCAGGGAAAGAATGTCAGACCTCCATTTCTTCTATTTCTTCTGGAAATAGTACTAACATTAGTTAGCAAAAGAATTAAGCAAATCAAGTGTCAAATCAACAGGAGACACAAGATTTTATCATTGTTAACTTATATGTTCATCTGTATTATGGGTAATCCACCTGTGAATTAATCTAGAACAGTAGTTCTCAAAGTGAGATGGCTTTAGGGATCTACAAGGTCAAAACCATTTTCACAATCCTAAGATTTCTTAATTTCTAATACAGTAAATATAGATAGATGTAACCCACATGAACAAAAGCTCTTTGGCAGAGGAGGTCCTCAATTTTTAAGGGCATAAAGACAGATTGATATCCTCAACTGACTCAATAGCCTATCAGATCTCTTATTATGACAAATGCCATATATCCTTAGAGCAATCATCTTTTCTTAGCCATTTATTTATTTGGGTACAAAAAACTACAATAAAGTAAACATCTCTTCCTTTTCTTATCACTTATTCTCAGCTTCTCACTCGTCTATTTACAACCCTGTCCTTTGGTGCTGAGTTCATTTATTTCTGAGTCTACCCATTTCCAACTTTCTTTTGCTTCTCCGCTGGTATCTCTTCAGCCATTATTCCCAACCTCTTCATCATCCATGTCCATGCTTTTATAGTGCTCATCATCTAGTCTAGGTACTTATCATTATACTTCATTTCCTCTATCTTGCCATCAAAAAGCATTTGTTAAACACCTGGTTTTCACATGACTCTGTGCTAAACACTTTATAAAGCTACAGTCACAATATATTAGCTTTTAATCTTTTTAGACAATATGGGCATAATATACAGACAATAAATTACAACAAAATTCATCACAGGTGGCTTAGTACTGGAAAGCCTGTACTTAAACTGCAGCTTAAGTGTAGGTCTATACATTTACACATGTAGAAAAAATCACCCTATTAGTACTCCATTTCAAAGTCAATCACTCAACAGTATTTGAACAGCTGTATAAAACACTGTGCTAAGTCCTGTGAGGGATATAAAGTAGTATCCATTCCCCCAAGAAGCTTGCACTATTATTGGGGAGTCAACTCACAAATATTTAACCATTAAAGAAAACAAAAACTGTGTGATAAAGGCACTGCCATAGTTCAAAGAAGACAGATCTGTGCATTGAAGTCATTAAGAGAAGGCTTCTTAGAAGAGTTGAGACTTATGCTTTACAGTTGATTATTAATTTATGAACATTGGATCAAAGGCTTAGCAAAAATTTAACATAAGAAGAACCTGGTATATGAAATAATAATGACTGTAATATTTTTAAGAATTGAGATGAATATTAGCCAGCTCTTTTCAAGCACTTACAAGTAGAGTTTATTTGATAATTATGAATTAATCTTGTCTCATCATTAAAAAAATCTTCCAAAGAACCTTTACTTGACAGTGCTTTATATTAGTTCTAATTTCTCTGTATACTTGACAGTAATAAGTCAATGGACCATAATTCAGAACTTTTACTTGTTTGTACTAACTTCCTATACTCCTCCCATCAGTTCATTATTATGTGTCTTTATGAATGAAACTGTGAAATCAAGACATCAAAATTATGGCACAGACCCCAGATGTGGGCAGAACAGACAACTTCACCATCTCAAAACTGAAATAAAGAGTAATTTTGGATACTAGCTAGTAGACATTAATTGCTGTTCTTGTCTAAGCCCCTCTGGCCAAAGACTTTTCCATATGCGGTAATTATTATTAATGTTAATAAGAATGATACTAGTATTCTGATTTCACAGAGAAGAGGTTTTGTTTAAAGCTAGTCCACAATACTTCCCTAGGAAAATCTTTTTTTTTTTTTTGCATTTATCATCACTGTCTAATATCAAATCTCCTTTAGCAACTAAAAGTCACGGGGAAAAATATTAGACTGGTTTCAGGTAACCTAGATCATTATCATGGCTTTCCTGAGTGTCGGTTTCCATAACCATAAGATGGAAGAGTATAGAGTAGTTGATTATAAAGTCCCTTTAAATTCTACTATTCTTTGATTCTCTTCCTACTTTAATGTCCCTTTCATTCACTGTTCATATTTTCAGGTTGGGCCTTCCTGAGCTAAGATTTTGTATCTCTCTTTATCCCCTCCCTCTCATCAGGCCTTAGGAGCCGCATAGGCAGTATTTATGTTCCTTATTACACACCTCAAAGTTCTGAATGGTTGCTTTGTGTTTTTAGGATCATTTTTGTGGTTCTCCATGATGTCTCCAAGTGCTGGAGATGAAGACATCGGTAGTTTGAATGGAAATGAAGTGGAAATACAACAAGAGAGCATGAGAGAAAAATTCCTTAGAGATCTTGCAAGTCTACTGAAAAGCAAAAGTAATAACACAAAGATATTTTCTAAAGATAAATACTGTCAGCTCATAAAGGAAGTAAAAGAAGCTAAAGCAAAGGCAAAAAAGGAATCTGTCGATTATCGCCGTTTGGCCAGATTTGATGTAATCCTTGTACAAGGAAATGAGAAACTGATTGAGGCTGTTAATGGAGAAACAGACAAAATACGATATTATTTACACAATGAAGACTTATTTGATATTTTGCATGATACACATCTCAGTATTGGACATGGTGGGCGTACCCGCATGGAGAAAGAGTTGCAACCAAAATATAAGAATATCACAAAAGAGGTTATAATGTTATATTTAACTCTTTGTAAGCCCTGTCAACAAAAGAATTCAAAGCCACCAAAGAAATATGTTGTGTCTAAGCCCATAAAGGAAATTAATTCAAGATGCCAAGTTGAAATCATTGACATGCAGTTAAATCCTGATGGAGAATACAAGTTTATTATGAGTTATCAGGATCACCAAACAAAGTTAAGTTTTTTGCGGCCATTAAAATCAAGAAGGTCTGAGGAAGTGGCACGTGCTTTATTGGATATTTTCACAATTATTGGAGCACCCAGTGTTTTACAATCTGAACACGGAAGAGACTTTTCTAGCCAGATCATCAGTGAACTGAGCCTAATGTGGTCAAAACTAAAAATTGTCCATGGAAAGCCCCGGCCCTGTCAGGGCCATGGTTCTGTGGTACAACCTAAGGAGGATATCCAGAGTATGATGATCTCCTGGATGAAAAAGAACAATTCCTTGCACTGGTCTGAAGGTCTTTGGTTCATTCAAATGATGAAAAATCAACCCTTCCACAGAAACATGCAGCATAGCCCATGTGAAATTGTATTTAACTCAGAAAACAAAGTTGGTCTGTCTACTTCTAGCTTAACTGAAGACATTGCCCATTTAAACACAGAGGGTCATTTAGAACAATCTGAAAAGAAAGAAGAAAATAGCCTGAAAGTTAATAAGGCTGGAACTGACAGTAGTGATGTGGAAGAGAACCTTGATACAGCAACTCCTAAAGTAGCTGAACTCACTTCACCTCAGGGTAGCTTAAATTTTTCATCCTGTGTGGTTTGTGAAAAAGAATGGACTAGTGCTCGCTGTATATTGTGTAATAGGGATGTCCATGCAATCTGTGGCATATCCTCCTGGGATGAGGTGGAGGGATGTAGCCCAAAAGTCACATGCAGTTTTTGCTGTGCAACTCAAACAATGAAAAGGAAGCATACCCATGGAAGTTTGCCTACCCAGGCATCCAAAATGCTGAAACCATCAGAGTCCAAGTTTTCACCAGCCAAAGTAGGAGATTGGGTGAGAGTTTGAATGTCCATATTGGTTGAGGCAAGAGGAAACCTAGAAGCATTTTAACTGAGATCCTGATGAGTGATGTTATATAAGTATGGTATGGCGTATAATTGATTGAAACAAAGTTCTTTGAAGTTATGGCCATCGTAAGTCAATGTTTGTATAAAAAAGCTAATGATTCTGAATGATATTTCTAAAGAAGAAAGTTAGGGGCTATAACTTTCAGTCACATCTCTATTATTGTCCTGGCATTGTGGATTTTAGATCTGTGGTTCCCGGGAGGAGCTAAGAAACAAGGGTTCAAAGATAAAAGTAGGTGGGGTGTGTGCATCTGTGTGTGTGTGTGTGTGTGTGAGTATGAGTATGTAGGGATAAAGGTGAGATTTCGGAAAGATTTTATGTTAAATAGGGAAATGAAGGTGAATCTGGGTATTAAGTCAGGTGGGGGAGTCAGTTGAGACAGGGTATTGACTTACATTGGGAAATATGAATGTGGAAGGTACAGGTTGGTGTATTTGGGCAAGAGTTGAATTGAACAAGGACATATATTTCATATTTATGATCCAGGGACGAAGTTAGGCAGAAGGAATTTGGAGTCAGTCAGTTTTGAGATTAAGGGGTATGTGCAAGGCTTTTGAGGTAGTGAGGTAAGCTTGGGCTAAGTAGGAGGAAAAGGCTAAATTCAGACAAGAGGGTGGGTTCCTTTAGGATAGAAAGTGTAGCCAGTGGGAGGTGAGTTTAAACAGGGCATTTGGGAGGTGCATCAGGGAGTTTAAGTTGGGGTGGGGGAGATAAGGATAGTTTAGCCTAGGAGTTGGGCACTTTGAAGTGAAGCAGGTTGGGTGACTGATGGTGAAATGAATTTGAGCAGTGTTTCAGGTCTCTGAGGCAGTATATGGGCCAACCTAAGGAGTTGAGAGCAGAGGAGTAGTTTCTATATTGCATCACTGGCATCCTGACTGGGCCGTATACCCTGGTTATTTTTTGGAAAAGATCAGTAAAGTGTTACACAGACCAGTGAATGAGCAGAATGTCAGGTCAGACAGGGCATAGTCCAGTCAGAGCCTGAGGATTCGAGTTTTTGGAAGAATGCATATGGAACATGCCAGAATCGCTATAGAAAGTGAGATCCAGGCAATGTGATGCTGAAAGATGCCTAGGTAAAACTAAAGATTTTTTAAAATTCAAAATGCCACTGAAACTTCAGATTTTTTTTTATACAAATGTGAAAACTGACAATGGGCTGGATTCCCAAACTGATGAACTGGGGCGAGACACACCACAGTTGTGTTGTATACTTTGTTATATTTTGATTTTAATAAAATCTGATAACCTTTACAAAATTCTCCTTGGGGGATTTAAGGTGACTTTCTTCCTGTTATTTTACTTTGCCATCTCTTTCCTTTTAATTGGTCATAATATGAAACTGAAGTCTTTTTTTTTAATCTGTTGTATTTATTGAATAAAGGTTTACGTTCTTTATTTAAAAATGTTTTTTAAGTGTGGATATTAACATATGTTTCAAAGTACACACATACATGTATACTCTTTTAAAATGGTCAAACAGAATGCCAGCCTGGCAGACAGAACCTTGTCCTAGCCTGGGTTACATAAACTTTCTAGCTGGGTGGCTTGAGGCAAATCATTTAATCTTGTTGGGGCCCAATTTCTTCATTGTTAAAATGAGAAAGTTTAGACTAGATGACTGTCTAAGTCTACTTTCAACTCTGATGTTCAAATGGGGTTTTTTTTTGGTTGTTTTTCTGTGGGTCTTTGTATCAGTAAGGCAAGATTCATGACTTCAAGGATGACCATGAACATGCCTGTATGGTTAGGAATTGCAAAGTATGAAAAACTCTCTAAGTAGAAGGCAGAGGAAGTATAATATTTATTTAGGCACCAGAGGATCAAATCCCAGAACAAATAATTCCAATTTAATATAGCAGTAATTGTATTCCAAAACCAGTAAACTCACCTCAGTGTAGCAACAAGGAGATTAAAACACAGTATTGCAGCAAAGAGCCAAGTCACCCCGTAACCTTCCCCCCTGCTAAGGCCTTCCTGCAAACAATCATTAATGAATCCTATCTGTCTTCTCCCCGCCTCAGTTCTCTGGTCTCTGAAGCTCCCTGGTTTCCACTCTCCACTCAGCACTCTCTTCTGCAGCTCTGTGAATGCAGAGTTCTTACTCCTTCTCCTTGGGCTGAATTCTGGCTTCTGAATTCTCAGTTCTCAATGGCTACCTTCTGGGTGTATATACTCTTTTTAGGACCCAAGGGCTTCATACCTAATCAGCAAAAGGATATGGGTAAGATCTTTAATCACTAGCGCTACATCATATACGTTGTTTCCAATCAATGACTCTTGATTCGAACAAAGGCAAGACTCAAAGATACCCAACTGCCTCAGTGCTGAGAAGGCTCCAAAACAAAAGACAACAAAAGGTCCCACTTTTACCTGCCTGATTCAAACAAAGGCAAGACTCATTAAAGGCACTTGATTGCCTTAGCATTCCAAAAGAGAAAACAGTAAAAAAAAAAAAAGTTCCATTCTGCTTAACATTACATCTTAATCACTGATTGGCATCACAGAGGTATGGGAATGCCTCTCTTAACTGGCCCCACCTGAGGCCTATCAAATGTGCAGGAAAGATCTTCAATCACATTATCACCACAGTCTTTAATAAAAAAACTTTTCCCTCTCTTCCTCCTAATCCTTTCAAGTCAACAAGCATTGATTAAGCATTTACTATGTGCCAGACCTTAATGACAGAAAAAAACTACATAAAGGACCAGATGGATATGATAAATTGAGGAAAGGTGCTAGCATTGAGAGTCAAGAAAAAAGCTTCCTGTAGAAGGTCAGATTTTAGCTGAGACTTAGAGGAAGCCCAAGACTAGATGAGGATAGATTGCATGCTATACCTGGGGGACAGCCAGCCAAAATGCCCAGTCAGGAGACAGGAATGTCTTGTCTGAGAAGGGGTATATACAAGAGATGTTATTAAGGTAAGCTCAACAGGACTTTGGAAGAGATTGTATATGGGAGGGTGAGCATATAACTTAATCCTCAGTATTCATGTTTGGCTTAGCCAGGATTTGTGACTTTCCAAAAGGCAACTGATACTGTCTTATGAGGGAACTTAGAAGTTCCATTTCTTCTTCATACAGTGACCTTGGTCGCATTTATTTGTTATTAACACAAGGACCTTGGTCTCATTCAAATAGCCTGCAGTAGGTCTTCAAAATACCAAACAAACATTTATTAGAAGAATCCTGGGTAAGACTATGTAGTAGGTGGTCTTTCTTTTCTTCCTCCTTAATTCCCCAGCATTTGCCATTTCCCTTAGTTTTCAGGTACAATAACTTCCTCATACCCTGGCACCTAGAGTTCTAAATCTGGAGGGTGTGAGGAATTATGGAGAATAATATCAACCAATCAAAATTTCCTAGGGGCAGGTAGGTGGCACAGTGGATTGAGTGCCTGGCTTGAAGTCAGGAAAACTTGACTTCAAATTTGGCCTCACACACGAGCTGTGTGACCCTAGGCAAATCACAAGCTCTATTTGTCTCCGTTTCTTCAGCTTTAAAATGGAGATAATAGCACCTTCTTCCCAGGGTTGTTACAAGAATCAAATGAAATAATATTTGTAAAATGCTTAGTATAGTGCCTGGCACATAGTGTTATATAAATATAATTACTATTATTATTATTATTTGATAAACACCACTTATGTGTCAGGTTGGGGCTAAATAAACATAACAGCACCTACACTCTCAGAGTTTTTATAATATTCAGGGGGAAAAACATGTACACATAATAAAGACAAAGCAATTAGCAGAAAGGGAAGAAAACAAGCATTTATTAAGCACCTACTATGTCCTAGGCAATATGCTTAGCACTTTATAAAGATTTCATTTGAACTGGAAAGAGAGAAGCATTAACTGCTAAGGGACCTTCCTTCAGAGTTAGATCCAAGCCTTGGAGGAATCAAGGGAAGGGAGGAGAGTAGTAGTACATTCCAGGCATGGAGGAGTTAGCCTTGCAAAGGCACAAAGACCAGAGGTGGAATATTGTATGTGAAGAAGAAGTAGGTCAATTTAACTGGACCATGGAGTATGTGAAGGCAAGAAATTTTTAACAGATATGGAAATGGAGGCTGGAACCAGTTAGTGAATGACTTTAAATGCCAGGCAGAATTTGTATTTTGTCAAGACCAAGGAGTCACTGAAGTTTTCTGAGCAGTATAATGACATGGTCGGACCTCTGCTTTAAGACTATCTCTTTCACAGCTGTGCAGGGGATCAATTAAAGTGGGGAGACACGAGTCAGGGAGACCAAGTAAAAAGCTATTTGCAAGAGGTGAAGAGTCCATAACCCCTTAATGTGAACTTGATGTGTTATTTTTTCACACGTACTTGCCAGGGAGCATTTGAATTTTTAAAGAAGTTGGCAAACTTGAATTATCTACTTCTGGTGGTAGAATTATAGTCAATATGCTATCCTGGAGGAAATATTTTCAAAGATAGCCTTCCTGTGGCCTCAAGGAAGAGCACTAAAACTTCTAATTTCTTTACCTACAAATAATTTGGATCTGACCATCTAGATTGTTCTTTCCTCATCTAGACACAAAAGACTTCTTTTTCTATGTTCTGAATTCCTAAATCTGGCTTCTATTGCCAGTGCTAATTGCAGATTTCCTACTACTGAAATTCTAATTTCCCTTTTCTCTCTGCCCATTTTGGGGATCCAATTTTATTTTGGATTCATTTTAAATAATGCATACATTTCTTATGTGTACACATAGTATATGTGTGCATGTGACTGTGCAAGTGAATATATCTGGTATATATGGACAATCTCTGGGAAATATGCATGAACCTTATTATATTTGTATGTCTGGGTACAGATATGTACATTCATTCAACAAATATTTTTTGAATGCTTACCATGTGTTAGGTGCTATTCTAGGTGCTGTGGGAGATTTAAAAAAAGGTATGACACGGATTTTTCTCAATGATCTTAACATTCAAGTAGGGAAGGACAAATACAAAATAGAAAGGCATTATGGTATAGTGGAAAGTTCCCTGAATTTGGAGTCAAAGGACCAGGGTTTAGAATTTCATGGGGGATGGAGCCAAGATGGCAGAGTAATAGCAGGGACTTGCTTGAGCAATCCCCCAAATCTCTCCAAACACCTGTAAAAATGATTCCAAACAAATTCTAGAGCTACAGAACCCACAAAATGACAGAGTAAAACAAGTCTCCAGCCCAAGATGGCCTGGATGGTCACTGGGAAGGGTCTATTGCAAAGTGCTGGGAGCGGAGTTCAGCCCAGCATGGGCCACATCAGCACAGACCAGGCCAGAGCAGACAGGGCAGAACAGGCCTCAGGGCACTAGATCACTGAGCTGTGGCAATTTCCAGACTTCTCAACCTACAAATGCCAAAGACGACATAGCAGGTCAGTGGGAAAACTCTGTTGGACCTCCAACCCCAACCCCACAGTAGTGGAAGTAGTTGCAGTGGTGGCAGCAGCAGCAGAAGCAGCAGCAGCAGCCTACAGACTGGGGGATCAAGCAGCTGATCAGAGCAGGAGTGCAGGGATCTCTTTGCTGGCACTGAGGCAGGATTCTCTTGTTTTGCCTTGCTTGGATCTGGGTCCCAGTCCTGGTTGACAGTCCTGGGGTGAGGAGGAGCACTGGTGTGGCACAGCTTGTGGTGGCTGTGGAGAGGGAGTACTCCTAGCAGTTCCAAGGCAGAAAAGAGTGCTTGAGGTCACTCACAGACCACAGAACAGGCCAGGAGAGGAGTAAACACCTCTCCTTGGATCATACCACCTCAGAAGAACTGAAAATTTACAGGTGCCTACAGATAGCTCATAAAAACAGCAGTGCAAAACCCCTGAAGCTTGGGACAGAGCACTCTCCAGTCTGGAAGCAGAGTCGTACCTTGACAAAGAGCTCAAAAGTCAAGTAATGGGCTGCGAAAATGAGCAGATAGCATTAAAAATCTCAGACTATAGAATCTTACTTTGGTGACAAAGAAGATCAAAACATACAGCCAGAAGAAAACATCAAAGTCAAATCTCCTACATCCAAAGCCTCCAAGAAAAATATAATTTGGTCATAGGCCATGGAAGAGCTCAAAAAGGATTGGAAAATCAAATAAGAAAAGTAGAGGAAAAATTGGGAAAAGAAATGGGAGTGATTAAAGAAAACCATAAAAAACAAGTCTATAGCTTGCTAAAGGAGACCCCAAAAATACTGAAGAAAATAACACCTTAAAAATAGACTAACCCAAAAGGCAAAAGAGCTCCAAAAAGCCAATGAGGAGAATGCCTTAAAAAGCAGAATTGGCCAAATGGAAAAGGAGGTCCAAAAGATCCCTGAAGAAAATAATGCCTTAAAAATTAGAATTGAGCAAGTGGAAGCTATTGACTTTATGAGAAATCAGAAATTATAAAACAGAACCAAAAGAATGAAAAAATAGGGAGACAATGTGAAATATCTCACTGGAAAAACCACTGATCTAGAAAATAGAACTAGGAGAGATAATTTTAAAAAATTATTGGGCTACCTGAAAGCCATGATCAAAAAAAGAGCCTAGACATCATCTTTCAAGAAATTATCATGGAAAACTGCCCTGATATTCTAGAACCAGAGGGCAAAATAGAACTGGAAATAATACACCGATTACCTCTTGAAAAAGATCCCAAAAGGAAAACTAGGAATATTGTAGCCAAATTCCAGAGTTTCCAGGTCAAGGAGAAAATATTGCAAGCAGCCAGAAAGAAATAATTCAAGTATTGTGGAAACACAATCAGAATAATGCAAGATCTAGCAGCTTCTACCTTAAGGGATCAAAGGGCTTAGAATACGATATTCTGGAGGTTAAAAGAGCTAGGATTAAAACCAAGAATCACCTACCCAGCAAAACTGAGTATAATCCTTTGGGGGAGAAGTGGACATTCAATGAAGTAGAAGACTTTCAAGCACTCTTGATGAAAAACTAGAGTTGAATAGAAAATTTGACTTTCAAATACAAGACTCAAGAGAAAGATGAAAAGGTAAACAAGAAAGAGATACCATAAGGGACTTTTATTAAAAGTTGAACTGTTTACATTCCTACATGGAAAGATGATATTTGTAACTATAATAACAATTTAGATTTGAAGATCTTTCCCACCTATTAATAGGCCATGTGACCTGTTTATGTCACAGGAGGTGGTTGGGAGGAGCTTGCTGTGAGGAAAAGGAAAGTGTGTCACAGGAAATGCAGAGAGAGAGAGAGAGAGAGAGCAGACAGTGGTGGCTGTGAGTGTATTTGTCAGAAGGCCCCAGCAGGTGGGCAGATGGTTACGGAATGGAGTGGTTCTCTGCTGTGGCATTGTGTATTTAATTCTTTGCTCCCTTCATGGATTGCGCGTATTGGTTTCAAGATCTGGTCCTCTGATGTCTGAATAAGTGGTTTACTTCTCCTATATTCTATGTGGAGAGTCTCTTATATTTTGTGATACAGAACCACATAGGAATTTTGACAATTATTATCTATAATGTGATTATTGCCTTGCTAATACAGTAACTCATGAGATATTTCTCAGTATTAGGGTAGTTAAAGGGAATATACATATATAGAGACAGAGGGAACAGAGTGAGTTGAATATGAAATGATGATATCTAAAAAAATAAAATTAAGGAGTGAGAGAGGAATATATTGGGAGAAGGAGAAAGGGAGAGATAGAATGGGATAAATTATCTCACATAAGAGAGGCAAGAAAAAGCTGTTATAATGGAAAGGAAGAGGGGGGAGGTGAAAGGGAATGACTGACCCTTACTCTCATCAGATTTGGCTTAAGGAGAGAATAGCATGCACACTTAATTGAGTATCTTACCCTACAGGAAAGTAGGGAGGACAAGGATAAGGGGGGATGATGGAAGGGAGAGCAGATTGGGGGAGGGGGTAGTCAAAAGCAAACACTTTTGAAAAGGGACAGGGTCAAAGGAGAAAGTTGAATAAATGTGGGGTTGGATAGGATGGAGGGAAATAACTATAGTCTTTCACAACATGACAATTATGGAAGTGTTTTGCATAATGAAACATGTATAACCTATATTGAATTGCTTGCCTTCTCAAGGAGGGTGGGTGGGGAGGGAAGAAGGGAGACAATTTGGAACTCAAAGTTCTAAAAACAAATGTTAAAAACTGTTTTTACATGCAACTGGGAAATAAGATATACAGGCAATGGGGCATAGAAATATATCTTGCCCAACAAGAAAGTAAGGGGAAAGAGGATGGGGGTTGCTGAATGGGCTGATAGAAAGGAAGGCAGACTTGGAAAAGGGTCAATCAGAATACATGCCATCTTGGGGTGGGAGGAGGGGAGAGATGGTGAGAAAATTTGTAACTCAAAATCTTGTGGAAATGAATATTGAAAACTAAAAATAAGTAAATCTTAAAAGAAAAAAAAAGACCAGGGTTCGAATCCCAGCTCTGCTACTTGCTACCTGTGTGACTTCAGGTGAGTCATTTACTCTCTTGGGGCCTCAGTTTCTCTATCTATAAAATGGAGAGGTAAGTAGATGATTTCTAAATTTAATTACATCTCTGCATTTATGATCCTATATCATATGAGTAGACAAAAAAGAATGTTATAGAATTCTAGTGAAGGAACTGATTAATTTGATCATGGAAGGTTTCAATGAGGGAATGGATTTTGTGCAGGGCCTTGAAAGACAGGAAATCAACAGACAGTATGTAGGGGCTTCCCAGTCTGAGGAAATGAGATTTCTAAGTTCTAGAAGTGAGAAAGGCAAATTGAGTTTGGGACAGTGAATAGTCCAGAATGGCTAGAATGCAAGGATTTTACAAAGGAGCAAGGGGAGAGAGTGAAGCACCACAGTGAATAGAGTGCCAGTCCTGGAGTCAGAAAGACTGATCTCCCTGAGTTCAAATCTGCCCTTCAGACACTTACTGGACCCTGGGCAAGTCATTTAACCCTGTTTGCCTTAGTTTTCTTACCTTTAAAGTAAGCTGGAGAAGGAAATGGCAAATGGCAAACCCAGAAAGTAAATGACCAAAGAGCCACAGAGGTTATGCAATAACTGTTAACTCTGAAAAAACCAAAGAGTTCACAGAGGTTATACACCAACTTCCAAAAGAAGGTTATAAAAAAA
>CM053627.1:203811673-203843969 GCA_028646595.1 Phalanger gymnotis
CTGTGCCAGTGACTGTGTGGGATACAAAGAGTTCTAAGACACAGCACCTACCTAGAAAAAGTTTATAATCTAGTCAATGTCCAGCTCTTCATGACCCCCACTGGGGAGGGTGCGGTTCTTGGCCAAGATACTGGAGTGGTTTGGCATTTCCTTCTCCAGCTAATTTTACAGATTAGGAAACCGAGGCAAAGGGGGTTAATTGACTTGTCCAGGGTCAAACAGCTTGCATCTCAAGCCAGATTTGTACTCATGAAGACGAGTCTTCCTGATCCCAATCCCAGTCTATCCATAGCGGAAGCTAGCTGCCCCTAATCTACTCAAGACCAAAGTAGTAAACATAAGGAACAACTAGAGAGATCTTATTAGCCAATCTGATAGGTGTGAAGTGGTACCTCAGAGTTGTTTTAATTTGCTTTCTCAAATCAAGAGTAATTTAGAGCATTTTATATGCTTTAGATAGTTTTGATTTCTTTGTCTGAAAACTGTTCACAATCCTTTGACCATTTATCAACTGGGGAATGACTTGTATTCTTATAAACTTGACTCAGTTCTCTATATATCTGAGAAATGAGATTTTCATCAAAGAAAGTTGTTGTAAATTTTTTCCCCAGTTTTCTACTTTCTTTCTAATTTTGGTTACATTGTGTAGAGCAATTTGGAGCTATGTTCAAAGGGCTATAAAAGCATTTATATCCTTTGACCAAGCAATACCACTTACTAGGTCTGTATCCCCAAAAGATAAAAAGCAAAAAGGAAAAGGGCTTATATGTACAAAAATATTTATGGCAGCTCTTTTGTAGGGTAAGGAATTAGAAATTGAGGGGATACCCATCAATTGGGGAATGGCTGAACAAGTTGTGATATGTGATTATGATGGAATACTATTATACTATAAGAAATGATGAGCAGGATGCTCTCAGAAAAACCTGGAAAAACTTGCATGGGCTGATGCAAAATGAAATGTACTATGTACAAAGTACAGTTTCTGCCAAGACACTGTTTTCACATGGCCATCTTGGCCCAATTTTACTTTTTAAAGATTTGTTCTCATCAGTGATTTTTTTCCCATTTTTCTTTTACCTCTCTAATTTGGTCTTTAAAATCCTCCTTGAGCTTTTCCAGGAATGCTGTTTGTGCTTGAGACTAGTTCACATTCTCTTTTGAGGTTTCCGATGTGGGTATACTGTCAATGCTGTCCTTTTCTGAATTGGTATTTTAATCTTCCTTATATCCATAATAAGAATCAATAGGCAGAGCCAAGATCAGATCTAGATAAATTAAAAAAACATCAGTTGCTCATGGTTAGGCTGAGCTAATCTAATAAAAATGACAATTTTACCTAAATTAATTTACTTGTTCAGTGCCATACTAATCGAACTACCAAAAATTATTTTACAGAGCTGGATAAAAAAAAATGACAAAATTCATCTGGGAGAACAAGAGGTCCAGAATATCAAGGGAATTAATGAAAAGAAATGCTAGGGAAGGTGGCCTAGCCATACCAGATATTAAACTGTACTATAAAGCAGCAGTCATCAAAACTACTTGGTAGTGGCTAAGAAACAGAGAATCCAGCTGCTGGGCTAAGAATTCACTATTTCACAAAAAATGCTGGGAAAACTGGAAAATAGTATGGCAGTAACTGGGCATAGACCAATATCTTACACCATATACCAAAATAAAGTCAAAATGGGTTCATGATTTAGGAATAAGGCTGAAACTATAAGCAATTTGGGAGGGCAAGGAATAGTTTACCTGTCAGATCAATGGAGAAGGGAAGAATTCATGACCAAACAAGAGATAGAGAGTGTTACAAAATGCAAAATGGATAATTTTGATTACGTTAAATTGAAAAGTTTTTGTACAAACAAAGCCAATGCAAAAAAGATTAGGAGGAAAGCAGAAAACTGGGAAAGAATCATTACAACCAACGTCTCTGATAAAGGCCTCATATCTAAAATATACAGGGAACTGAGCCAAATTTATAGGAACATAAGTCATTCTCCAATTGAGAAATGGTCAAAGGATATGAACAGGCAGTTTTCAGAGGAAGAAATTAAAGATATCTATAGTCATGAAAAAATGCTCTAAATCACTATTGATTAGAGAAATGCAAATCAAAACAACTCTTAGGTATCACATCTCTCCTGTCAGATTGGCTAACATGATAAAACAGGAAAATCATAAATGCTGGAGAAGATGTGGGAAAACTGGAACATTGTTACATTGCTGGTAGAGTTGTGAATGGATCCAGCCATTCTGGAGAACAATTTGGAACTATGCCCAAAGGGCTACAAAAATGTGCATACCCTTTGACCACTTCTAGGGCTGTATCCCAAAGAGATCACACAAGTGGGAAAGAGACCTGTATGTACAAAAATATTTATAGCTGCTCTTTTTGTGGTATCAAAGAATTGGAAATCAAGGGGATGCCCATCAATTGAGTAATGGCTAAACAAATTGTGGTATATGAATGTAATGGAATACTATTGTGCTATAAGAAATGAGGAGCAGATGGACTTCATAAGAACCTGGAAAGACCTACATGATATGATGCTGAATGAGTGGAGCAGAAGCAGGAGAACGATGTACACAACCACAGATTGATTCTGTGATGACTGACTTTGATAGACTTGGCTCTTCTCATCTATGCAAGGTTCAAAGACAGCTCCAAAAGATTCATGATGGAAAAAGCTATGCTCATCCAGAGAAAGAATTATGGAGTCTGAATGCAGATTGAGGCAAACTGTTTACTCTCTTTTTTTTTGTCTTTCTTTTTTGGTTTCATTTCTTCTTTTTCACAATTCATTCCATTGGATATAATTCTTCTTTACAGCTTGACTATTACGTAAATAAGTTTAATGCAAAGGTATATGTAGAACCTGTATTGGATTACATGCTGTCTTGGTGGGGAGGCGGGAGGAGAGAGAGGGAGAGAAAAATTTGGAACTCAAAAATTTGTGGAACTGAGTGTTGTAAACTACAGATAAAAAAACAAATTAAAAAAATGAATGTAGGAGAAAGATGGCAAGGGGAAGGGGGACCCTAATTAGTCTCACAGCTCACTTTTATGCTTTTATAGACTACAGAGAAGGGTAATTCCCCAATAAGAGTCTACTTCCCTGAGTCTCAGTCAACCAGTCATTTCATATTCCTTGTTGTCCTATCACAAAAGTACCTCTAGGCAGACCCATAGTTCAGGAGCCTGAGATACAGCCAAAGAAAAACCCACACTCTATAATCTCATCAGTTTGTCTGCAGAATGTATATTGTTTGGGGACTGTTCTGTTCAACTCCTATTGCATATTCGATAAATATGCCTCTTATTTTCAGGAGAAAAAAAATTTGGTATCTTTTGTTTTTCTATTACATAAATTTCTCCTTGTATCTTTTCCCCTTCCCTTTCCCCTCTCAGGGTCATTCCGTCTAACAAAGAATTTTTTTTAAAGAAAAAATTAAGTGAAAAGATCATCAGAACAAATCTACATATCAAAAATATAAAAATATATGCAATGTTTCATGCCCGTGAACCTCCTACTTCTGCAGAAGACTGAGGGGAGTTGTATTTCCTGTGTCTTTTTTGAGGCCAGGTTTGTTCTTTGTAATTTTGAACATTCATCTTATGCTAGTTTTAGTTATTTTTTCCACGTGCATTGTTGTAGTCCTCTTATATGTCGTTTTCTTGGCTCTGTTTACTTTGCATGGGTAAATCTTCCCGTGCTTCTTTGTATTTATCATGTCATAATTTCTTACATCATAGAAATATTCCATTATATTCACATCACTTTTTCTCTTCCCCAATTAACAGGTACCTATTTTGTTTCTATTTTTTTTGCCAACACTTTTTTTGCTATTATATTTTGGTGTATATGGGGGTTTAAAAAAATCAATGAATGGAATAAACATTTACGCCTGAAAGAGTCTGACCCTTACATTTCATTGTCTCTCTTTTTCACTTATGACCTTTAACTTTACCAAAGTCTAAATAGTTCACACCTTTATCCTAAAGGAGAATAGGATGTCTCTGAAGGTAACATCTTCCCTTTGGCTGGAAGTCTTCAAACAAACTTTCGATGACCACCTGTCAAGTCTGAGGTTAAGTGAATTTTTTGAGGAGACAATATTAAGACTAGGTGGCTCTTGAGGCTCCTTCCAACTGTGAGATTCTTTGATCTAAAATTTGCATGGGAAAAATCCAATGCATTTCCTTTACCCCCTGATAAAGGTTATGAAGGGTTAAATTTTGTGTGTGACTCTAACAGAATGCTGAAATAAAAGAAAATAATTCACTCTGACCCATTAGGTTGCAAAACAGAAAAAGGAGGCAATGGAGTTTCTGAGAATGTCTTCAGGATAAGAAAAAGGGCTATCAATATCATGTCAACTGGGGAAAAATGCATAGTACAGAGAAGAAACGAGAGTTATTTGTACAAGGGTATAAAAATTGGGGCTATTTAGGGGAATTCTCTCTGGCCGGCTACCTGCATGCATGTATTCAGCCTGCACACATACGCATTCTGGCTACCGGCTTGTTAGAATTCACTAACCGGAGGCAATTTTTGCCTCCTGATTTTTATGTCCCAACAGTTACAAACCTGCCTGGAGTTTCTAATTATATTAGACATGTTAACTGAAAAGTCCCTAATACTGACAATGTTAACAATATTCCCGCCTATTTTTAGACCGCTTTACACTTTTCAAAGCCTTTACTCACGCATTACCACACAACCCCCAGGCATGACTCGCATTTTACTGACGAAAGTAGTTGAGAAAAGAGAAACCCTCTACTGCTATAAAATATGAAAACTGCCAATAGAATATAAGCTTTTTGAAGGCAGAGAGAGGATGTGAAGGAATCGAGGCAGTGGAGGAGGGATAGTGGTTACCATGGCTTTAATCAGTAAAGGGACTCCGCCTAGTGTCTGCTCCTCCCCCCATGATCGATAGCCTCTCCCCCCGCATATGCTCAGTACTGTCATGCAGACTTAGAATTAAAGATGCACACAAGGGCTGGAAGTGGGAATTAGATGCTCGTACCTACTAAGGAGGTCAAGCGCTCTCTGAACTCGTGGACACCTTAGCGTAGGAGAGACTTCCGAGAGTCGGGGTTTTGGAAGCGCAGAGGCTTCTGGGAAACGTAGTCCAGAGACTTTAGCGCAAGCGCACTACTTCTCAGAGCCGGCAGAGTTGCTGGCGGCTCCAGTCCCTGCCCCGGAATCGACTGCCCAGAACCAGTGGAGCTTGTGAGGTGAGTCCGTGTTAGCGGACCCAGCGGTGCAGTCTGTTGGCCCCCACAGCCCGTCTCGCCCCCGCCTCTAGTCACGGCGGCCATTCCGGCCGGTAGGAAGACCCAGGGAGGGACTTGGGTCCTCACTTTTGATGTTAAGCGGGAAGGGGGTGGGGGGGGTGGGGTCCACAGTCACCATGGTAACGGCTTTCGCCCGTGACGTCCTTCCTTGGGCTGTGTTTGGCTGGGCAGCGATGAGGAGGAGATGGACGGGAGTAGATGGGTTTGGAGGTGGGGGAGGGGAGAGGAGCTCTGGAAGACCCTGCTATCATCCGTAATGAGAGGTGAGAAATGGTGTCAGAAGCCAGTTTCCTTGAAAGCCGCCTCCCTGTGCGGAGGAGTTATCCATCCAGGACCCAACAGGTGGTCTTCCCTTCCCTCTCCCCGTCACTTTCTTTTGCGGCGGATGAGCTTTATTATTTGAAAGTAGCTGAGAAACGAGAACCCTCCACTGCTATAAAATAGGAAAACCGCCGATAGAATAGAAGGCAGTTTGAAGGAAGAGACCCCTCCTCTTTGTCTTCATCCCCCTGATTATTGGGGGGAAAACAGAAAGTGGTTCAGGAAGGGCGACTGGGCCGCTCCGCACCACGTGCTGGGCTCAGTGCTGGGCCTGGAGGGAGAGAGAAAGGTAAAACAGCCCCTGCTGTCAGGGAGCTCACACGGTTAATAGGGAGGCACCAGGCAAACCACTACGAACCACTAAGCCGTGTACAGAATGAGTAGAAATAGAGAATAGGAACTGAGAAAAGTCGCCGGAATTAAGGAGGATCAGGAAAAGGTTTCCCGTAAGATGAATAATAACAGCAGACCGTTTATATGGCACCTGTGCCGTGCCAGGTGCTTTACCATTATTATATCATTTGAGCCTTACAACAGCCCTGCCAGGGAGGCGCTGTTATGATCCCCATTTTACAGATAAGGAAACTGAGGCAAACACGTTAAGTGACTGGCTTAGGGTGACACAGGTAGTTAGCGTCTAAGGCATACTTGAACTCAGGCCTAGTGCTCTCCAATGCATCTTAGGACTTTAGCTGGAACTTGAACCCAGGAAGTAAGGATGAAAAGGGAGAGCATTCCAGGCGTGGGAGAGGGTGTGCCTTGTGAAAGAAACAGAAAGGAAGCCAATATCAGTGGCTTTAAGACCAAGGCGGGAGAGGTAGGGGAGAGGTTTATAAGGTGTGAGAATATTGGAAGGCTGAGGGGTAGGGAGGCAGGTTGTAAACGGCTTTAAATGCCAAGCAAAGGATTTCCTATTGGGTCTCAGAGGCGATAGAAAGCCACTGGCGTTTATCATAAAGGGAGGGACACAGTCAGGTGCACTTTAGGAATATCACTGTGACAGCTAAGGAGGGCTTGTGCTAGATAGAGGAGAGAATTACTGCAGGGAGATCAACTAGGGGGCTATTGCAAAAAAGGTGTAAGGTAATGAAGGCTGAACAAGGATGGCAACAGTTTCACATAAAAGAATGGGGCATAGATGAGAGATGTTACAAAGATAAAATTAACAGACCTTAGTAACAGATTGGGTTTGGGATTGTGAGCCTGGATGACTGGTGGATGGTGGTGTACTCAGAGAGTCACAAGCAAGCTGGGAAAGTGGGGGGGGGCAGGTTTGGGGAGAAAAATAATGAGGTGTGTTTTGAACATGCTGTGTCTCTGGCACATCCAGTTTGATTTAACCTTTGTTTTAAATGTAATGAATAGTTCCTTTCTCTGAATCCATAAAACCTGGCCAAGATAGTGGGAATGGGAATATAAAGGAAGGGCGGATAAAAATGATATCCTGAATCAACAGGACTGAAATAAGGGTCTTGGGGAAAAGGCATATAGGAATAGAGAATGGCAGGGAACAAAGGCAGGAAGGCAAGTTTTAGGTAACATTAAGGTTTTTGCACTTAGGTGACTAGATAAATTATAAGAGAGAGACTCTAGAAAAAAGGAGTTGGCTTTGGGGGAAGAATAAATTATGTTTATTTATATAGCATATATAATTTGAGAGGCATCCTGGCATACCGGAAGCCAGGAATACCAGGCTTCAAGTCACACCTCTGACATATGCTGGCTTTGTCACCCTGGACAAGTGACAGTCTCTTGTTCTAGGCACCTCCCTAAGACCTGAAGAGAATGTGCCAACCTTCATTGATAGAGGGAGTTCCTTCATCTGGTGGTTCCCTGTACTAATGGTCATTTAATCCTTGTGACATCAGGTTTCTTACCTGTGAGCTGTGCGTGCTATCTACTCTCCCTTTTCATGCATAGTAGTGAGGACCAGTGGAATTATTACAAATAATTTGTAATTTGGTGGTTGAGCAGGATTGATTGCATGTTTTAGGTAGTCTGTTTCAAGACCAGGTTACTCAATTTGACAAACTTAGATAGCAGATTATTATTTTACCCACTCATGATAGAAATATTAATTTATGTGAAAAGAGAATGAGTGCCTAAGGAACCGGACTGAGGCCTGTAAAATGGCCTAGAGGCTTGTACATAGAGAAAAACCATGGCAAAATATGGATACCATATATGTCTTATAAAGCTGCCTTTTGGGGGTTGGAGTCCTCTGCTAATCTCTCCAGGAAACCTGCAGGAATCCTGGATGCGTGAAGAAAAGTATCATAATGATACTTTCTGATTTAGCAGCTCAGTTTTCTGAACACTAATGATCATTTCTTATACCTTAGAAAGACCCTTGGAGATAATCTGTCACCTACACCCAGCTGGAGTGACCTATTCCAGTATAGAATGTCAGCAGAATATAGCAGGACTCTTTCTCCACAAAGAGAAAAGGGACTTTGGATAGTGAAGGTAGAAGACCAGGAGGACCATGTTTGGGAACAAGAATCCTGCTTACAAGGAAATAACCCTCCCTGTCAGGAGATCTTCCGTCAGCGTTTTAGACAGTTTACCTACCACCATACCCCTGGGCCTCGTGAGGCTCTAAGTAGACTCCGGGAACTTTGTCATCAGTGGCTGAGGCCAGAGATGCACACAAAGGAACAAATCTTAGAGCTGTTAGTCCTAGAACAGTTCCTGACCATCCTTCCTGAAGAACTCCAGACTTGGGTGCAGGAGCGTCGTCCAGGGAGCGGAGAAGAGGCAGTGACTGTGCTGGAGGACCTGGAAAAAGAACTTGATGAACCAGGCCAACAGGTAGGAAGGAAATAGGTGTGATCTGTTGTGAGAGAGTGAAGACACAAAAGAAAGTAGATAATGAAACACGTTTTACTCTTTTTAGAAGAAAGGTAGGACACTGAACAGGGAGGGTTGCATATGTTTTCAGATAAATTTGCCTTGTCCATCAATTTTACCGATTTTCCTTTGTTTACTGTTGAAGGGGAAGGAGGGGAGGGAGTGATTATTGGAGAATGGTATAAGAAATAAAAAAATATAAATAAAACTTTTTTTGAAAAAAAAAGAAAAAGAAGAAAGCAAGGGCATGGAATCCTGGACTAGAGCAAGAGGATTGCTTCATGGTAATAGAAAGAGAGTTATGTATTTTAAACCTATACTAGATATGGCTAGGGCAGCTAGGTGGTGTAATGAATAGAGGGCCTGCCTTGAAGTCAGGAGGACCTGAGTTCAAATATGACCTCAGATACTTACTGTGTGATCTTGGGCATATCACTTAACCCTGTTTTTCCTCATCTGTAAAATGAACTGGAGAAGGAAATCACAAACCACTGTAGTATCTTTGCTAAGAAACCCCAAACAGGGTCGCAAAGAGTCAGACATGACTGAAACAACTAAACAACAAAAGACAGGTAGAGTTTTAAATTACTGTGTTGGTTTTTTTCTCTCATTTTTCTTCTATCCTGTCTCTCTACCATCCTTAAGGGAAAAAAATACTCTTGTTTCTTTCATCTGTTCTCTGGCCTCTGGGTGAATGTTCCCTGCACTTCGTTCTAAGAGGTTTTATTTTAGCTTCATTTCCTATAATTAATCCTACTGAAACCAAACAGAATCCCATCGTTTTCAGGTTCAGACCCATGGACATGGGCCAGGAGCAGTCTGGATAGAGAGGACACCTCCGAGAAAATCAAAGGAATCACTGAATATGCAACCCATTGAAACCCAGCTCAAGTGTGAATATAAGGAGTCTTCTCCCCTACAAAATGGTAAGAAGTGGCATTCTATCTGGGAGGAACAGAGAAGGAGAGGAATATTATTAGAAGCGTTAGAAGCTTCCCTGTTTTTGTCCAGGAGCTCTTTTTACTTCTCTCTTCTGGTATTGTCTCTGATTCTCTACCTGAAAACATCCTTCCTAACACTTAAAAAGACGAGGTACTTTTTTGCTAACAGCTCTCAGACGCAAGCCAAAGAGTGGTGTCTAAGACAAGTTTGCAGTGGGAGCAGCAGGGTGAAATGGAATGTACATTTTAAAACTTGTTTTTCAGTGATTCCCCACTTTCTAACCAAGATTTATTGATATCAACTCTGTTCATAACCCTATGCCTCTCTTCTTCCACCCCATTTGTTTCTGCCTGTTTGCTTCTTGTGTCCTCTTTTAGGAATGATAAAAGCACTTATTACTGGAGAGTTAGACTAGAAAGGTAAAGGTCATTTAGGAAAGATAAGATAAAATAGGAGGTATTGTTGCATTGTACTTCAGAAATAAATATGTAATGTCAGAGGCTCAGGGATCAGAAGGAGGCCAACAACTTATTTGAGTTAAAGGGAAAGGAAATAAAAAACAAGGATAACAAAATGACATGTATCCCATTAGTCCTTCAAATCAGGTGAAAAAGATGGGTAAAAACTGCCCTTGGTAATTAGCTTCAGACCAGGATCTAGTAGTAATGGAAGACTTTCACTACTGGGAAAAGTGTGACCTAATGGATTGTTTCTCAGGCAGATTTGCAAGTGGATTTTGGAATTGTGTTGGGAACACTGTGTTAGTGCAGAAGAATCAACTAGAAAAGATACTGATTTAATTCTTGCTATTAAGGAAGATTAATTGGGGAGCTAAAGATAGGTGGGAAACTTGGAGGGAAATGCTTGTTAATAGTGGTTAAATATGAAATTCTAAGAGAAGTAAGATAAAAATAATGAACTTTAAAAAAGCATATTGTCAACCCAAAGAACTCTCACATTTTCATTGCCGTGGAGTATCCTCCTGTAATCTCCTTTACAAATGGGCTCTATGGCCTAGTGCCCCCTTCCCCTGAGGCAGGTCAGCTGTGATCGTCTGCTGCAGCCCACTGCCTGACAGGGGCTGCTCGGGAGCCGCCATAAGGTTTACATCATCATAAGAAGAACATTCAACATGGCAGCAGTCCCGTCCAGCGGTTCACTTTTAGCAACCCACGACTACTACCGAAGGCGTCTGTTCCGCTTCCAGCAACAGCTCCTGTGGAAGTGCTGAGTACTCTGGGGAAGTGATCCCCCACCATCCTCGTCTTCCCAAATCAGACCCAGGCCACTGGTGGGCAAGCTTCTTCTTCTGGAAGTCGAGTCATCCATTCGTGACAACTGTATTGGAATCCCCAGAGCACTCAGGAAATTTCCAGGTTGCTCATGGCGTGATCACCTGTGACCTGGCTCAGGAGGCCATGAGGAAGTGGCATGTCAGCGAGCCCAGCAAGACCAACACTCGGCCTTCTGCATGACCAGCAGCACCCTCCTTGCTACTCTCTCACTTCTGAAGTGTGCTAGGCATCAGAGCCCATTTCCCCCTCCCCTTCCCCCCTTCCCTCTCCCACCTATTCCCTTAGAATAGATAGGCTGCTTAAGTGTAGAAGTAGTTGTGTTGCGTGTGTGTGTGTTTTTAAGGAAAACAAAAGCAAAACACCAAAAAACGAGTAAAAGAAACCACGCTGTTATTGCTTGTTTTTTTTACTATCTGAATCACCTGCGTGCTTTTCAGCAGCCTCAGTAAGTTGTTTACTTTGTACTCAACAGAAACTAATAAACTTTGAGCAGCTTTAAAAAAAAAGCATATTGTACTAAGGACACTAATAGACAGTAAAAATAAAATCTAGGGAGAGGGAGAGCCAAGATTTCAGAGTAAAAGCAGGAACTTGCTTGAGGTATCCCCCAAACCCCTCCAAATACTTGTAAAAATGACTAAACAAATTGTAGAGCTACAGAACCCACAAAATGACAGAGTGAAACAAATCTCCAGCCCTAGACAACCTGGAAAGTCCACAGGAAATGTCTATCACACTGGCCTGAGAATGGAACACAGGCCTCAGGGGATTGCATCACTGGCAGCTGTGGTGGTTTCCAGACTTCTCAACCTGTAAATGATAAAGACAACTTAGAAGGTCAGTGGGAAAACTCTGTTGGACCTGGGTGGGAGAGGAGCACAGTCCAGCACTAGGGCAGTGGAGGTGGCAGCAACAGCAGGTGCTTCTGGAGCTTCAGGCCCCCAGATGGAGGGATCAACCAGGTGATCAGAGGAGGATTGCAGGGATCTTTTTGCTGGTGCTGAGGCAGGGTTCTCTTGCTCTGCTCTGCTTGGATCTGGATACCAGTCTTGAGTGGCAGTCCTGGGGGTAAGAGGAGCACTTGTGTGGCAGAGCTTGTGGTGGCTGTGGAGAAGGAATCCTTACAATTCCAAGGCAGAAAAGATTGTATAGACCAGGAGTAGGTCATACCACCTTAGAAGAACTGAAAATTTTCAAGTGCCTAGAAGTATCTCCGAAAACTGTTGCACAAAATCCTTAAAACTTAGGTCAGAGCATTTTCTACTCTGGAAGCAGTCATATCTTGACAAAGAACTCAGAAGTCAAGTAATTAGCTAGGAAAGTGAGCAGACAGCTTAAAAAAACTCAGACTGTAGAATCTTACTTTGGTGACAAAGAAGAGGAAAATGTACAATCAGAAGAAGACAACAAAGTCAAAGATCCTATATCAGAAGCCTCCAAGAAAAATCTAAATTGGTCACAGGCCATGGAAGAGCTCAAAAAGGATTTGGAAAAAGCAAGTAAGAGAAGTAGAGGAAAAAATGGGAATGGAAATGACAGTGATGCAAGAAAATCATGAAAAACAAGTCAACAGCTTGCTAAAGGAGACCCAAAAAATACTGAAGATTATAACACCTTAAAAAAATAGACTAATCCAAATGGCAAAAGAGGCCCAGAAAGTCAATGTGAAGAAGGATGCCTTAAAAAGCAGAATTGGCCAAATGGAAAAGGAGGTCCAAAAGCTCGCTGAAGAAAATAATTCCTTGAAAATTAGAATGGAGCAAATGGGTATGAAAAGTCAATATGGAGAAGAATGCCTTAAAAAGCAGAATCGGCCAAATGGAAAAAGAGGTCCAAAAGCTCATTGAAGAAACTAATTCCTTAAAAATTAGAATGGAGCAAATGGAAGCTAATGACTTTATGAGAAATCAAGAAATTATAAGACAGAACCAAAAGAATGAAAAAATAGAAGACAGTGTGAAATATCTCATTGGAAAAACCACTGACCTGGAAAATAGATCCAGGAGAGATAATTTGAAAATTACTAGACTGCCTAAAAGCCATGATCAAAAAAAGAGCCTAGACATCACATTTCAAAAAATTATCAAGGAAGACTGCCTTGATAATTCTAGAACCAAAAGGTAAAATAGAAATTGAAAGAATCCACTAATCACCTCTTGAAAAAGATCCCAAAAGGAAAACTTCTAGGAATATTGTAGTCAAATTCCAGAGTTCCCAAGTCAAGGAAAAAATACCACAGGCAACCAGAAAGAAACAATTCAAGTATCATGGAGCCGCAGTAAAGATAACAAAAGATTTAGAAGCTTCTACATTAGAGGATCAGAGGGCTTGGAATATGATATCCAGAGGGCAAAGGAGCTAGGATTGCAACCAAGAATAACCTACCCAACAAAGCTGAGTATAATCATTCAGGGGGGAAAATAGATATTCATTGAGATGGAGAACTTTCAAGCAATTCTGATGAAAAGACTGGAGCTGTACAGAAAAATCTGACTTTCAAATACAAGAATCCAGAGAAGCATGAAAAGGTAGACAGGAAAGAGAAATCATAAGGGACTTACTAAAGTTGAACTGTTTACATTCCTACATGCAAAGATGATATTTGTAACTCATGGGACCTTTCTCAGTATTAGGGTAGTTGGAAGGAATATATACATATATACACATATACATATATGTATATATAGACAGAGGGCACAGGGTGAGTTGAATATGAAAAGATAATATTTAAAAATTAAAATTAAGGGATGAGAGAGGAATATTTTGGGAGAAGGAGGGAGATAGAATTGGGTAAATTATCTCAAATAAAAGAGTCAAGAAAAAGCTGTTACAGTGTAGGGGAAGAGGAGGGAGGTGAAAGGGAATGAGTGAATCTTACTCTCATTGGATTTGGCTTAAGGAGGGAATAATATGCACAGTCAACTGGGCATCTTACCCTACAGGAAAGTAGGCGGGGAGGGGATGATAGAAGGGAGGACAGTTTGGGAGAGAGTACAGTCAGAAGCAAACACTTTTGAAAAGGTACAGGGTCAAAGGAGAAAATAGAATAAATAGGAAGGAGGGAAATATAGTTAGTCTTTCACAACATAACTATTATGGAAGTGTTTTGCATAACTACACATGTATAACCTATATTGAATTGCTTGCCTTCTCAAGAAGAGTGGGTGGGGAGGGAAGAAAGGAGAGAATTTGGAACTCAAAGTTTTAAAAATAAATGTTAAAAATTGTTTTTACATGCAACTGGGAAATAAGATTCACAGGCAATGGGGTATAGAAATCTGTACCCCTATAGAAATCTGTAGAGGTATCTGCAACTATAGAAATGCCCTTTCAAGAAAGGGGAAAGGGGGAAAAGGGGGTGGAGTGATAGAAGAGAGGGCAGACTGGGGGAAAGGGTAATCAGAATGCATGCCATCTTGGGGTGGGGATAGGGGAGAGATGGGGAGATGGGGAGAAAATTTGGACCTCAAAATCTTGTGGAAATAAGTGTCAAAAACTAAAATCAATTAATTAAAAAATAAAATCCAAAAAAATTAAGAACTAGTGGCTGCTTAAAAAGCTATTCCTGCAGGATTAGGCAAACTTGACTCTTTCATAAGGCTAAGAAGGTAATATTCAATTAGTTTCCACTGAATATATTCATCAAAAGAGAGCTTTCCCTGAATAGAGGGAAAGATATAGTGAAGGGAGCTTAATGATAACAGGGTAAATGATAACGGATAGAAAGACAGCAGAGTATAGTGAAAAGAATACCATGCTCAGAAAACTGAGTTCAAATCCTCCCTCTAACACTTACTGGCTCTGACCATTTCATTTCATCTTTCTGAGCTAGAAATTCATGATCTGTAACATAGTACTTTTAATAAACCTCATAGGGTTATTGGGAGGATCAAATGAAATTATATATGTAAAATGCTTTACAAACCTTAAAATACTATAGAAATGTCAGTGACAATTATTATTAGAGGTTTTTCAGATGTGAACTGTTCACTGAAATGTCCCAGGTACAATAAAGAATGTTTTCCCAAACTAAAATAATGCCATCTTTGGCATATGATACTGCCAGTGCACTCCTGCTAGCCTCTTGCTTTTCTAGTATTAGGGATGGATTTTTTCTGGTTGTTTTATATTTTCTTTCTCTGTCTTCCATGGGACTAACAATTTATATATTCAGTAAACCTGGGGTTAGATGTACAGTGCTGCTGGCTTCTATGTAAATTGAACTGTGCCTTGCCATCATTAGTACTACAGTGTTTTAGTTAGCTGAGCTGAAAAACTAATAGTAGTATGAAAATGGGGTGAGAAATAAAGATGACCTAGAAAACCTGGATATATTTATATCGACAGGGACTGCTGACGTGAACTCTAGGATATTTGACAAATTCTGCAGGATTTCTAACGATTGTTTTTTGAGATGTCACAGAGGACAAGACGATAATTCTGGAAATTCCTGAATTTTAACAATGAGACATACGAAGGTATTAAGGACAAACCATACATAAATTTGCAGCTGCACCAATCATGATACTATACAGCAAACATTTATTAAGTGCTTAGTGATAGAGAACACAACACCAGGCCTGGGGGTGGGGGTGGGGGTTTAGTAATAGTAGGGGAATAAAATACCAATACAGCTAGCTCCAGTGTACAGTATTACCTCCTAAGTGAGCTCTGGTTGGGGACTTGGGAGTAGGGGAAGAAAAGTCATTAATAACTAGGGAGATCTAGGAAGGTTTTATGGATGAGATGATGTTTTGGGAAGAGCAAATTATGCTATATCAATTTAATTCACTGTTATGATGGAGCTCATAAACAAGGGAGAATTGATAAGTGATATCTTGAATATTGTTTTGATAGTATTGCTAGGTGGATAAACAAATAGCTGGAAGACCCCACACAGCATTCCTGTGTACCTATACATTTCAGGTTCTCTAATGTTGAGGAATCAAAAGTTTGTTCAGCATGTCTCCAGATAATAACAAAGGTAGGGCCATTCATAATTCAGAAAACTGCAATGTATTTTAAGATAATTTTGACAAAAAAGCAATGAAATTCAATAAGAAATAAGGTTCCATATTTAGAGAGAAAAATACCCAATAAAACACAAATATGATAGAAAAAGGACTAGCTAGCACAGAAGAAAAGCTCTGTGGGGTGGGAACGGGAGAGGATAGGTCATAGTTGACTACAAGCTTAATAAGTTAGCAGTGTAGCACCACTGCGGGGAAAAGTCAGCCTGATACTGAAATATATTAAAAGCAGGAAGACATTTGCAATTTGGTAATTAATTCTCCACTTGGCTCAGTCAGCTTGGGAGAAACTAGAGTAAGCTCAGGAAAGAGTGACTGAAATTATTATGGGGATAGAAGATAAATCTGTGAAGAAAGTCCAAAGGAATGATTTAAACTACAGAAGGGTAGGTAAGGCATGACAGTATATTAAAATCTATAAGGAATTTTTATGAGGAAAATATTAATCTACATTCCGCTCTTTGAGGATGCCAAAGGTTTAATTTGTAGAATTTTCAGCAGGATCAAAAATATCCTTCATATCCTTTAGAGGGAGATGTTTGTGGAATCTCAGTATCTTGATAATGAATAAATTTTTTTAAAAAATTATTCAAAATGATTTCAGTATTCATTTACTTGAAGGTAAAAGACTGGATCAAATGATCTCTTGAGATCCCTGTTAGCTCAAGGATTCTGTAATTTTATCACCACCTTCTCCCAGCTTGTCTGAGTACATGTTCTGTTTGTCTGTGACCATAGTTTATTACCTACACTCCTTCACAATTCTAGTTCCATGTTCCTTTTGCCATCTGAATGAGAGCCACCATATATGATGCAGAGGAGGTTAAGGCTTCTTATATGTAAAGACACTGGGCCTTTCTTTCTGCTTGCTTGAGCTGTACAACAGAGAAGAGTCAGAGTAGAATAGTCCTCTGATTAATGATGGTGGGCAACTTTGATGTTTGGAACGGGGAGCTCTTTTCAGTGACTTCAGGTCTGCAGAGTTTGCTTTGACAGTTGTCCATCTTCCTACAACTCCACCAGCATTGATTTTTGGCATCTTTGCCAGCTTGCTGGATGTGAGGTGAAACTTTAGGGCTGATTTGATTTACAGTTAGTCCTCTTACTACTAATGACTTGGAACATTCTTCCATATGGTTGTTCACAATCCTCCCGAGAACTGTTTGTTCATACCCTTTGACCATTTATCTTTTGAGGAATGATATTTGGTGATGTGTGTGTATGTGTGTATATATAATGTGTGTGTATATCTATATCTATATATATCTGTATCTATATATATGTATGTATGTCTGCTTTATATGTTTTGGATACCAGATGTCTATCAGAGAGATTTGATAAAAAGCTTTTTCCCTCTCTCACTCACTGCCTCCCTTCTTATTCTAGTGGCATTAATTTTGTTTGTATGAAAACTTTTCAGTTTCATATAAATCAATTTATCTGTTTTATCTTCCATAGTTGCTTCTATTCCTTATTTGGTTAAGAATATATCTCCTGTGTATAGCCGGGGAAAGTATGTGACCTGCTTCGCTTCTGATTTTTTTAATGATGTGATCTCTGATATTAATATTGCGTGTACATTCAGAATCTATGATGGAAGAAGTTGAAAGATGTTGACCTCAGCCTGATTTCTGTCATGTTACTTGCCAGTTTTCCTAGCTTTTTTTACCAAATAGTAAGTTCTTTCCTAAATATTTTGTTTGTTAGTTTATTGATCGCTAGATTATTGAGTCACATTGCTTCTAATTTTCCCCTGTATAGTCTGTTCTATTGATTTACCTATTTTTTAATCAATACCAGATAATTTTGATGACTATTGCTTATAGTAGTTTGAGGTCTGGGAGTGTTATTCCTCTTTTATCCCTACCTCTCTTCATTATTTCCAGGAGGTATTAATCTCCAAATGAGATTATACTATTTGAGAATAGAGATTTTTTTTTGTCTTCAATCTAAGAAACAAATAACATCTATCATTTTCTATTTATTATCTTAGGCTATCAGAGTAAGATTAAGAGCAAGTGGCCAACTCATAAACAGAAAACATCTGAAGTAGAATCACTGAGGGCAACGTCAGAAACACCCCAAGGATGCATAACTGAGGGACTTGATTTTGAAAAAGACTGTGAATGTGAAGGCACCTTAGAAAAGCAGCATAGAAATGCTGGAGGGGAAAGACCGAATGGTTCTTATTTGCAGGAGCAAGATTTCATGCAAGTTACAGTCACTCACAGCATTATCCCCCCAGTCAAGAGAGATTTTGAGCAGAAAGAGGGTGAAAGAAGCTGTAGTTTAGGCTCAACCCTCATTATACATCAAAGAGAAAGACTTCATAGATGTGATACATGTGGCCAAACCTTCAGACAAAATTCAGCCCTTATTCAACACCAGAGAATTCACAATAGAAGAAAATCCTATGAATGTCATGAATGTGGAAAAGCCTTCAGATGGAGCTCACATCTTGTTCAACACCAGAGGATTCACACTGGAGAGAAACCTTATGGATGTAATGAATGTGGTAAAGCCTTCAGAGGGAGCTCAGATCTCATTCAGCATCGGAGAATTCACACAGGAGAGAAACCTTATGAATGTAATGAATGTGGGAAGGCTTTCAGCCAGAGTTCAAAGCTTATTAGACATCAGAGGATTCATAGTGGAGAGAAACCTTATGAATGTAATGAATGTGGGAAATCTTTCAGTCAAATCTCAGTGCTTAGCAGGCATCAGAGAATACACACAGGAGAACATCCCTATGAATGTAATGAATGTGGGAAAGCTTTCAATCAAAGCTCAGCCCTTACTCAGCACCAGAGAATTCACACTGGAGAGAAACCCTATGAATGTAATGAATGTAAGAAAACCTTTAGGCATAGGTCAGGGCTTATTCAACATCAGAAAATTCACACCAGAAAGTAAACTTTTGAATGTAATGAATATAGGAAATTTTGATGCAGATTTATACTTTGGTTAATCCCAGAGGAGGTATGCTGAGTCCAAACTTAATTTAAAATAAACTTTTTGTCTGCAGCTCTGTGTTTGTGTTGAAAAAATATTAATACTATGCTCTGTATTTTAGGCACAAGTCTGTCCAAAACATTATTAATTTAAGGTTAATATATAAGCATTTCTAGTTTACAAAAATGTTCAAACTGACATAATTTGACAAACTGACATTCCCACCCTACTCCTGAATATGCTTTCAGATATGTCTCTAACCCAAGAAAATTTGAGATGTAATTTCTAGGAGTCTTAAACAAGGAAAATGTCACTATATATTCAAATATAGATTGGAGTTAACGTTTCTGTTTAAAAACAAGCCATTTGATCTTCTACAGGAACTACTCAATTCTTTATTTAACCACTCTGCCTAAGGATTGAATGGTTCTCCCTGTGGATTAATATTTTAGTCCTTTCTGAATGAAGAAGAGGGTATTTCCTTTGGTTGGGCCAGTCTAACTAGTCAAGAGGCACTTTTGTCCCCAGTTGGGTTTCTACTCATCTAATTTCCTTAGGAAAGGCATTTTTTTTGTTCTTGACCTAACCCACCTTCCAAGTGGGACAAGTCTGGAAAGTATTTTTAGATTAGAGAAATATTTCTTAATATTTTTAGAGAAACTGAAAGGGAAGTTTTTAATATGCTTCCTTATATACTCCAAAGACAATTTTTATTGACATCCTAATTCAAGTATTGTTCTTCTTGGAGAGCAATATCAAAACTAGTAGAGTCCCCCCAATGCCTTTAAATATCTTTTTAATACAAGATGATGCAGTTTGAGGGAGGTTTGAGAGGTTCAGGGACAGACACCCCAAGGACCAGAGTACTGGATAGGGTCATCTGCAATGAATTCACAGACTCAAGCAATTTTTAAGTCAAGGTGGCAAAGATTTATTGTTACACTTTTCAGCAGGCAAGAGTTCTTATGGAACCTGCAGTCTAACTGGAATGATGCTAAAGCTTATATAGGAAAAGTAGTGGATTATGTGACAGATATGCTAATTGTATGGTAACTTACAACCTTGGTCACTGGCATCACTCACTACTAGAAACCAGGGGAAGGGGTTTCTCAGGTGTATATTTTTGGTTTGTTATGTCTGTAGCAAGATAGCTTTGAGAGTTGATGATTGTAGCTAGACCTCTAGATTGTATACAGTAACTTTAGGAATCAATACACGATAATTCTGTGGTTACAAGATAGTCCTTTTTTGCAAGAGAATTTCTTCAGAAGTCAGCTTGTTCTTGTGATGGAGAAAGATAATTTGTTTTGCTGGGGCCCACTCATGAGTAATTGCTAGGCATAGTGTCCTTGGACTGAGGGGAAAACTGTCAGTGATAGTGTTTTGAAGCTAGGGAGAAATGTGATCTTGGAATTGGGGTCCAAATACAAGCACCCAAGCACCCTATCATTCCCCCTTTAGATGAGACCCAACATCTTCTAAGGTAAGGGATGAAAGTCTCAGCTTCTGAAACTGCTTCATACTGATAATGGATGTAGAGCTGTCCTTGCCTCATGGGGTTCCCCCCATTCAGGGGGTTGAGTCTTTAGCCAGTGTCCAAAACTTGGCTGATGCCAGGTCCAGGATGTGATGGGTCACAATTTTGGACAGAGGTTGGTATTTAGCCTGAGTGGTCATCTTCAAACGGAGAGCACTGAGCCTAGAAGAAACAAATTTGGCAAAGAGATTAAGCAGACGAGGGTCAAAAAGGAGTGGGAGGAAAATGACCAAAAGTGGGGTGGGTATGGGAATACTGTCAAACTTAGCAACTATTCAGGGACAGGAGGGACTTGCATGACCCCCATTTGGCTCCAAACATTCTTATCTGCCTTCCATATTTTTGATCAAGCCTTTATTTTTCCAAATCTTTTGAACCCATTACTCAGACTACTCAACTTCCCTTTATATTTCTACCATAGACAAGATAAGTCTCATAAGTTACTGCTTTTCACTAACATAACATGTACTGCCTTAAACAAAAGAGGTTCCTGACTTGAGCCTCACAACTGATTAGATATACATCCTCGTTTCACAAGCTTGTTTATCCTTCTGTAATTATATCCACTCTGGAAGAAAGGGATACTTAAGAAATTGAATCTTTTACATATGGTAAGTTAAAACATTAACTCTTGCTTAGGCCATAGAATGACTACAAATTTAGATCAAAACAGCAAGACGTCACATGCTTACATTGTACTCATATCTTTTACTGACCCCTTGTTCTGATCATAGAAATTTGCTATAAAAGGAAAAAAGCAGGGACATACGGCATACCAAATATGACAGGATAAAACGTCCTTAGCGCTTGTTTGAATTCAGATTAGAGTCATAGTTCTCCAATCATGCAGTATCAATTACACCTCATAGCCAGACTCTGGAAGAGTCAGGTGGGAAACATTCCTTTTCAAAGGAATGTAATGGGGAAACAGCCGAGAGGATCCCATCCTAGATTGACTGTCCTCACAGCTTTTTCCTGGATGCAGACCTCCTGTTAACAGCACAGGATCACATTCTTGCCGAGTAGCTTGTGGCATTTCTTTCAAATACTGATTTAATACAGACAACTATACCCAAATTCAAACTAAAAACAAAATTAGCTATGGTCCCAGGAACCTTAAACAGCAAGTTTCACCAATCACAGCTTAGAGCCAGATAAGTTATTTTTACTCTCAAGGAGTTTTGCAATAATAAAGATTTATCAGGACTCACATACATAAAGGATTCCATCTAACATCTTTCCTTCTCAAATTTAAACTTGTCCTGATATAAAAGCCAATTGTTAGAAATCCTTTCTATCTATTGTACATAAACTTGCAACTTCTCAGCAGGCCAAATTCGTTGTTTAGGAACTTTAGAGCCAAACAAGTTATTTTCCTGGGGTTGATGAACTTGCCCACACAGATGGTTTCCAGGGGACTTGGCAAGTTTACAAAATAAGGAGACTGGACATGGACCCCAGGGAGGGGCTGATACTGGTGCCCTGCCTGCCAACCCCCTTACATACAGGAGGACTGTTCTGAATGGGCAGAACCAATCTGGATAAAGTTTTCCACCCAGTCTCCTTTGCATACACAGTAATCAATTAACAATTTTAGGTTTTATCATTAAAACAGTAATGCCAGATAACAAGTATTGTTACTTTTTGAGAGAAATATTAAAACTAGGTGCATCCCCACCCCACCCCCGCCATGCCTTCAGACATATTTTGAACATGAGCCATTTTAAAGTATCTTGAACAAGAAAAATGTTAGTATGATAAAACACAGTTTTGCATTTATAGTGTGTTCCATACAATAAAACAATAGTCACTTAATCTTTCTGGGAGGCCCTGGACAATATTCTTCCTAAAACTACTCAGCCTTTTTGACCACTCAAAAGCTCTTCTCTCAGCTGGTCAGAGGGGATCTGAAGTAATTAAAGAGACTTCTTCCCTCTGATCAGTACCCTAATGCCTTAGGGGAAGGCAGTAATCTATTAGGAAAAATTTTTTTAATTTCTAAGTTTGGTTACCTCCCTTAGTCCATTGTCCAGGGCCTTAGATTTTGTTCTTTTATACGCTTTTCTAAGAGAGAGGGGTTAGAACTAAGAGAAAAGATTTTAGTAGAGGACATTGTCTTCTGAGAAGTTTTAAGTAGTATTAATTTCTCTTCCCTCAGGTTAATATGGAAAGAACTTTAAATTGGAGAAATATTTATTTAATATTTCAGTTGAACTAAGAAGTTTTTAATATGCTTCTACAGTAACTTTCTTTGTAGTAAGTAATCCATTGCTATGTGCATGTTGGCCCATAGGAAATGTAAGAGATTTGTCTTGGTGTTAATGTAAGTGAACAAGAACTGTAATATGTGGCCAGATCCATAGACCAGAACTGTGTTTCTGACTGTAACAACAAGCGATATTTCCTGTAAAAGAATGTAGATTTCCTCTGTGGCGTTGAATTCATGGGTTAGATATTCTTCATGACACCATGAGGTTACAAGGTGGGAACCATAGTAATAGAGATTTCCTCTGAAGGAACTAGAACAGAACTAGCTGCTTTCCCATGAAAGGTTTAGAGAAATATTCTAACCTGCTTTTTGATTTCTTCATGAAAATATGCTTGCTTTCTTCTCCTCCCATGAAGAGGATGAAATCCAAACCTGATAAAGGGAGTTGGGCACTACAAGAGACGGCTCCAGTCCCTGTCACTGAACCTTCCTCAATCCTTTTTTTGTTCTATCTTTCCTTCTGTAACAGAAGAAAATACACAAACTATTACCAAACTTAAGGCATTTCTAAGATGCTCATAAGTTTACTCTTTTTTGAGTATTCACGACTGTGAATAACATACTGCTGCTTCCATATCCCTTAAGGTCAGAATAGCAGGAAGCCTCTCCATGTTTGTGGTTCAGTTGTTTTTCAGTTGTTTCCAACTCTTCATGACCATATTTGGGGTTTTCTTGGCAAATATACTGGAATGGTTTGCCATTTCCTTCTCTACCTCATTTTACTGATAAGAAAACTGAGACAACCAAGGTTAGTGACTTTCCTAGGGTCATATAGCCACTAAGTGTCTGAGGCCACATTTGAACTCAGGAAGATGAGTCTTCCTGGCTCTAGGCCTGGCACTCTACCCCTTGTGCCACCTAGCTGCTCCTCTCCATTTTACCTCAGGACCATGTGATGAATTGGCCTGGTTTATGGGGCAGATATCTCCCTAGATATGAAGAAGGGCCAGGAATTCTTGCTTCTGAGCTTGTCTAAGGGTGGGAAAGAAAAGGAGGAGAGGATTCCTTCAGGTGTAAAATATCTGAAATGTCTGTCTCAGACAGGTCTTAGTCTCTGAGGCTTCTCAGTAGTCGTTCTCATTGGTGCAATGGCTATGGTCTATGGCCTAAGATCAATAACTTAGGAAAGAGATCTAAGAACCAATGAAAGACTTGTTCCCAGTCTCAGAGAATTCATACTTATGGAGGTAAATAACACAGAGCATGAACAGCACCAAGCCTGAATACAGTAATAAAGTTCACAAAAGTTACCTAGTATCCATTTGAATGTGTTTGCATCCTCATTGTTAAACATAGTACTTGACACAAGAGGCACTTAATAATTCGCAACCTAAATGTCATCTTTGACTCCTCATTCTCTTTCACTTTCCATAGCAAATCTATTGCCAAGGCCTTTTATTTCTGCCTTTGCTACATCTCTCTAATATGACACCTCTTCCTCTGACCTCCATTTCTCAGCTCTGGCCATTCTCTCTGGCAATCCCCCATGACTGGAATGCTCTCACTTTCCATCCTTTGTGCCAACTACTGACCTCCCTAGCTTCCTCAAGTCCCAACTAAAATTCTACTTTCTAATGGAAGCCTTCCCCAACCCCTGTTTATTCCTGTGCCTTCTCTCTGTTAATTATTTCCTACTTACTCTGTATATAGCTTGCTTTGTTTGTATCTGTTTGCATATTGTCTCCGGTTAGATTACAAGGTCCTTGAGGGTAGGGACTATCTTTTGCCTCTTTCTGTATCCTTAGCACTCAGCACAGTGCCTGGCACAGAGTAGGGTGCTTAAATCTTTATTGGTTGATTGACTCTTGTTCAGGCAGGCACTCGTCACCTAATACCCAGACTATTGTAATATAATGTTGTGGTTGGTCTGCTACACATCATCGGCAGAAAGTGTTTATTTGTTTCTTCTTTACTGATGTTTATTGTCTCAATTTCTTTTCCCTGTATTATTACTATAGCTGGCATTTCTAGTACTATACCAAATAGATGTGATGATAATGGACATAATTTTTTTTAACTCTTGATTTTGTTGGAAAGGATTCTAGTTTATTCCTGTTACATATGGGGCTCTCTCTTGGTTTTAAGATATACGCTATTTGTAATGTTAAGGAAAGGTCCATTTATTCTATATTTTTTAGTATTTATTTTTAATAAAAAACAGGTATATTTTTCAATAGCCTTTTCTGCCTCTATTCATATAATCATATGATTTTTGTTGTTTTGGTTATTGATATGTTTAATTAAGCTTGTAGTTTTCCTAAATTTTTTTTTTTGCAGGGGGGAAGGCAGGGCAATTGGGGTTAAGTGACTTGTCCAAGGTCGCACAGCTCGTAAGTGTGTCAAGTGTCTGAGGCCGGATTTGAACTCAGGTCTTCCTGACTCTAGGGCCAGTGCTCTACTCACTGCACTACCTAGGTGCCCCTGTAGTTTTCCTAAATTAAACCAACTGCATACCAATCCCCAGGAATGATACAGGAATTGCTGGGTGTCAAAGTCTTCAGGTAAACCATCTCTTAGTTCAACTCTTTCTGACCAGTGCACAAGACCAGTGAGACTTGGCAACTGATCATGAGATTATGAGAGCTTGCATGAAAAGTTGTCTCAGTGGCTCTAGTTGTCCCTGATATTGTAGTTATTAAAGAGAAGCTTCCTCTTTCCCTTCCTCCTCCCATTCGATATAGCCTCAACTTCACCATCTGTTATCCTTGACCCCTCATTCTCTTTATATATCTTCCACACCTAATCTACTGCCGAGGCCTCTTATTTCTATCTTTATTATATCTCTCTATGGCTCCTCTTCCTCTGACCTCCATTTCTCAGCTCTGGGCATTCTCTCTGGCTGTCCCCCATAACTGGAATGATCTCACTCCCTCCTCTGCTCCAACTACTGACTTCCCTGGCTTTCTTTAAGTCCCAGCTAAAATTCTACTTTCAAATGAAAGCCTTCCCCAACCCCTGTTTATTTCTGTGCCTTCCTTCTGTTAATTATTTCCTACTTATCCTGTATTTAGCTTACTTTGTTTATATTTGCATATTGTCTCCCCAGTTAGATTGTAAGCTCCTTGAGGAAAGGACTGTCTTGGGGGTGGGGGAAGAAGACAACATGGGGAGAGGGGTGGGTCATAGGCAACCATTAAGACTAAGATGTAGGTAGCATTATAGGAGCAGGGCCATCCCTGGTAATGATTTGTGACATTGAAAATGGTTCAAGAGACATAGTTTCTGGGTAATTTAATCATTTTATTAATAAGGCCAGCAGATTATTAATACAAGGATGATCATTTGGCTGTCTCTCTCAGACCAAAGACGATCATGGCAGCCGGCTCACAGTTAATATACCCTTCCAGTTAGGACTGATGTCACCCCATCATCATGTCGCTCTTGATTCAGTAGGTCAGTTCCTATGGTGTACTGTCTGTGGATCCTGTCTCTATCGCAAAGGGCCAACAATAATATGTACCATGACTTCAGCTCCCCATATGATGGCACCAGACCCAAACCCAGACAGTAAGACACAGCGGCAGCTCAAAACTGGGTGACATCAGTTTCACTTGCAAATAACAGTGAGCTCCTCTGTGATAGTCAGCAGGGCATAATCTAGCTTGGTCCCTTTAAATGTCACAAAGGGGAAAAGACAGGACCCTTGGTGTTAGAGTTCGTGTCACATGCAGTATTACTGTTTTCCATCTACCTAAATGCAATAAAACTTCATGGATGTCGTGAGGTTGCATCCATGAAGTTTTATTCCATTTAGGTAAATGGAAAACAGTGTTGGTGAAGAGCCGTGCTCATCTGCCCCACATCCCCAGAGGTGCCAGGATTTGAGCTTGGCACGGAGGAGGCCTTCAGCCCCGGGAGAAAACACAAGCAACGCAGACCGTGTTCCACGGACAACCCTGATCCAGAAGGTGAGTACCCCCGCTCATCATGGGGCTCAGCCAGTCAACCGGGAAATATAACAGGGAGCAGTTTCTCAAAATAATCTATAAGACAGCCAAAGAACAGGGATGTACCCTAACCCCCAAGGCAATCAGGGGATTTCTGAAAGTTGTGGAAGCGGCCTCCCCATGGGTCTGTGACCGCCCTCCGGTTACCAGAGCGTCCTGGAAAATAATGCAGAAACAGCTGACGAGCTACGAAGACGCACAGCCCAGCAGTCTCGAGCCTAGCATCTTCTTCTTGTATAATATTATAAAAGCCGCTCTGCAGAGCACAGAAGGAAATAGTGAAAAGCAGCCATGGTTCTTCACGGCCTCCGCCCAGACTACTCCTTCCACCTCCCCCGATAGCAGCCCGGAGCCTAGTTGCCCGAGCTCCCCAAGATTGTACCCCAAATACCCTAAGACAAAGTCGAAACACACACTAGAAAAGGAAAATGAATATTTAAGGCAACAACTCAGAAAACTGAGCCTGAGAACCAGAGAGACAAATAAAGTTACTTTTGAGGAAGTCCCAGAGACTCAGGGTGGGAAAGAGGAACCTTTCCCTCCTCCACCAGCAGATTGGCTCAACGCCCAGAACAGTTGGCTAGACTCCCAGAAAAAGGAGGAAGCATGGTCTCAGGCGCCTTCTTACAACCCTAGTGCTCCGCTGTGTGGCGGAGAGGGGCAGGGTCCTCCCCGACCTGGGAAATCATGCATCCAACAGATAAGATGAGAGAGGACGGGGAGGATCCCAAACAATTGTTTGGCCCTGCTGCCTTTCACCCTGTGTTGGAGGACGAAGGGGCTAACCCAGGGGACCCTCGGGTCCCTCGCCACACTCCTGGGCCATCCAATTCCATTAAGGAAATAAAGAGGGCTGTTACCAACTATGGACTAAAGTCCCCTTATGTCAAATCAGGCTAAAAGACCTTGCTTCCTTCGTCGAAGTTAGTTATGAGAGCAGTGTTGAGCCCTGGGGAAATGGTTGTTTGGACCTCCTTGTTTCTCGAGGAGGCCAAGGCCGTAGCTATGATCCATAATCCAGGGAACCCCCAAGGAGTGCAGATATTTCCAAATGCTTACAGGTACTGGAGATTTCATGGCCGATGCCCAACAGATTCACTATCCTATTGAGTTATATGAATGGTTGGCTGGGGCAGTTGACAAACTCCCTGTTAAAGGGGAGAAACTGGCTTCTTTCTCTTCCTTGAAACAGGGACATAAGGAATCATTCACCGACTTCTGTGCCTGGGTACAGGATTCCGTTACTAAGATCATGGGGGAGGTAGAAGGTAGCCTGATAGTCATCAAAGACATATTAAGGAACAACTGCAACCCGGATTGCAAAAAGGCCATGATAGGGCTTAGAAGGGACGCTGGGATAGAAGAGATGCTGCAGAGGTGTGAGATGGTGGGGTCAGAAGCCTTCACTGCCCAAGTACACGCACAGGCCCAAGAGGAGGCCCGAAGGAGAACCCAGGATCAAGGGCCCAAAGAAGGGACATGTTTCCGATGTGACAAGCCTGGCCATTTTAGTAAGGAGTGCCGTCAGTGCCCCAAGCCAAAGACAGGTCGCAGGCCCAAGACTCTGTGTCTGAAATGTCATCAGCCTGCATATTGGACCTCTGAGTGTCGCTCTCCCCCCACTTGGCCTCAGCAGTATTTAAACTTCCAAACGGGCAACCCATCAGCCCAGGGTCCAAGGGGGGAGGACAACCCCAACGGTCCTACCAGGGATCTCAGATACCAGTTCTTGGAGGAGGCGGGGCGACGGCCTCCTACTGGGCTATGAACTTAACTTGCAAAGGATATTTTTGTGTCAGGCCTATGACCACTGTCTTTGTCCCCATTAAACAAGAAGTCTATCTGCAGAGTGGGGAGACGGGTATTCTCTTGTCTGCCCCTGCTCAAGACTTTACAGGGCCAGGCCCTGATACATATGGTCCCCTCACATGTGGCAATTAATAAAGTCCCGGTAACCAACACCACCAGGGACTCAGCCACTATCGATGATGGACAGAGAATAGCTGTCCTCCTCATCTTTCCTAGTAACACCAAATCCCTGACACCCGAGGAGGGTCGCCGTACTATATTCACACAACAACTTTCTCAGATAAGGCCAATGCTAACTGTGATCGTAGCAGGACAAGCCATGACTGGTCTTATGGACACTGGCACAGATCATACCGTGTTCCCCTCACATAAGTGGAATCCCAATTGGCCCTTGAGCGAGGCATCAGATCTCTTTGGCACAGGTGGCTTACAGTCTGCAAGGGTATCGACATACCCCCTTACGTGGGAATGTGAAGGTAAGACAGGTGAAATTGTCCCTCACGTGGTCAATGATCTCCCCATCATACTATGGGGTAGAGACCTGCTGGCCTAGCTTGGCATAACAATCACCACCCATGCTTTTTCCTAGTGCCCACTGGTGGGGCTGTGCCACCCATCCAGGTTCCCCCTCTCACATGGCACAACGAGGAACCGATTTGGGTGGACCAGTGGGCCCTCACTTCTGAAAAAAATAACAACCCTCAAAGAGATAGTGGCCAAACAACTTAAGGCTGGTCACGTAGAGCCTTCTACTAGTCCATGTTTTGCATTAAGAAAAAATCAGGTAAATAAATTTATCAGGTAAATAAAAGGATACTTACCGACTTGCATCAGGTCAATGCATCCATGGAGACCATGGGGGCTCTACAGCCTAGGCTTCCTTCCCCTAACATGGTCCCCAAGGGCTCCAAAGTATGGGTCACATATAAAAGATTGCTTTTACAGTATTCCCTTACACCCCCAAGATAAACGTAGGTTTGCCTTCTCCATTACATTCATGAGCCGTATGTCAGATACCAATGGAAGGTTCTACCCCAGGGCATGAAAAACAGCCCTACTCTATGTCAATGGTATGTACAACAAGTACTCCACCCGGTCCAAACGTGGTACCCCGAGGTGCTGCTGATCCACTATATGGATGACCTTCTCGCTGCCCATCCTGACATAGACCTCTTAGAAGAAGTCCTACAGGCCATCATACAACACCCGGGCCTCTATGGCCTTCTTGTAGCCCCTGAGAAGGTTCAAAAAGGACTGCTGGTCGATTACCTAGGCGTCAGGATAGGAGAGACTCAGATCCATATGAAGGCACCACAGTTAGATCCCTCCAGAGTAACCACCCTAAACGACTTCCAAAAACTCATTGGGGATATTTAATGGCTTTGGTCCCGTTTGGGAATAACCACCCAACAACTTGCCCCTCTCTATGGTTTGCTCTGAGGCCCCCCAGACTTAAAGTCATCCAGAACGTGGACACTGGAGGCCTTGCCGTGCCTCAAGGAGGTGCAGACAGCAGTACTCACTCACGTCACCGTTAGAGTTGAACCAAAGCAGCCGTTGTCCATTACCATCCTTCCCACTCCCGCACTGCCCACCGGTGTTCTCCATCAGGCAGCCAGTATCATTGAATGGCTCCACCTGGCTCAGATCAAGAACAGAAAATGTTCCCCTACACTAATTTAGTGGCTCAAGTAATTTGGAAAGCCATCATCAGGACAAGAGCCCTCAGTAGGCACAAGCCTGAATACATTTATACCGTGTACTCCACAACTCAGCTTCAGAAATGTTTCCAAGAGGATCCTGACTGGCAATCCATTATAGGGTTCGCTTTCCTCCATGGGACTCCTATTCCCCTGGCTCCACAACTCACCCAGTGGCCATGGATATGGGGAAACATGTACTCCTGCACACCCGTACAGGGACCCGATGTCTTCACAGACACCATGAAGTTATATCGTGCATCCCTATACATTCCCTCTCGACAAACGCTGAAGGTGTACGCCACACCATTCACCTCTACTCAACAGAATGAGCTGTATGCCGTCCTTCAGGCTATCCTCCTGGAAGGACCCGTCAACATCATTACTGACAGTCACTATGTCTCAGGACTAGTGCCTCACGTAGAGACGGCCTATGTGCCCCTTCGTGAGGACCGTCTCACGCAGCTCACCCTGGAATTGCAGTTAGCGGTCAGAAATCGCGATTCCCCCTTTTACGTCACACACATCTGGTCACACTCTGGATTGCCTGGCCCCTTAGCTGAAGGCAACCATGCGGCAGATGCCGCGTTGCAGGGCATGGCCTTGTGCTCCCCTGCGCAGTTAGCTCATGCCAAGCTTCATCTTTCTGCCCGCTCACTTCGCCACCTGTACAGCCTCACCAAAGAAGAGGCCCGAAGGATTGTTAAGCCTTGTACCGGCTGTGCCCCTTTTCTTACCCGTCCTGCAATCAAGGTAAGTAACCCCATAGGGGACGCTCCCGATGATATCTGGCAGATGGACGTCACACGTTACTCCCCTTTCGGCCGCTCCTCCTGCATTCGTGTCTGCGTTGACACCTTCTCAGGCTTCACTATGGCTACTGCTCGAACGGGCGAGGCAGTAAAGGATGTCACCACTCACCTCCTAGCCTGTTTTGCCACCCGCAGTGCACCCAAGATCCTTAAAACAGACAACGGCCCTGCTTACACCTCTCGGGCCTTCTCCTCCTTCTGCATGGAATGGTCCATATCCCATATTACCGGGATCCCCCACAACCCTACAGGACAGGCCGTTGTAGAACGTGCTAACCGCACCCTAAAAACTTACTTGCAAAAACAAAAAGGGGGAGATGGCCTCAAGGGACCACGGTCCCAGTTAAACACGGCCCTTTATACTATGAATTTTTTAAATTTGATGATTTGTCGCTGTCCCTGGCCATGAAGGCCGCTGTACCATGTGGTGGCCAATGGCCTCAGGCAGTGAAGGATCCCCCAAACAAGGTTGGGATGCGTGCCGTGTGGAAAAACATTGAAGGGCGATGGGAAGGGCCAGGGATAATAACTGTATGGGGTCAAGGGTACGTTTCTATCTCCACAGGCATTGGGCCGGAGACCTGGGTTTCTTTGCGGCGCATAAGGATCTTGGAGGAAGACCCTCAAGATGGGGAAGTGCCCACAGTCCCAAGGCAGGCGCCAGAGACAACAGCAGAGGGTGAATCAGTTGACAACATGGCTGTGCAACACACGCATACATCACGTGGAAAGTACTGACGGTTCCCATCCTCCTCATCCCGCTCCTCCGTGTAAGCAATCTGAGTTCGTCGAGCAGCGAACGGAGAGGGGCCTACATCTCCCGCCCACCATGGGTGAGAGTAACAGCCTGGAATGAGGACTTCCCTGAGCCTGTCTGCGTAGGGAACCTGTCCCACGTGCACTCAAGTACCACACCATGGACATCCAAGGACCAGAACAGCACCAGCCCAAGGATAAATTTCACAGGCCTGGTAACAGGACTGCCCTTATGCCTGCAGAAAATGGAGCAAGGACAATGGAATACCACCAACGATGAGTTCAGCTTCACAACCATCGACCATACCTCCGTGTCCTGGTGTGCCAAGATTACACATTACCACTTCATCTTACCATGGGACAGAAACCCACAATTTTTCTGCATGTGGAGTTGGGCGTTGCAGGGCACCACAGACACTCCGCAGCAGGACGTGGGCCATCTGCAACATCACCCGCGGCCCACCTGCCCACACAGCAACGACCCTAACGTGACTACTTACCGTAATTACACCGGCTTCCTGCCGTTCATTGACTGTCATACTCTGTTGCAACACCACTACCCTAGCCCACAACGGCACTAATACTACACTCACCTCTTGCCATTTATTAGAAAAATATCCCCCTGACCACTTCGCTGCAGGCTATCCTCTTCCTCACTATGTTACCGCTCAGGGCCTCCCAATTAAAGGACTAGGCCAGATTATTGCTGCCTTAGGAGGATCCACGGTGCAGGGTTTTGTACACCTGTAGTAGGAAGGCCGAATTTAT
>CM053627.1:203844469-203881153 GCA_028646595.1 Phalanger gymnotis
TGGCGTTCTCAAGCCCCGCCTCAATGACCAGAGACCATTGGTTCCCGAGCTGGCCCCTCCTAAGTCACCAATCCACACCCACACAGGTTTCATACCTGACAGGGCCCTGGGCCTGGGGCTTAGCACTTAACAGCTGAAAGTACTTCCACTCAAAAGAAACAAAAGCCATGCTAATGAGACAATTTTGCTTAACAACACAACACCCTGACACTTTACCCTCTTTCTTTGTCACTAATGTGACCCTGCAGGCATGTGTTTGCCTTGGCTCCGATTATGCCTTCCTATGGGACCAAGATGGTTCGTCCGCTCTTGAGCACCATCACAATTTCACAGGTGTTTTTAACCTCAAATGCACCAATTGCACGGTACATGATCGCATGTGACCGAAGAACAACAAAGGCAGAGTTTTCTTCATCACAAGGCCAAGGTATGCACTTACAATAGTAAAGACTGACGGCTAGGACCAAACACCAGCAGACCACTCCTTATCGGTCCTGGACAGGGAGATCAGAAGACTAACGCGGCCCAAGCGCTGCATTTCCTGCGTCATTCTTGGTATCGCGTTGCTCATGGAGCTCATTGTCAGCTCCGCTGCCCTGGCCACTGCCATCTCTAACACTCAGAACGAGGTCAGAGAGGCCACAGAGCTGCATGACCTCACGCGCGACATCTCTGTGGGCTTTCATACTCAAGCAAAAATCGACGTGCATTTCTTCCAAGCCATCCACACCTTGCAAGCCGCTGCGACGGCGCTTGGCACGGAGGTGGGATATCTGGAACTGTAGGCCGAGCTGCAATGTGACTACCGCTTTAACGCCTTCTGCCTCACTGCCAAGACCTCTTGGGAGAGCCTTAGGGCCAAGCTCCATGGTGCCTTGTCTGATAATATCACCCAGGAGATAGAACAATTAATTAGCCTGGCTGAGTCCATCGACATCACCTCCAAGGATGACCTCCTCTCAGATAAGACCGCCCAACACATCTTAGACTTCTTCAAACACTTCGACCCCTTCAAGGGGCTCTGGCGGCGGGTCCGCTCCGTGGTCATAGCCATTGCTTTCCTTGTCCTCCTGTGCCTCCTCCTACCTCGTCTCCTCCGTCGTGTCGGTAGACTAGTTGCCAACGCCATTCAGCGCCTGACCCGTGATGTCATGGTCCTCAAAGACCAGGCTGGTCACCCCTAGTAAAACAAAAAGGGGGAGTTGTAACAGGACGGGTTAGAGCCGAACACCACGTATCTTTGGACCCCCGTACCCTAAGGCGTTATGCATAAGGCAAGGGTGGAACAAGATGGTGCCGGGAGGAAGGGTCTCGCCCTTGTTGACAACAAGTAAGGAGGAGTTGGCTTGGCTGAGTCAGCTGCCCAGTCAGCAAGTTACCGAGGGAGTGCTGGGAGGAGGAGACCGGGCTGGCCGAGGGAGGATCCCTGCCAGGTCAAAATCCCTATATGATGCTTTAGCCGACCTCCAATAAACGGAGTTGCCTACCATCTTGCCTCCCGCCTCATTCGTTGTCCGTGAGATTCTTACCCCTTGCTGGTCAGGTCGGAGGTGGGTGGTAGAGACCCCTAACACAGTGACTGTTTCTGTTGCTGTTTCCCACTCCATTCCTCCCAAGGACTCCCAGCCCAGACAGTGCCTACCGTAAGGTTAAAGTAACCCAGAATTACAAGCTCGTCCCCTTTCAGCACATTGATCAGGGTCTCCAGGTCGTCGTAACATTTCTCTTTGACGTGAGCCTGTCCTTGACTCCTTTGGGGAGGCATGCTCTAGACTCGTTGACTAGATTACTTTTGAACGCAAAACCTACACCAGCTTCATGGTGCTCCCCATCACTGCAGCCCCTCCAAAAAAACGTGTCTCCAGCTCTGATTTCGGTAAGTCAGCCTTCATTTGCCAGCCTTGTTTCACTCAGGTCTGCTTTGGGATATAATGCCTGCTGAGTTCATGGGCAACAAGAGTTGTTTGTCTTTCAGGACTACTGGATTTCGTGTTATCCACAAACAGGCATACATTCCATATACTAGTCTCGAGTTTTGGAATCATCTTTGCAAAAGTTTTTGTACATTTTTTTGTGTTTCGACCACGGCAAAGTTCCTGCCTTCTGCAGTAAGCAGGCCAGGGTTAGGCTGGGTAAAGCATCTTTTCTAGCCCCTTGCTCACTCCCGTAGGTGTGCAGTGCAGTTCTTAAAGAAGGCTGTTCAGACACCCAGGGGACTGTCAAATCCTACAGCTGCTTCAGTCCAATGAGAAAACCACCCTTGGCTTGAGTCGTCTGTTTGCATGATTGTGACTATAGCTCTCAGACAAATCCCACCTGCTCCTTCATTACTTGCCCATCACCACAGGGCTTTGAGGCAGGCAAAAACGGCAAAATGATATGAGTGTCTTTTGACTCAAGCATAAATTAGATTTAAGTGAGGCAGAGCTATAAGAAGTTGTCCACCTCACTCTCTCTTCCAGAGTCATCGAAGTCCAGCGGCAGGACATAAGTCAAGATGATCGTCGGTGGCTCAGAATGCTGTGGGTGACCTTGGCATCTTCTGTGTCTGACCAAGCCCTAAGTGCTCCCCGGCACCTGCTTCCCCCACCTTAGTGGCTGTTGGAACAAATTACTCTCATCTGCCCATTCTGCTGGAGGAAGTCTTCCCATGCTTCTCATGCTTCCCCCCGATTCACCGATGAATTGAGACCCCTTGGTTATCCTCAACCTGGTTTTACCCTGTCTGCCAAAATGCTTTCCCGAGGTGTGGCCATTGTGCATGCTACAGCTTCTTAGAGCCACAGGTCAGAGTTGGGCTACTGGTTGGACATCAAAGGAGGAAAGCAGGCCTGAAAAGTGCTTGGCAAACTCACGACAGAGGTATTCACCTTCCCTGAATACCCACACACCCTGCTAATTAATAGTGTTATGATGTGCAGTAAAGGTCAGTGAAAAGGTGTGTGTGTTTATCTCAGTCTTATTAAAATTCTGTGTGATGTGCTCTCTATATATGAGTCAAACCGTATGTAGTGGTGGTGAGTGGAATTCTGTAGCTCTAACTAGGTCAAAGGGCAGCTAGATGGCACAGTGGATAGAGTTCTGGGCCTGGAGTCAGAAGGACTCATCTTCCTGAGTTCAAATCTGGCCTCAAACACTTAGTAGCTGTGTGACCCTTGGCAAGTCATGAAACCCTATTTGTCTTAGTTTCCACATCAGTAAAATAACTTGGAAAAAGAAATGGCAAATCGCTTCGGTATCTTTGCCAGGAAAACACCAAATGGGGTCGCAAAGAATCAGACATGATCAAACAACAAAAGCAACTAGGCTAAGAGTGAGGAGACTGGGTACTTTCCCTTCAGAAGGGTGAGCCCTCGAATCTTATAGCCGCCTCCTTAGAAGCTTCTTGGTGTCCCCTCTAAGTGGAATTGTGAGGTGAGGTAAAGACAGCTGAGAACCATCTCTTGTATTTGCCTACTTTCTCCTCTGACACTGCCACCCCCCTGGCACAAACCCTCATGTATATCTATGTAGAAAACCACAAATTAATGGTATCGGTGGTGTGATCTATTTTTATTTATTTTGTTAAACATTTTCCAATCACATTTTAATCTGTGTGTGGTGGGGGTGGATTTTGCAAATTTTGGTACTGATGTATTTGTCATCTTTGCAGTAGAGGATTGCCAGGTCATCGACTACCCTGGTCAGACCATATCCAGAGTATTGTGTTCAATGATATGTGCTACTTTGGAGGGGAGGACATTCATAAGGGAATACCCACAGCAAAAAAGGAAAATTCAAAATGGCCTTCAGTGTTCTGCAATTCTCTTCTACTTCCGATGGTGGCAGAATGGGAGTGGAGTGGGGGTGGGAAGTAAACAAACCACGCTAAGAATCACACAAGTGGTTTAGAGAAATGATAACTTAGTTGTCCATAGTCTAAATATGACATCCTTGTCCAATGACTGTATTGAACATATAGCACGATAAACAGAATTACTATAAAACAAGACCAGAAGCCAGAATAAAATCACAGCTTAAATAGAAGGATGACTCACAAATTATCCTGGACAGACAGACAAAGGAGTTGACTGGTTTGGTTTTATTTTGTGTCCAAAGGCAACAAGAAACATGATTTCATGGACTATTTGATTATTTCATGTTGCAGTGCCTGAGGTCACTATAATTTTGTAGCTTATGAACCTATTGCAGAAAATGAAAGGGCAGAGAAATTATACAAAGGACTTGATAAGACCCGCCAAATTAAATGAACATATACACTGCTACTCAATGACTTCAGTGAAAGGGTGAGGATGATACAAAATATGGATCAGAAATAAATGATGAGAAAGGCTCGTAGACCTCACAGAAGTCCCGTGCCTATATACCATGAATATTTTCTTTCAATCCTGTCTCTCCCTACAGAGTCACCACATTGACCCTGTAAGAAGCTCTAGGGACTGGCTTGAGACTACCCTCTTCCTACCTTCCTGCCTCCTCCTCATTCTTATCGCTTGGACTGAGGAAATAAAGAGATGTTTAGAGAATTAGCTTTAGGTACTCTCTTCCCATACCCCCGTTTCCCTATTTCTGATCAAGGCACAGCTGATCTTTCTCCTTGACACCACTCTACTTATGGAGGTTGTGAACACACTTTCAGATAAGATGATATTGTGAAGGGATGTAGAGAAATCCAGTTTTCCCCCCATACACACTCCAGGGCATTTCTAGAACTAACCTCCAAATAGATCAATAAAGAAAACAAACATTAGCAAAAATCAAGCACCCTTCCTCCAGTCAAGACAGGGATAGGGAATGGACCTGTGATTTCATTGATGTAGAGAACTCCCAGATCTTCTCTACCAGGACAGGTTGGCACTTGCTCTGCAGCTATATCCTTACAGAGAGTTGGCTAAAGCATTGAGAGTTCAAGTGACTTCCTCATGGTCATATGTGTCAGAAGCAGGACTTGAACCCAGGTTTTCCTGTCTGTAGGGCCAGTTCTCTATCTACAAAGAGGACCAATGACATCACGGGGTGACATCTTGACTCGTGAATCAGTTGGGTTTAAGTGAGGCAGAATTGCACAGAATTGGCAGTCTCATTCTCTCTTCCAAAGTCACTGAAGTCCAGGGGCAAAACAAAAGGCAAGATGATTGTTGATGGCCCAGGTTGCAGTGGATGACCTTGGCATCTTCAGTGTCTGACCAAGCTCTAAGCACTCCACAGCACCTGCCTTAGCCACCTTCATGGCCTTTAGAATAAATTGTTCTCATCCTCCCACTCCACTGAGGAGAAGTCTTCATGAGCTTGGGGTAGACTCACCCTTAACTCACCGACCGGTTTGAGACCCCCTCAACCTAGTTTAGCTCGTCTGCTGAGAGAGTTTGCTGTGATTGGAGCCATAGGGAAGAGTTGTGTGAATCAGGTGGACACCAAAAGCTTGGCAAGTGCTTGCACCAGAGGTGCTAGTAATCCTTGAGCACACATATACCCCAATATTTCTCTGTGTGTGTGTATGCATGTGTGTATACACACACACACACACACACACACACACATATATACATATAAAATCCTTCCCATCTCTTGGCAAGAGGAAATGGACTAGAGACATAGAATGAGACATATGTTTTCATACATCGACAGCATGTGGATCTGTTTTGATTGACTGTACTTGTTGAAAGGGTGGGTTTTTATGTGTGCAGGGAGGAAGTGGTGGAGTCATGATAGCACTGTTAAAAAAGAAGATAAGAAGGAAAAAAGAGGCAATAAAAAAAACTTTAAATATACAAAAGCGCAGGATGACAGGAAGCAGAACAGTGTTACGAATTGTTTTATTTCCTTAAAATAGCTGTAATAGTCACTTAATTCAGTCACTTAACCCCTGTTTGCCTCAGTTTCCCAACTTTAAAATGCACCTACTCCTAGAGTTATGAGGATCAAATAAATTTGTAAAGCCCTCAGCACTGTCTCCGGCCCATAGTAAGCAATACATAAATATTTACTACTAATACTACTACCAGCACCACCACCATTACTACCACTACCACTACCATTACCAAATTACCATTACTGGTTTTCGTATGGTGAAATGTTCACGTTGACGTTTGCCAAACTGATGAGAATATTTTAAAAATCTGCGACATGAATCACAAGGAGCTGGGCATGGTTTGTTGTGGGTAATCTTTTTAAAAAGATCCTACGTTTGTCGCTGACCCGGCAGTCGTTCGTGGATCAGAGGTCTCTGCAGCTACAACATAAAGCGGCTGGAGCCAAGGTCAGAGAGGTGAAGGCCGCCCGAGACCCTGGGGAAATGAACGACTTCGGTGAACGACTGGTGTTTCACTTGAGGCTCCGCTTGGCTCCAAGCAATCTCCCTCCCTCTTTTTCGCTACTGAAACCAACGATACGCGGAGGCCTCCCAAATTCCCAGAGAGGCACCGGAAGTGCCGCTAGGAGATGGACCCTTTCAGCCGTTGGATCACAAATACAGAGCCCCCCCCCCCACACACACATTCACACACACACATACACACACACACACACTTCCGGCCTATGTGCCTTTCTCGGCGCACGTGGCTTGTGTCCAGAATTACGGATTGAATCCGCTTGCGGGGTCCAAGTAGGGAGGAAAACTGTAGCCGCTGGGGGCTGGCCTGAGGGCGGACGCTGTGGTTGCGAGCCTCGGGGGCGGGAGTTGGGGTGGGGTCGGGTGTCTTGGCCCCGGGTCCCCCAGAGCTTGAGGGAGAGGAGCCCCAGGCCGGAGGGCGGAAGCTTTTTCCGGTCGCAGCAGGCGGGGAGCTGCTGGGGCGGATTGGGAGAGGGCGGGGCACGTGACTTAAAGACCTGCGAAGGTTGAGAAGGACCCTCCAGATAGAGGAGCGCCTTTGACCCGGCTCCCCACGGGGCTCGGGGCTCGTCCCTTTTCACCACGAAAACTTAAATCTCCGCCCCTCAAAGTCAAGGATGGTTTTTACCTACATGACCACACCCTCAAATTCCAAATTCCTTCCTCCAGCATCCCTCCTGCTGCCCCTAACCTGCCATCCCTGCCGGTGTGTAGCCGGTGGCTTACAGGTGTAAGCCACTGGTGGCCAGGTGGGGCACGTGCAGTCCTTAAGCCACGGCCCCGTGGCCATTGGGAGTTCGGCCCTTAAGAGGTGCGGGGGTATAGTTCTTGAGCCTCCTCAAACAGCCCCGTGCTCACCCTGATGTGGGGAATGAGGGGGGAGTCGTGGTGGTGGTGGTCAGAGGGTGTAGACGTGCATGCGTGTCTATGTGTGTCTGTCTGTGTGACACTGTTAATACCCTTATCTCCTTTAGATCTCCAGCTGCTTGGAAACTCCAGGATAAAAAATCAGGGAGGCTTCAGTCTGATTCCCCACACCACCAACTCCAAGCCACAGCGGGCTGGATGGCAGCAAATCTGAGGGAGGTGGCGGCCCCAGCCCCCCAAACCTTGGGTCGCGAGAAGGAAGGAGTCCATCAGGTGTGGTGGTCCTGGGTTAGCCGGTGTGCCGTGGCTCTTGCTGTTTAAGCCGTGTTTTTCTTTGGGTTCTTTGTCCCCTCCATACCTGCCCCCCTTTTTGGGACTAGCTCAGGTGGCTGGGGAAAATGTTGCCGGAGCATGCGCGCCTCCAGCTGAAATCTTCAGCATCATAGGTGAACTTGTCAGATATGTATATGCCTGGGCTTTCACGTACCAAATTTTAATTTCCAAGGAAGTCCGATAAATTAGTAGAGAGTGCACACCCACCCTTGAGTACTATGCTGGGAGCTGGGGCAGGGCGGGGAGGACGGGAACAAAATAATCATTAATAATTTCTACTAATGAAACAAGACACATCAAGCAGATGCAGTATTTTATATAGTCTTTTGCCAAATTGAGTAACAGGATTTCAGAGAATGGAGAACAACATATTGTGAACTGGTGTATGCTTCTTGGAGGAGATGGGTCTAGAATAAAAAGTAAAACGGATAATAAGCACAGTCACAGAAACAGCTATAATTAGGGTGGTTTTGTTGTACAATGAAGCAGCGGGCCTCGAATGGAACAGAAGGTTATATACAACGAAGCCAGATTTTTTTTTGAGAACCCCAAACTGAGGAATTGAGACGTCATATGAGTATTTTGGGAGCTATTAAAAGTTTGTATTGAATGATGTGAAAGCGGTGGTAAAATGTGATAGGAGGCAGGTAGACCCGATAGGTTACAAAAAAGTCATCCAGAAATGAGATGATGTAGAGCCGACTAGAATGACGGCAGTAGAAATGGAAGAAGGAACAAACGGGAGAGCGCTTTGCTGAGCAAAGCCCAGAGGATGACGGAGATAAAGAGGTGAGATGGACCCAAGTTGATTTCAAGGTGTCCGTGCACCTTACGGTTTATGTATTGGTCCAGGAATCACTAAGCAGAACTAGGAATTTCAAGTTTTTTTCCTTGCCTTTATGATAAGGTAATTAATTTTTTTCTGCTGATAGTATCATTCCAGACATTAATCTCTAATCAGCACCTTGTTAGAGAGGGTCTAGGGACTTTTATATTATTTCATCTTCCTGTTACCTTGGAAAACAGACCAAACTTCAGGTTCTTGGTCTTGCCTTCAAAAGACCAATTCAGCAAAAAAAAATAAAGCATTCTGGAAAGAACCAGGAAGAAGATAATTCAGACATGATCAGTGTTCTCAAGGAGTTCATGATCTACTGGAGATGGAAGACACATACAACATTAGGGTAGAATCTGTTGGGTTGTAGGATTTAGAGCTGGCCAGTACCTCAGGTCACTTCGTTCAACCTCATCATTTCAGAGGTAAAATGGCTCGCATAGGATCACAAAGGTAGAGAGTAGCCCAGCTGGGATTTGGCCACAGGATGACAAATCCATCATGTCCCAATACAGAAGATTATTATGAAATTTCTGAGGAGGTAGAATATTTTGAATCCTGTTTCTTACTTTTAAGCTTCCATAGTAATTGCCTACTAAACTCAACTTAATTCTGCTATAATGTTAACTGTCCACAGGTCTTGGACCTGGCACCTGGACAAGAGATTTTGACTCAGACTGAATGGGAGTCAAAGAGATTTCAACTCCAGCCTGTGACAGATGAGTCTGATTGTGTGACCCTGAAGCACCACTTGCTGCTACAGAATGGTAAGAAGGAGAATCTATTCTTTCAGGTTTTCCCCTCCTGTCTGTGTCTCTTTATAGTAAGCTTTGTTTCTAGTAGGTTTTAGACCAGATCGCATAGCCTTTAATATATATCTTAACTTGGCATGAACAACTTTGTAGTTGACATTAAGGCAATATTACCCTTTAACGTAAAAATTTGATAAAACCACTTAGGAGTTATTTCTCATGTTTGTTTTGAGAAATAATGAAGGTAATATTTTACACTTTATTTATTTTAGCTAAGGAGAGGCTACCTGGGTAGTGAGTAGAGAACTGGCCTTGCAATAAGTAAAGTCTGGGTTCAAGTGTCACCTCTGATACATATTGGCTTTGTGACTTTGGGCAAATCCACAAGGCATCCAGATGGAGACATCCACAAGTTGATTGATGGTGACTGGAGCTCATTTGGTTTTGAGGAAACATCTGTGTAGTGATGATAACTGGACCCTTGGGGATGGATGAGAGTGCTGAGGTGGTGTGATGAGAGAAGTAGTCTCAGGACGGAACCTTGATGGGGGATGCACCTAGTTAATGGACATCCAGCAGAATATACTGAGGGCTAGTCATAGAAAGGTAGGAAGAGAGCTAGAAAAAGAGCAGTGTCACAAAGAACCTTGAAAGAAAGAGTATTTAGGAATGATCAAAGAGGTCAAAAACTAGTACCATTTCAATGAGACTTCTGCCTTCCACCTCACAATGCTTAAGGATAAGGACTAAAGAAAAAAAGGAGAAAGGAAAGAAATAAGCATTTATTAAATGCCAGCCATTCTGCCAAATGTTTTTTACAGATTTTATCTCGTTTGATTCTCTCCTCTTCCTGGGAGAGAAGAAAACTGAGGCAGACAAATTGGCCAGGATCGCACAGCTGTTAAGTGTCTAAGGCTGGATTTGATCTCAGGTCTTCCTGAAGTCAGGCCCAGTCCCGTATGGACTATGCAATTTAGCTTTCTGAAGACAGAGAAAAGGCCATCAAACTTAGCAGTTAAAAGAGGTTGCTGGGTAATTTTGGAGAAGACAGTTTCAATCAAGCGGGAACAGTCAGAAACCAGATTGAAAGGGATTGAGAAACGAGTGGTAATAGTAATATAAAGGGAAACAATTGTGAAAGACTTGAGATCTCTGATCAGTGCAGTGACCGATCATGACTTCAGATGGCTGTCAGTGAAACTTACCTATTGCCTCTTACCAGAGAGGTGGCTGCATAAAGATGGAGAATAAAGCATATATTGATTTATTTTGCTTAACTCTGTTGTTTGCAAGGGAGGGTTCTTCTGTTATTGGGACATGACAGAAAAAAGTAATTTTAGAGTGGAAAATAATACCTCAAGCAATGTTGTCTTTAAATAGAAACCACGATCTGTATTGGATTGAATTGTTTTTCAACCTCAGTGCTTTGTGCATAGTAGGTGCTTAATAATTGTTTTGGAATCCATGAGTGGATTTTTTAATGTGATAAGAAGTGAGGAAATGGAAGCCATGGTAGTGATGGTGGTGGTGTGCATGTCTCCGTTGTGATACGGGTGCTGATTAAATGTCTTTGATAAACTTTTCTCTCCTGTTTTGATTAAATTCCTTTTAATGAGGGGAAAACAAGTTTAGGAAGAGAAAGACAGAATGAGATGGAAGGATAGGAGACTGATATGAGAGTGGAATTCCAGTGTTCTGGATCATGGGGGTAGATATCTCATGGGGGTTGGTGAGATCAAAGTTATGGTTATTCTGTTTGGCTCAGGTGTAGGTCAGGGCCATTGAGGTTGAAGAAATGGAAATTTAACAATAAAGTGGGGATTCCAGAGGTAAATGGAAAGGAAGGGCAGAGCAGAAGATCCTACCCAGGAGGATGCCAAGGATGGAGATGAGAGAGAAAAGAAGTGGTAGTAGAAAATGAGGGTGTTTTTTCTATAGGCAGCTGGTGACTTTGAATCACTGCTATTAATAGAGAAGGATGTGAGAGTTTGCTAGCCAAAGAACAGAGAAATTGTACTATTTGACTCTGGGGCTCCCACCCTCAGGGGACCTGTGATGATAGAGTGGTGTCAGTTTTCTCTTAAGTACCAGGGAAGAAGGGAATTGAGTTGGGCTCTTCCACAGGAGGTGGGCCAGGCCTCCAAACCCATTCTGTTAAGCGGACCTCTGGTTAAGTGATGGGTGTTCCTTGAGCAATGTTTGGCTCCTTTTCCTGCACTGATGGTTCAGGCTCACCTTCCTTGAGTTTCACTAGTGTGCCTACCTTGAGGTGCTGAAATTCTGAGAGATTGAGGGATTTATCTCTAGTGATTCTTCTAGCCAAGAAACAAGCTTATTTCAATATTAACCTAAGCAAATACAATAAAGTTTTAAAAATAAAAATATATGTAATATAGTCCCAGGGCACATATAGGTTAAATCCCATTATAATAAATTCCATATGAGGGTAAAGATGAAAAGGGAAGGTATTCTAAAATCCTTTCAGGGAGGCAGTAAATGTAATGTTGATGAGGTGTCAGCCTGCCCTCCCCCCATCCTGACTTCTCCAGCTTTGGGATGGGTCCCATGAAGACAGCTCCTATATAACATGAGAGTTCCCACTGACATGCTGGTGACATTGCACAGCCCTTACTCACTTAAATCCAGTTCACTTCCTCATGCCATGATCATCTTAGAACAAAGGACAGACAACAACAGCAACCCTGCGAATAGTATGAGCACAGACAGACATAGATGATACTGCCATGCCTCTGATTCTAGTCCCAAAGGATGGTCAGTCAGTTGTCTAACCAGGTCCTTAGATGTGGGGCGTCTCTGTACTTCAGCTATCCTCGTGCGTGACATCCTTAAAAACATCAACAGAATGGAATGGTCAGTTTTGTCTACAGCGCAGTGGTGTTGTGAAGTGAATTCTGAGCTTCGAGTCAGGGAAAACTGGGTTTAAACCTGTGCTCTGAAGTTTGCTACTTGTGTGACCCTGTACAAGTTACTGTTGTAACTTGTTGTGCACAACTTGTAACAAGTTGTGCCTAAATGATCCCGTAGGACTTACACTAAACCTTAAGAGGGTTGCTCTCTGTTGAGTGGAAAGGTTCTAGCGCTGTTGGTTCTGCTGATGAAATCCCTTCGGTAGCTTTGTTTGTCCTCAAGACCTTGCCTACTGGAACTCTGGGAGAACCACAGTCAGTTTCAGTCAATTGACCTTGCCCTGTGAAAATTTCTTTTTTTTTTCTTTATGAATTCTGCATGTGTTTTCATATTTTACTGTAAATCTAAGAGCAATTAGTACCCCAGGATGTGTTTGAAACCTGGAATTCCTTCTCCTCTTCCCCATAGCTAATCATTTATAAAAACCTATTGTCTTTAGCCCTGTGTTCTCTCTGATGTGTTCTTTTCCCTCTTCTCATTCCCTAGTCTTCTTTACCACCCTCCTACATCATTAAAATAACTTTTGTTGTTGCTTTAAAAAGGTTATGATTGGGTTTCATTGTCATTAAACCCTTCCTTGCAACAAGAATGGTTAAACAAAAACAAAGACAGTGTCCTACATTGCATACAATATTCTGTCCTACAAGTTCCTTATCTTTCTGCCTTGAAGGAGGAGATATACTGCATCTCTATTCTAGGGCCCTCATTGATTATATTTGGATTTTTACCACAGTTATATCCCCTTAAACGTCCTCCCTCCACGAAACCTTTCCTTGTAACAATGAACGTTGTTCTCAAAGAGAACAGTTCTGACACAGTTTACCACATCAGGGAGGTGATGCCATGACTGCGAGTGGATTGGATTTAAGTGAGGGAGGACTGTGCAAAGTCACCAGCCTCACTTTCTTTTCCAGAGCCATCTGAGTCCTGTGGCTAAGATATGGATCAGGACAAATAGAAATGGCCCAGGATGCAGTGGGAGACCTTAGCCTTTTTAAGGCCAAAGTCTTTAACAGATCTCATTTTGACTGAGGCAACGCCCAAGCAATGATTAAGGCTAGGTAATAAAAGTATTACAGAAAAGTATTACAGAAAAGCACCTAAGCAAACCCATAGTGACCCCATCTGTATATGCTGCCTCCCTTACCTGTGGTCCCAGCTTGTTTATCGGGAGTAAAGAAAGTGTTTCTTTTTCATTTCTCTAGGACTGAGATTGTTCATTAAAATTCGTCAGTGTTTGACGACTTCGGAGAGTTATCATTTACTTTATTGTGATCACTGTTATCTCTCGGTTCTGCTCTCTTCACTTTGTCTCATTACTTCATACAAGTTTTCTTGTGTTTCTGGATAGTTTTTCTTTCTTGTGGCATAGTTTACCATGTATTCATATACCACAATTTATTAAGCCATTCCCCGGTAGATGGATACCTATTTTGTTTCCAGGTTTTAGTTTTATAGTAGCTTTTATAGTGCTTTGTAGTAGGGCTTTTATGAATGTTGTGTGTGGTTTGTGGGTATGAGTATGTGTGTATGGCTTATGTATAAACACATACACATAAACCAGAGAGGCCTTTCTGTCATTTGACTATTTGAGGGTTTATGCCTCATAATGAGAAAAGTTGGTAGGCATGAGGATATTTTGACTTTTGGGCATAATTTAATATTGATTTATAGAATTTACAGAATCAGTTGGACCAGTGGTGTACTGTGGAGATCTCTTGCATCAGAATTCAAAGTGCTGGAGTTTTTCATATGTGCCTTGCTGTATTTGTTTTGCTCCAGAATGCTGGGGCTAGTGGTTTATCCATTAAAAAAATGCTTTGAGTCATGAAATGAAGAGAGAGGGAACTGTCAGGTAAATATTAATTCCCCTCTCCCTTTTTCCCTGACTTTTCTAAATATGTCTATGTTTGACCTCATTGAATGTTTGGAAGTTTACGTGGGTTTTTGGGGGATGGATAATTCATATTTTTGAGGTGGGGGTTGAAGTACAAGTGGTGAGTCATAGCTCAGCTGGGCTATTTTCTCTCCTGTCCTACTTAGCACACAAATTGCTCGTGATCAGATACAAAGGAGAAATCCTGAACTAGTAGATGGGCATCTGCCAGTAGACCTTGACTTCTTACTTGAATGATTTCCATGCCAGTTGCCTGTATCACATCTCTCTCTCAGGCTTCTAAAATTCTCAGTAAGGAATGGAACATAGTAAGGTTTAGGCCTTCCCCCAACCAGGTCACTTATGAGAACAGTTTCCCACTGGTTCATTTATTTATATCTCACAATGTTGTCTTTTCATTTTTGTGTGATTTCTAAATTCTTCTTTGCATTTTACCTTCTCCCTTGCATTCTTAGTTTCTTTTATGATATTTTTGATATACTGTCATTGATCTCTTCTCCCTTTCCTCCTCCATAACACTCCCTCTTCTCCCTCCTCCCTGTTGGAACCGTGAAAGGATACTAGCAATACGGTGCTTGGGTTGTAGATGGAGAAGTAGACCAAGTCTCAGGGAACTGAGTAGAGAAGGAGAGGAAGGAAGAATCTTAGTCACTGCCAGCTGGTCAGAGACATTTGTGTGTTACAGCTGCGTACAGGTTAGCAGTCATAAGCATATGGAGTAAATAAAGTCCAGCTTTGTCCCATTGAAGAAGTTTTAACAATATCACAGCCCATCTACGTGAATTCAGCATGTTCCTAGACTGGAACCTTTCCCCTACTATTCCTGGAGGTGTTTGTATTCTCTTTCTAGTGTCCCCTTGCTTGTGCCCTAATTCAGATTAAATTCTCCCTAACCTTCTCAGGCCCTGTGAGGAAGCAGGAACTCTCATCTGGTGCCTTAGCTCTTAACTATCAGTTTTGTTCTGAGTTTCTGAGCAGCAGGTCACTTTGTCCCCTAATCCTAGAGAAGTCTTTCAACTAACTGACTTTCCCCTTTTATTCTCTTCTACCCATCAAGAGGCTTAGGTTCCTTTATCTTTTGTTGAATTGGAACACAGCATGTTCCTTAGACTCAGATAGGTTACGATTACCATCCTGTATCCTCAGAGATCTATATAGGAAGACATATTTATTGTATTATTCAGTTCTGGCACTGTATTTTAGGGAGAATGTTGGCAAGCTGTCCAGAGGAAGCCAACCAGGTTGGTGAAGACTAGAGATGAGTTGAAGAAACTTGGGGTGTTTAGCCTGGAGAAGAGGTAGGGGAGTATAGCTGTCTTTAAATCTTGACTCTGCCACTTATTCCCTGTATAGTTTTGGGAAAGTCATTTAATGTCTCTGGACCTCAGTTTCTTCTATAAAATAAAGGAGGTGGGCTAGATGACCTCTAAAGGCCTTGTAACTATACATCTATTATTTTGTCTTTGGTAGAGCCACTAGTAGCATGGGAAGAGTGGGAAGGGGGCGTGGGAAGCTCTAAGGGAATCTTGAAGAAATTTTGGATGATTGGTAGGTATATTTATAGCTACTTTAAGTAGCCTTGTCTCTATGTGGCTGCTATGAAGGTGAAAGCTATGAATTCTGTGACCACTGATGGACAAAGTAAGATATGAAACTAGATCAAGGTTAAGATCCAAAAGGCATCTTTGGCCATCCATACAAATTATGACCTGGTTTGGGTTCTGTTCACACTTATATGTGAATTGTATTCTTGACCCTTCTTCAGTTTCCTTCACTTTAGCACGAGAATTAGGTGACGTTTGCATTTTCTGTTTATTATGTCAGGTGGCGATACCAGGACAACGAATGAAGAGGCAACTTTGAAGCAGGAAATTTTAGATAATCATTATCAATTATTACACACAGAAGAACAACCACCCCTATTTAATGAATATGGGAATTCTTTCAGTCAAAACTCAGCCATAGTTGGACTTAAAGTATTCCAAACTAAAGAAGAAGCTTATGATTGTCAGAAGTGTGGAGAAAGCTTTATTTCTACGGCACATCTTACTCAACACCAGAGCCTTCACACTGGACCGGCTCGCTATGAATGTTATGAATGTGGGAAAAGGTTTAACCGGAGTTATGACCTGATTCGACATCAAGTTATTCATACTGGAGAGAGACCGTTTTCCTGTAATGAATGTGGGAAAACCTTTAAGCGAAAATCAACACTTATTGAACATCAGAATATTCATACTGGAGAGAAACCTTATAGATGTAATAAATGTGGAAGAGCCTTCCGACAGAACACAGGCCTAGTTGAACATCAGAAAATTCATACCGTTGAGAAGCCCTACAAATGTAATGAATGCGAAAAGGCTTTCAGTAATAGTTCAAGCCTTCTTCAGCATCAGATTGCACACACTGGAGAAAAGCCCTACAAATGTGATGAATGTGGCAAAGCTTTCATAAATAGCTCAAGTCTCCTTCGACATCATAATATTCACAAAGGAGGAAAACTTTATAAATGTGAGGAATGTGGGAAAACTTTGAGTAATAGCTTGAGCTTTTTTCAGCATTTGAAAATTCATACTGGAGAGAAACCATATAAGTGTAATGACTGTGGAAAAGGTTTTATATGTAATTCATACCTTGTTGAACATAAAAGAATTCATACTGGAGAGAGACCATATGTATGTAAAGAATGTGGGAAAGCTTTCAGGAGGTCCTGGAACCTTACTGAGCATCAGAGAAGTCATAACTCAGAGAAATCCTACAGGTGTACTGAGTGTGGAAAAGCTTTCAAGAATAGCTCAAGTCTTTTTCATCATCAAAGAATCCATAGTGGAGGGAAACCGTTTGACTGTAATGAGTGTGGTATGGCTTTCAGGCGCAAATCACGTCTTATTGACCATCAAAGAATTCATACTGGAGAAAAACCGTACGAATGTGATAAATGTATGAAGAGTTTTAGTCACCGTTCACAACTTCTTGAACACATGAGAACTCACACTGGGGAAAAGCACTATGAATGTAATCAGTGTGGAAAATCCTTCACTAGGAATTCAGGCCTTTCACGTCACCAGAAAATACACACTGGAGAAAAACCATATGAATGTAGCCAGTGTGGGAAAGCATTTAGCAATAGCTCGTGCCTCATTGAGCATGAGAGAATACATACTACAGAAAAACCTTATAAATGTAATGAATGTGGGAAAGCTTTCTGTAAGAAATCATACCTCACTGGACATCAGGTAATTCACTCTAAAGAAAAACCCTACAAATGTAATGAATGTGGGAAATCATATAGTCGACGTTTCCGTCTTGTCGAACACCAGAGAATTCATACTGGAGAGAAACCCTATGAATGTAGTGAATGTGGGAAAGCTTTTAGTCGAAGTGCACTTTTTATTAAACACCAGATAATTCATACCAAAGAGAAGCCCTATATATGTGATCAATGTGGCAAAGCTTTTAGTCTGAGAAAACATCTTGTTCAACATCAGAGAATCCATACTGAAGAAAAGCCTTTCAAATGCAGTGAATGTGGGAAAGCATTCAGGCACAAGTCAACTTTTCATGACCATCAGAAAACACACACTGGAGATAAACCCTGTAAATGTAATGAATGTGGGAAATCTTTCAATCGGATCTTTCACCTTATTGAACATCAGCGAACTCATACTAAAGAAAAACCTTATGAGTGTAATGAATGTGGGAAATGTTTTAGTCGGAGCTCAGTCTTTATTAAGCACCAGAAAATTCATACTAAAGAGAAACACAGTTAATGTAATAAGGGAAAGTTTTTAGTTTAATACCACCCTTTGTTGAATATTGAAGAATATCTACCTGGAAAAAAATGAACGTGGAGAAAGCCTTCAATAAGAGCTTATGTGATTCAACACAACCATATTTACATGATGCAAACCAGTTATTTTAAGAAATGGAAATTCAGTCCTGTCTGAAGCAATGTTTCATATAAAACAAGGTATTGATTGGGTAGTGTTCCTCTTACCTCCATAGGGCAGTCCTGTCGACTCAGAAATATAGGGAACTATGTTTTTAAAGGCCAATCCCTCATTGCTTCTTGTCTAAACTATTACAGCCTCTAATTGGGCTCCCTGCTTCTAGTCTCTCTTCTCTTTCAAAACTCTCCTCAGCATTTCTGCCAGGTTAATACTCCTAAACACATAACTGACCATTTCATTCATCTATTCAAAAATCTTCCCTGTTGCCTCTAGAATGAAATAGGAAATTATTTGCTCAGCATTTAAAGTTCAGCACAATCTGACTCCCCCCGTCTTTCCAGCCTTATTTCAAATCACTCCACTCACATATTCTCTGTTACTGTCAGACTGGCTCCTGGCTGCTCCTTACACGTGACAGTTCAGTCTCTCTCCATGCCTTTTTGCAGGTCTCCCAAATCTCTACCGTGATTAGAATGTGATTCCTCCTCATCTCTCGCCTCTTAGATTTCCTAGTTTCCTTCAAGGCTTAGCTTAGGTTCTTCAGAAGAGGAGGCCTTTTCTGTTCTCCCCCAGTTAGTGCTCTCTCGCTCCTGAAATTGCTTAGTATTTACTTTGTATATAAATTGTATTTACTGATCTTTGTATGTGTTATCACTCCCAGATTAATTTTTTATTTGTTTCCATAGTGCCTGGCATAATATTTCACACATAGTAGGCACTTGATAAATATTTGTTGAATTGAATTGGACCAATTGTAAGCTCTGTCAGTGAAGGAAAAAGTATACTTGAATTAGAAGTAATCTCTAGAGTAAGCTATCCTTCCTGGAAAGCATTTTACTCCATTGTTTTCTTTATGCCAAGTAATCTGATGTTTACTAATAGAAGTTATTACATTAATATAGGATAGTAGAAGTAATGGTACTTGCAGTAGTATATAGCTTAACAAAAAACAAACATACAAGTGATACTGCCTCAGGATCTTTGAGGAGAGCAGTTGTCAGAAAAGCATATGGAATTCAAGGAGAGGAAATAGAGGTTCAGTATCAGGCCAGTTTTTTGTTTTTTGATGCTGAATGATGTAGGGATTTTCCACTATTTGTTAGTTATTCTCCTCCCCTTGTCAGAAGGGTGTCTTCACTGTACAAAGAAGGAAATAATTCCAGAGAAAAGTAAGGACTGACATAAGAGCTCAAATTGTAATGTGGCAGTGACCGTTTTCTAAGTCTTGTGGAGCAAGGACACAAAGCTACAGACAGGTACCCCCTTTTCAAGAAGAATCGCAAATGCTTCTGGACTGTTGAGAGTAAGGAGAATCCAGTACTTCTCACACAATTCTGAATGTTCACAGTGGAAAGAGACCAGGATGAAGGGAAATCAGTATTGTCTTCTGTCCCAGTGTTAATAATTTTTGCTCTAGGGGCAACTATGTGGCCTGGTCACCTGCCTTAGGGTGAGGAGGACCTGAGTTCAAATCCGACCTCAAACACTTGACACGCTAGCTGTGTGACCTTGGGCAAGTCACTTAACCCCAATTGCCCTGCCTTCCCCCCTCAAAAAAGAAAAGACTAGAAAAAATAATTTTTGCTGTATGACTGCTAAGCCAGAAACATAAATACTAACCAAAGAACAGGCAGGAAAATCCTGTGTAGAAGTGATTTAAGTGGCATCCTGGGATTCAGTAGCTCCAACCTCCTGCCTACTTTTTTCATAGAATCTTAGAGCGCTAAAGGGAACCATCTAATCTGGCCCCTTCATTTTACAGATGAGAAAATTGGGATCCACAGAGGAGAAGTGACTCACCTTTGGAGGCTGTTAGAGTGCCAGGTCATGTCTAGGGTGAAAGTTACACAAACATCTAACCCTTGCCGACTGTCTTTGGTTTATTTACACAATCTGTGCTTTTAGTATTTTTTAAGAGGGAATTGGGATTCAAAAGACTACAGATATGAACAGTGGGTTAAATAAATCTAATAGGATGAAATGTAGTAGGGGCAAATGTAAAATCTTTCACTTTGGTTCAAAAATTCAACCACCAAGGAATAGATTATGTAGTTTTAGAAAAGTGCATGTAAAAAAAGACCCCTAACATGGAGAGTACTGTCTGTGCACCTTCTGATGGACTGCAAAATCAGTACAAACAATGTGATATAGCAGACAAAAAAGCTAATGTAATCTTAATAAATAATAAGTGTATGACATCCACATAACAATAATAAAAGTATGATCTCTAGAATGAGGAAGCTATTCTGCTGTTCTCTTCACTGGTTAGATTGTACCATATTCAGTAGCTCTATTTAAGGAAGGCTTTTGGAAAACTGAAGCTGATATAGAGAAGGATGATCTAGATGGTGAGAGGACTGGAAAACATGCCATATGATGATCATTTCAAGAAATTGGGAGTGTTCATTCTGGAGAAAATACCAAGGATAGGGGTTCTTAGTCTTTTGGCAGTCTGGTGAAGTCTATGGACCCCTTCTTGCAATAATATTTTAAAAATTATAACATATGTATCATTACAAGGGAAACCAATTATATTGAAAGAGGTATAAACATTAAAAAAAAACAACCTCACAGACCCCTGACTTAAGTGTAGAATACTGGTCTTCACATATTTAAATGGCCATTATATAGAAGAAGGTTGGCATTAGGGTTGCACTCCTTCATCTCACGTGACAAAATAGGGCCAATTGGTGATAAGTAACAGAGCCAGATTTTGTTTCAATATAAGGAAAAACCTACTCAAAACTAGGTATCCAAAAGTTGGAATGGGCTGCTTCGGGAGACAGCTCTGCATTTCTAGAGGTCTTTGAAGGATGACCACTTTTGGGGAACTCTGTTTCTGCTTCAGATATGAATAGGATTTTATTACTTCTGAAGTACCTTCCAGATAAGATTTTATTATCCTTTTATCTAAAAGATAAAGTCTAAACTCCTCAGCCAGGCTCTATTGTATTATTTGAAAATTTGGCTCCATTGTCCTTTTGTGGGCTTAACTCCTATTAGACATTTCTAGCCTTTCATTCAAGGCATATTGGTCTACTTTATGACTTCTGAACATACCTTGTGCTTTTCTTGTTTTCATGTACTTGCTTTATAGCTTCTTTCCCTTCAATGCCTTTGTTCTGTCTTAGTTAAATCTTGCCTTTCTCCTCTACCATGAAACTTTCTTAGCCCACACTGATTAGTATGAGAATTCATTTGACATTTATGTACTGTGAAATCCCTAGTCTCCACTTAGCCTCCTTGATATTTTTAAATTGAGCCCTCTGGAACTACAATCCTCTTTTTAAACTTTCCTTTGTCTTAGATCTCTTCCTCTTCCTTTCTGTCTTTTAGTAATAGTAAATGTCTGGCTTTCCCTAGAAGACACTGAATCACCCACAGCCACTGTCCTCAAGTTAGGCATCTTTTATAGCCTCCAACACATTGGACCAGAATCTCGGTCTATCTTGTTTCTCATTACCACTTCGAGACCTTCCCTCTTTTATTACCACTCAATAATCATTTATCTTTTGAAGTGAACTCCCATCTATTTATATCATCCTATCCAGAGCCTGGTTAGAGTTAATCCCCTTCTTTCTTAAGGAATTCAATACCTGCTAAAATCTTCTACTCTTCCCCTCAGATTTGGGTAACTTTGGCAAGTACATATCCTCAAAAACATCCAGCCTGCCAAATTTATCAACCTGAATTCCCATGACCTACAACTTTGTTCCATTTCAGCTATACACAGTGGATAACCATACCCTTATTCTCACCATTCCCACAAATTTCCTACCTCTGCAATCCAGAACTATGTAGTTTCTCTCAAATTTCAACTTTCTAGGTCAGGCATGGGGAACCTGTGGCCTTCTAGGTCCTTGGGTGTGGCCTTTTGAATGAGTCCAAGTTTTATAGAATAAATCCTTTTATTAAGGGCATTTGTTCTGTGAAGTTTGGAATCAGTCAAACGGCTGCTCTTGAGGACCTAGAGGGTCCAGCTCCTATACTTCAAAACTTTCCTAGTCTGTCAATCCTGCTCTCAACTCACTTGTCTCCTTTTGCAATGATGACCCTACAGATAACTAGTATATGTTAGAACACCATAGAATGTTTTCTTTCTGCCTTCTTCATCCTTTTGCTGTTGATATTTTGACTACCCACTACTCACCGTCTTCATTTTCCACTTCTATTCAGATGTAGTTTAACCCTGAGTGTCATGTACTGAAGTCACTGAACACATGTCGCATCACTGTATTGAGTTCACTACAAATTTGTCTGACCCCACCTGTATACCTCACACTGCGTGGTAGTCCTTTCGTGCTTCCTGATTGAAAATCGCACCACAAATGTTTCAGACCCTCTTCTTTCTTTGAGCCTTCTACACCAGCCCTTGCTTTCTTTCAGTAGAGGACCTTGCTACTGCTCCTGAGAAAGTCACGAATTTCTCTTTTCTCCTCTGTTCTGTGCCTTCAAACCACTATCTCTATATAATCCACCATTCTTTTCCTTTCTTCAGTCTCTGATGAAGGGGTCTGATTCTTTTTCTTTTCCAGGCCAGTTACTCTGCTTGTACTTGAGTTCCATGCCCTCCCATCATCACCCTCCCCCAGTCCTGTCTCTCATTTTCAGTCTATCACAGAATTCGAGATTTGAAAGAAGCCTCAGCAGCTGTTTCATCTAGCCTTTATATGAAAGGAATTTTTTCTGCATAACTGACAAGTGGCCATCCAGTCTTTGCTTGAAGGCCTCAAAAGAAGGGGAACCCACCACATCTTGTGGTGGCCCATTCCACTTCTGGACTGCTAATTGTGAGGAAATTGTTTCTGACATAAAGCTTAAATTTGCCTCTTTGCAACTTCCTCTCATTGTAGAAATGTACTGGTTCTTTCCCTCCTGCCTACAAATATGCCCAAGTCCACTCTGTCCTTAAAAAAGCCTTTATTTCACCCTGCCACATCTTTAAGATATGGTCCTTTATCTTTCCTTCCTTTCATGGCCAAACTCCTAGTAAAGGCCACTTAAGTTCATTATCTTTCCTGCCTCACATCTGTCATTTTTCAACCCTTTGCAATATCTATTTCCAATAAAGGTTACTAATGCACTCTTAACTGGTGAATACAATACCTTTTTTCATTCAACCTTTTTGAACTTCTGCAGCTTTTTACACTACTGACCATTCCCTCCAGTGTATTTTCTCCTCCCTTGGCTTTCATGACATTACTCTCAGCCCTCTTACTATCTGACTACATTTCAGGCTTTTTTTTTTTTTTGGATCATTCATTTGCTGGGTACTCAGACCATCTCCTTTTCTCTCTCTACACCCTCTCTCAATGGTATCATAAACTTCCATGAGTTCATTTTAATATCTATTATGCAATTTACAGTTGATTCTTGTCATTTGTGGTACTTAAAGTCACTGTGAACACTGAATTAGTAAGGACTGAACAGTTCTTCCAAGGGAAAATAGAGAGTTAGGTTTCTGTGAGCCACTGGTCACATTTACTTTAGCACTTTCTGGAGCAGCCTCATGTATAGATCCAAATTGGTGAATTTTCTCTTCTATTCTCTGGATGTACCATATTGTTGGTTCATTAATATTGACCTCAAAGCCAATAGCACTATAGCGCATGCGTGAATGAAGCTTATCTAGTACATGTGTTTTCTCAGTAAGGCACATCACAACATTTTTGTGCTAAGGAACACTAGACAACACTGCAGCACTACTTTTGGGGGCCATTTTGAACAGCAAGATCACCAATAAAAAGCACCAAAGTGTGAAAAACATGACATTAAATAGATGGCAAACAAGACATTTGTTTACAGTGTGAGAGCTGAAACAAGTCAGAACTTTTCCTTGGAGCGAGTGCATACAGCCACTCAAGTTTTTTTGCCAATGTCAGCATGTTTGTGAATGACCATGAAATCCCTGCAAGTATTGATCTTGGGATTACAAATACCGATGAATTTACAAATTTACAAATACAGAATGACAAATGAGGATATGTATATGCATCACACACACACACATACACCTCCAACCCATTATAATCTGTCTCTTGAATTCCTGTATCACCACTGCATCTTCACTTAGATGTCCCATAGGCACCTCAAACTCAGTCTACCTTAAATAGAACACATTAACTTTTTCTTTAAACCCACTCTTCCTTTTAATTTCCCAATTACTTTTGAGAGTATCACCATCCTTTCAGTCACTCAGGTTCCCAGCATTGAAGCCATCCTCAATTTTTCACTCTCACCCCCTGCACCCCATGCTCCATCACTTGCCTATTTTAGTCAATTCTATAACCACATCACCCATATTCGTCCCTTTCTCTCAACATACAGACATCTTCCTAGTTCAGGCCCTTAAGCACTTTATTCTTTTCTCTCCCCTGTCTGAGCTTCCTCCACCTAGCTGACAAAGCCATCTTCTTAATAAGGTTGACAGTGGTGTTCTCCTTCTCAGGGATATCATGTGACTCCCTTATTGCCTCTAGGATAAAATATAAACTCAGACTGGTGTTTTAAAGTGCTTGATAGTTGCTCTTCTTTTTCCTATGTGTATTCCCAGTTCCTGGCACATAGTATGCACTTAATGACTGACTCTAGACTGCCTACCTTATATTCCAGATAGAACTTCACCTTACTTCCCTTCATATACCCCACTTTCCAGGCTTATACTTAAGAAGAGCCTACCTGCTCTTAGCTGAACTCAGTATTTCATTTCCTCTCTCCGTGCTTTTTGCATAGCCCGTTTAGAGTTCCTGAAGTAGATTCCCTCTTCACCTACGCTCTTCAAATCCTCTGAGGCTTAACTGAGTTGCCCCCTTGACCAGGAAACTTTTTCTAATCCCCCTAGTGGTTGGCATTTGGTCCCTTCTCAAATTGTGCAGTAGTTAGCCCTCTCATCAATATTTTCTGTCCCCTATCCATGCATCTTGTTTTCATTTGTGTTCCTAGAACTTAGCACACAGTGCCTTGATATAATAAATACTTTGTAAAAGTCTGGTTGAATTGAATTTTATCTTCCGCTTGTGGATGGGATGACAGGCATCACCATCAGAGATGATTCCCTGAATGGCAAATGCAGTGGCCATTGTTCTGACACAAAACTGCCTCCAAGCCATCTCTGTGTAACAGAGGGCTACCTGTAATCAGCAAAGGCTAATAATTTTACATGTGTGATGCAATCCAAGTTAAAGGCCTCATTATATTTCTTATCCCAGTAATTTCTAAAGACATCTGGAATCCTGTTTAGAGTGTCACATTTTGCCTCAGTGCTTCTGGTTCTCTGTAGTGTATCTACAGATAGATTAACATCTGTGATAATATTCACCACCCCAGAAATATTTTCAACTCTTATGGCAGTTCAAAAATCCTCTTTTGGGGGTATATGTAGTCTCCTCAAGCAGCCTGCTTCTGTTCTAGACCAGTTCCCTACTTCTGCCTATTCCACCCCCCCCCCACACCCTTTTTTTTTTTTACACACACACCTTTTTTAAATTCTGTAACACATCTTGTAATCTTTCACGTTGGAAACTTCCAGTCCCATGACATGCTCAACTAGACCTTGCCAATGCTTGGCACCTCCATGTCTGTGATATAAGAAATGAAAAACCAGTCAGACATGTCTGAGCAAAACTTTACTCCTCTCTATAAATCCCTTGGCCCTTATCTCTTTCACTAAGCTGCCGTCATGTGCAAATAAGGAGAGTGGGTACCCAAGCATCCCATCAGGCAAGGAAGAATGATGAGAGCTTGGTATAATACCAAGAAGGTGGCCTCTTTCAGGACCATTTTGACTCCCTTTTTCCTCCAGCTGTTTCTGGAAGATCATTGTGTCTGAGATTCTGACAACATCCCTAATAAACCTCATCTGCCTCTTATCAAGCCCCAGTGTTTCATGTGCCTCATTCTTTGTCTTTGTGTGAGTTAAAATGCTCATATTAAAGACTTATTTACTGTTTTTATCATTTCTGGTGTTCTTGCCTCTGGTGTAAATGCCTTTAAGTCTCAGTGTAGCTCCAATTCACTGGAACAGCCCTCAGCCTTGGCTAGGCAAGAAGGTCTTCTACATTCTTTGGATTTGGTGCATATAAACCACATATTTGATGGAGGCTCAGTAGGTCTGGCATTTGTCAGTTGACAGCTCTTTAGACAAGTAGCAGCTTTTAGTTCACGTTATATTTAGTCATCTTTTTTCCCCATCAATGGCAAATGTATTTATTTCCTCCATGCAAATTGTACATTTACAGGGCATCTGCTTTTCCTGCCAGTTTCTATTCCAGCTAGAGTTTAAAACAGTTTTTTAAAATAAGTCTCTCTGAAGTTAGCTGTCTTACAGCCATATACTTCAGTAACACATCTGATAGGGAAGAAAAGAAACTTGATGTTGTTAGAGCCATATGTGTTCACATGCACCGATCATTAGGAAGTCATGTAGATATGTCTACTGTAAGAAAAGTAACCCAGTAGAGCCTTAGGAAGGGTGTCAGGTGGGGAAAAAAATCAGTAATCTTTCTTCATGCTTTTCCATTGTCTTCTAAAGTATGATGAGCAATCTAGGTAAATCACCTCCAAAATAAACACCAAGTAGTTCTTGTTTATAACCGCTTTCTCTCTTTTTTGCCATTAAAAAGTGGCAGGAACCACTTCAGTCCTCTAAACTGTGTTCTCAAGTCGGTAGAATTCCACTGGTTAGACACAAGCTGTCTTTCTGTTATCCTCTGTTATGGGTGATGTTCACCATTCAGACCTAACACTAGAACTTTCTGCCTTACAGCTAGTGCCGGGCTTCTTGAACCCAAGGATATGGTGTGCTAATGATCCACAGTAATGTTATCCAAGTCCACAGATATCCTAATCTTCCCAGTCTTTTCATAGCACTAGGATGCATGAAACATGGACTCTATAATGATACCATCAAATAACATCTCCTTTAGGTGGTTCCTGAGTTCCTCCATTTCTGAGAGTTTTGTGGGACCATTTAAAAAGGTAAGAGTTATGAAGGTAGGTCACTTGTGTCATACCTTGAGCACTTATGCAATGAAAACAACTTTGGCCTTGAGTTGAATTTCTTCCATGCCTAGGGTACCAGACAGTCACCAAATTAGAACTATTCTCAACCTTGAGGCTTCAGTTTTTCCAGGTTTCTTGGTCAACATGGTCTTCTGTCCTCTTCAGAGCTTCTGCACAGAAGCAATGCATAGATGTTGAGGTGTTCAAATACTAAGCCCCAGCTTGCTGTCTTGGTACTATTATAGTACCATAAATTAACAGGACATAATAGTATTCAGGTTCACAATTAGAATGAAATAAGATGTAAACAATTAACAGAAAAGGTTTATTTAGCCATATCATAGAAAGGACACTCAGTAAGGACATATTGCTTATCCAGATAGACAAGGCTTCCCTTTGGTCATCAGGGCAGGTGTAGTGACTTCCAGTCAAGCCTAACTTGACCTGGCTGGGCCTCTTTTTTGCCTTTTAGTGACCAGGAAGCTATGTCAATGGCTGAGCCTTAGTCTCTTGAGCCAATCAAATCTAAAGGACAATTTCAGTACCTTAAAAAGAATAGTCTATTCTGCAGGGGACAAGTTCATAGGAAAAGCTAGTTCAGCCCTCCATAACAGTGACCCTGGTAGATAATATTGCTCCTGCCACTTGAGCTGGACCTATACTAATACCAATACCCTAGTGATGTTTGCTAGGTTTGGACATAACATGGCTATGAACATGGCTATGGTGTCAGGTGTGCTTGTGTACTGACTGATTGCTTTGGGCTTGGTGACCCATGCCTGAGTGAAGTGTTTAGGGTCATGCAAGACTCTTGTTGCCTCTGTGTTCTCTCCATGTCTGTGTATTCTGTCTACCTCCCTGATTGACCAAATCAGTTCTAAGTATGGACTTTTGCTCTTTACAGCCATAGGTACAATCCTAGCCCAGTTCATTTACAGGCTCCCTGATTTTTCAGGTCAGTCTTGTATTATTCATGCTTGCTTTAACTACTACACCCTTGATCTTTGCTTTCTGTAGCAACCTCTATGACCATCACACAGAACTGGGACCTTTGTTTCCTGCTCCTTGAGGTGCAGTTAAGAACTTGGAATGGATGTCCTCTGTACTCACTGATACAATTGTCTAGTGCCCATAAACATTGAAGTGATGTGATCTCAGGGCCCATTCCTCTTTTTGGCCTTAAGACAAGGGTGCCTTACTCCCTAGGAACCTCTTACATCCTCCGCTTTCTCTCTGTTGGACTGTGATTTGTTCATGCATGCCTTTTTCCAGGTATCTCTTTAGGAATTTGGGAAAGGACTAGGGTTTTAAGACATTCACACAAGATATAAACTGTTAAACAGTAAAGTGAGTAGAACCAATGGGTAAAATAATATAAAGGCTTACTTAAGAAGTGACTGTCACTTCAGAAGACTCATGATGACATATGCTTCCTCTCTTACCAGAGGGGTGATAGCATAGAGGTGCACAATGAGACATACATTTTCAGACATGGCCAATATATGGATTCTTTTTGCTTTGTAAGGGAGGGCTTCTATTTGGGGAAGAGGAATTGTGTGTAGAGAGTTGGTGAGCAGAGATAATGATGCAAAAGGAAAAAAAGAAGGAAGAATGTTATTGAAATATTTTAAAGCACCTAGATGAGAGCAGAAGGAAGTTCAGAAGGGCGCAAAAGCAGGGCAGTTTATTTTATACATACACACACATACACACAGCCATATATATATATATATATATATATATGCACATATGTATATATACACACACATATACATATACATATATACACACACATATATAATGTACATACCTATATATACATATATAATGCATTTAAAATTGTAATTAAAGCATCATGTAATTCTCTTTCTTGTTTTTTGCATATTGAAATTTTTTGTGTTCATTAACTTTTTAATAAAGAAAATTAAAAAAAAAGATTACTGTGTGACTACCTTCCCTGGTACTTTGTACTTTCTTAAGAGTTCATAGTAATATTAAAAATCCTGTCTATGGTGCTCTTCATCAACTCCCTCCTCTCCTACTAGTCCCTAGTGAGCATCCATTGCTGTGTACCAGTCCTCCAGTAAACAGGTAACTACAGTGGCCACTCAATCCCTATACAGTTGTACATTACTCCCTAGGCTCAAATATTCTTTGGTTCTTGCAGGGCCTTTACTAACTATCATGCTTCTACTGTTAGCAACTTAGATTAAAAACAAAATCACTGGATCTCGGGCAAGCCTCTCTTGGGGAACATCTAATAACTTTTGTATAGATTGTGTTCTTCTCCCATCCACAGAGCTCTGGGAACATACATCTGAATTGGCTTACTTCTTTCTCCTATTGAGACTGTTCAATTTTACCAAATAAAAGGCTTTGTCATAGCCAACAAATAATCAACACAATGAGATCTTGTAGTTTTTGCAATTGTGTAAAGATACAATCTAATATAAAATTCCAAGGAAAAGTCAGATTAACTTTTACAAAGAAATATTTACTTCAGAGGTATACTTAAAAATATACAAGCACACTCCATTTAATCCTCCTCCTCTTCCCCCTCCCCCAACGCATACCACTAAAGTTTCTGGGAAGAGGAAGGGGATCAAGTTCATAGTTTAGCTCAGTTCCTGTAGAGCAGAGTCCCTAATTCCAAATCCGAAATCCCCCTCAGGCTTGAATCCCAGGCATCCAAGCTTCTCTGTAAGGTTGGCCAGTTGAAACATCCTACCTGGAATTTTGGCTCAAAGGTCACCATGGCTTATACTCCTGGGTCCAGTAAAGATTGATTTGGATTTGAGTGAGGGAGGGCTGGGCAAAGTCACTAGCCTCACTTCCTTCTGCAGAGCCATCTGGTTCCAGTGGCCAGATATCGATCAGGATGACTCGAGACAGCCCAGGATGCAGTGGGAAACCTTAGCCTTTTTAATCTAAGGTCTCATCTCCCTGATGTCATGGTCCTCTTTGAGAATGAAGGACAAACCACATAAGTGTGAGACACTTTATCAAACACTGCACAAGAAATCCTGCACATGAAACTGAGAAAGACAAATAACACATAACAAAAACCAAATCCCAGGTCTGTTTCTTGGAGCCAGTGGGTAAAAGGGAGAGCAGGGAAAGGAAAACCTTTCCTCACTGGTCAGTTCATGGTGCCCTTGCTGTGGATGAACTGGAATCTTCTTCTTCTGGACAAAGAGAGCACATAATAAAAAGAGATTATCCCAATCTGGTAGTTTTTAAAGATGATTCAACCTGTTGTGGCTATGTAGCCAATAAAAGGAGGCTATTCCCACCCAAGAAGCACAGAGATAGAGAGTGTATCCAGTTATAGGCAAAATGGGGATGCACAGGGAAAGCCCCCTTACACTTAGATTTAGTTCAATTCTCCAGTCTGTCAAGAAATTTTGGATCCTGACCCTTTCATCCAATGTGTTAGCTGCCCCTTGTGGCATCAGTAAATTTGATGAGCATGCCATCCATGCCTTGATGTAAGTCACAAAAATATTAAACAGTACAGAACCAGAGTCTCAAGATACTCAACTGGAGACCTGCCATGTTCACAGGGAACCATTAAGAGTCTGTCCAATGAATGCTTTATCTCTCTGTGTTATCAAGTCCACATGCCTCCATCTTCTTCAGAAGAATAGTGTGAGATGGGCCACTGGACCCAGATGGCTCTGCAGGAGAAAATGAGGCTGGCGACTTTGCACAGCGCTCCCTCACTCAAATCCAATTCATTCACAAATCATGGGATCGTCTTCTTGATATCATGGTCTTCTTCGAGAATGAAGGACAACTTGGGGTTTACTGGCTAGATTTCTTTCTCAAAGGCCATGCCCTAAACTCAATTCACTCAGGATGTCATTGATTGGACAATAATAAGTTCCTGCCCAAGCACCACTTGATGGTTATTTTTTGGGCCTTCCTAGCTCAAAGTGAATGTAAAGAGCAACTGTTTCTCTTTTGGCCAGCAATCCTGTGGGTTTCCCCCTCCTAGTTTGATTATTATTATTATCATTATTATTATTGTTATTATTATAGGAGCCTATTCGTTGAATGGGCATTGCCTCACTCAAAGTGAGATCTTGGAAAAGACGTTACTTTAAAAGGCCAAGGTCTCCCATTGCATCCTGGGCCAGGTCCAGTCATCCTGATCTATATCTGGCCACTAGACCCAGATGGCTCTGCAGGAGAAAGTGAGGCTGGTGACTTTGCAGAGCGCTGCCTCACTCAAATCCATTGCAAGTCATATCATCGTCTCCCTGATGTCATGGTCCTCTTTGAGAATGAAGGACTAACCACACAAGTGTGAGACACTTTATCAAAACATTTACAAGAAATCCAGAGAAACTATGTCTATAGCAGGGGTTCTTAACCCGTGCCCAAGCAGTCCATGGATAGATTTCAAGAGCTCCATGAACTCACTAATCTCTAAATGAAATTTAGCATTTCCTTCTATTATAAATCTAAATTTTTTTCAAAAAATTATTCTGGGAAGGGGTCCCATGTCTTCTCAAGACTACCATGATACAAATATAGCTAAGAATGTCTGATCTACAGTATTCCTCTCATCTACAATTTTAGTAACTTTATCAAAAAGAAATAAAGTTTATCTGAGGTGATCTGTTCTCGATGAAGTCCTTCTGACTTTTTATAATCATTTCTCGATTTCCTTAATGATTCATTCTAGAATTATCCCAGGAATTGATGTCAAACTCACTGGTTTAGTGTTTGCAGATTCCCTTCTATTCAGTTTATTTATTAATTTATTTTATTTGGTTATTATTCATCTGTTCATTTGTTTATTTTTCAGAATTGGGAATGACATTTTCCCTTCTGCAGTTTTGTGGTACCTCTCCTCTTTTCCATAATCTTTCAAATAGTACTGGCAGTGGCTCAGCATTGAGTAATATTACATCTGCCCATTCTTTCAGTACTCAAGACTGTGATTCATCTGAATCAGGTCATAGGATCCTAGATCTAGAGCTGGAAGTGACCTCAGAGGCTGTATACCCAACTCCTCATTTTATAGGTGAAGAAACTGAGGCCCCCGGAGGTCAGGAGACTTGACCAGGGTCACCCAGGTAGGAAGTATTGAAGGGAGTATTTAAATGCATATCTTCTGAATCCAGAGCCAGTATGCTCTTTTCACTGTGCCAGGTGCTTCGCTTCATCAAGGGTAACTAGATGGTCTCGTTATTTATCTATCTTTGGTATAAATTATCCATTAGTCATTTTTGGTCTCTGATTTCCAATGCAAAGTCATTCTCCTTGACAGAGACAACTGAAGCAAAATAATGATTGAGCATCTCTGCTCTGTCCTTGTTTTCAATCCCAATCAAAGGTCCTATTCCTTCTTTGATTGTTCTTTTCCTACAGATATAGCTTAAAAACAATTCCTTTTTCTTGCACTTAGTCTCACTCAAAAGCTTCTGCTCATTTTAAACTTTAGCACTGTTAATACTCTTTACAGGACTAGCCAAACTCATGTATTAATCTTTCTTTAAACTTGGATTTGCTTCTTTCTGTATATTTCTATTTTAAGTTGGTGAGTGTGTCCACATTGGTCTTTTTGGACAAATTCTATTTTTCATCCTCATTCAAATTGTTTCCCTTTGGGTGTTCAGAATTTCATTCCTGAGCATCTACTCTCCCTCCTGGGCTGACTTCTCCTATAGAATTTTATTCCATGGGATCCTACCTATCTTTCTTCTGAACCCTTTGATATCTTCTTTCTCAAAATCTGGGGTTCATGCCAGACCGTGCCCAGAGACCCTCTCTTTTATCACAAATTCTGGGAGTCCTACCAGGGGACTCATCATTTCCACCTCAATAGCTAATTCTTCCTTATTAGTGACAGTCAGATCCAGAATATAATTTCGGATGGTTCCTCTGCCTAAGACGTGACCAGCTGCTCTGTTATTGGCAGAAAGATCTAGTAAGTGTCTGGATAACTGAAGTCTCTCATCACTACTTAAAATATCATGCTGCTTTGCCAGGCTTCTGATCTGTTTCCCAAAGTCTTTATCTGTTTCCTGTTTCTGTCTAGTTGGTCAGCAGAATGTACCAGTAACAAAATCCAACTCCTCTAGGCATTTATCTAAATGCTCTCCAACATGCTCCTCTCCTCTGGTCCCTAGATTTCCTTAAATGAGTATTTTTTTAAATACAGAATGCTTTAAAACTTCATTAAGACTTTTTGTGACACCCTGTATGTAATGCTATCCCCACCTTGGCTCTTTTTTTTAAAGAAAAATGTCATTCATATTTTATATCATTTTGTTATTTAATTTTTTAAGTTATTCTGTACTTGACAAATACCATCAAATATAAGAATTTCTATATACACAGGACAGAAAAAGATTTTCCACAATGCTATAAATCTCTGTTATACACAGCTTCCATTTTTTTCTTTTTCTTGTATTAACTTAGTATTTTATTTTCCTGTAAAATGTAAAAACATGTAAAAACAATTTTTAACATTTGTTTTTAAAACTTTGAGTTCTCAATTCTTCCCCTTCCTCCCTTCCCACACTGCCTTCATTGAGAAGGCAAGCAATTTGATATGGGTTATACATGTGTAGTCATGCAAAACATATCCATAATAGTCACGTTGTGAAAGAGAACATAGACAAAAAAAACCTCAAGAAAAATAAAGTAAAAAAAAAATGTATGCTTCAATCTGTATTCAGACACCACCATCAGTTCTTTATCTGGGGATGGATAGCATTTTTCATCAGCTCCTTCAGAGCTTTTTTGGATCATTGTGTTGTGAGAATAGCTAAGTCATTCACAGCAGATCATCTTGCAATATTGCTGTTACTTTATACACAGTACATTTCACTTTGCATCAGCCCATACAAGTCTTTCTAGGTTTTTCTGAGAGTATCCTGCTAATCATTTCTTATAGTACAATAGTATTCTATCATAATCACATAACACAATTTGTTCAACCATTCCCCAATTGATAGGCATCCCCTCAATTTCTAATTTTTTGCCCTCAGAAAAGACCTGTTATAAATATTTTCGTACATATAGATCCTTTTCCTTTTTGCTTTTTATCTCTTTCAGGATACAGAGCTAGTAGTGGTATTGCTAGGTCAAAGGGTCTACATGATTTTATAGACCTTTGGGCATAGTTCCAAATTGCTCAACAGAATGGTTGAATCAGTTCACAACTCCACCAACAATGCATTAATGTCTCATTTTTCCCTCATCCCCTCCAACATTTGTCATTTACCTTTTCTGGCTTGTTAGACAATCTAATAGGTATGAAGTAGTACCTTAGAATTGTTTTAATTTGCATTTCTCCAATTAATAGTGAATTAGGATTTTTTTCATATGGCTATGGATAGCTTTGATTACTTCATCTGAAAACTGATCATATCTTTTGATCACTTATCAATTGGGGAATGGCTCTTATTTGTATAAATCAGACTCAATTGTCTATATGTTTGAGAAATGAGGCCTTTATCAGAGACCCTTGCTTCAAATTTTTTTCACTATTACTATTGCTAATTGTATTTCTCTCCATCTTATTCCTCACACCCCTATTTATTCTGTTCTCTCTCTCTCCTTTCACCCTATTCCTCCTCGAAAGTGTTTTGCTTCTGACTACCTCCTTCTCTGATCAGCCCTCTCTTCTATTACCACCCCCTCTTCTCTTATCCCCTTCCCCTCCTACTTTCCTGTAGAGTAAGATAGATTTCTATTTCCAATTGTGTGTGTGTGTTATTCCCTCTTTGAGCCAGTTCTGATGACTATAAGGTTTACTCACTCTCTCTCACCTCCCCCTTCTTCCCCTCCACCGTAAAAGCTTTTTCTTGCCTCTTTTATGTGAGATGATTTACCCCATTCTACCTCTCCCTTTCTCTTTCTCCCATTACATTCCTCTCTCACTCCTTGATTTTACTTTTTAGGTATCATCCTTTCATATTCAACTCAAACCTGTGCTCTCTGTCTATATATACTCCTTCTAACCACTCTAACAATGAGAAAGGTTTTATGAGTTACAAATATCATCTTCCCATGTAGGAATGTAAACAGTTTAACCTTATTAAATCCCTTATGATTTCCCTTTCCTGTTTATCATTTTATGCTTCTCTTTAGTCTTGTATTTGAAAGTCAGATTTTCTATTCAGCTCTGGTCTTTTCATCACAAATGCTTGAAAGTCTTCCATCTCACTGAATGTCCATTTTTTCCCCAAATGATTATATTCAACTTTGTTGGGTAGGTGATTCTTGGTTTTAATCTTTGCTTCTTTGACCTCTGGAATGTCATATTCTTAGCCCTCTGCATCCTTTAATGTAGAAATTGCTAAATCTTGTGTTATCATTATTGTGGCTTCATGATACTTGAATTGTTTCTTTCTGGCTGCTTGCAATATTTTCTCCTTGACCTGGGAACTCCTGGGAGTCTTCATTTTGGGATCTCTTTCAGGAGGTGATTGGTGGATTCTTTCAGTTTCAGTTTTACCCACTGGTTCTAGAATATCAGGGCAGTTTTCCTGGATAATTTCTTGAAATATTATGTCTAGGCTCTTTTTTTTGATCAATTATTTTAAAATTATCTCTCTGGATCTGTTTTCCAGGTCAGTTGTTTTTCCGGTGAGATATTTGACATTGTCTTCTATTTTTTCATCCTTTTGGTTTTGTTTTATTGCTTCTTGATTTCTCATAAAGTCATTAGCTTCCATTTGCTCTATTCTAATTTTTAAGGAATTATTTTCTTCAGTGAGCTTTTAGACCTCCTTTTCCATTTGGCCAATTCTGCTTTTTAAGGCATTCTTTTCCTCATTGGCTTTTTGGGCCTCTTTTGCCATTTTGCCTAGTCTGTTTTTTAAGGTGTTATTTTTCTTCAGTATTTTTTGTGTCTCCTTTATCAAGCTGTTGACTTTTCTCATGATTTTCTTGCATCACTCCCATTTCTCTTCCCAATTTTTCCTCTACCTCTTACTTGATTTTCAAAATCTTTTTTGAGCTCTTCTATGTTCTGAGACTGTAATGGCAAGCAAAGTGTGACTTTTTGTTGTCTTTTGTTTTGGAGTGCTTCCCAGCACTAAGGCAATCAAGTGCCTTTGATTGAGTCTTGCCTTTGTTTGTAGGAAGGCCCACACCCTTTTGCTAATTAGGTCATGAGAGGTGTGAAACCCTCAAGAGGTGTGAAGCCCTCTGACCATGAAGAAGGGTATATGTACTCTGAGGTTAACATTTTGTTTGAGGCTCACTCATTGGAAGTGTATTGGTGTGGAGACTCTGGATAGCCATTAAGGAGCCCTCCAGCTTTGAAAACCCAGATGTTGGTGCTTCTCTCCCTGGTAACAATGTATGCATTGCTATGGTCAGACAGAAGCCTGTATGTTGATTTTTGTTATTTGCTCTGTTTATAGAATTTCTGCTTGTAATTTCTGTTTGTGCTTTCTCAGAAGTTCAGGGTGCTGACTTTTCCCCCTGAACTAAGTGACTGATATATGTATGTTTGATTAAAGTGATTGTAAACCCCTTAAAGTTGCTTTCCTTAGAAGAGCAGATCAAAGAACCTGTGCTAGCAGCCCTCCTGTGTGCTGGTATTATTGTCCTTACGTAAAGTCCCAGGCAGAGAATTTCTCCAGAGGTCTCCACAAAAACGAAGGGCCCAATTTTTATCCTAGACAAGGACCCACATGTATCAAGACTATCCCTCACATGTAGCATGGGGGTGTCATTTTGTGGCTTGAAGGGAGGGAGAATAGACATCTTTAGGCTCCTGTTCCAGGGGACACTTTAATTCCTGCCAGGAAAGGAAATGAGAC
>CM053627.1:203887247-203907840 GCA_028646595.1 Phalanger gymnotis
AAAAAAGGGGGGATGATGGAAGGGAGGGCAGATGGGGATGAAGATAATCAAAAACAAACACTTTCGAAATGGTACAAATAGAGAGGAGAAAGACCCAAGAGATGTGGAGGTAGAATTGAAAAGACTTAGCAAGTGATCGGCTTAGTGAGGTGAAAAAGAGAAGTCTAGGAGGGATCTGAAGTTGGGAATGTAGATGAGTGAGTGCTGGCAGCAGTGCCCTGAGCAAAAATTGAAAAGGGTAGGTTTTTTCTAGGGAAAATGTTTTTGGTTTTGGATGGATTGAATTTGAGATGCCTATGGAACATCTAGTTGGAAATATCCAATAGGCAGTTAGTGACAAAGGACTTGAGCTTAGGCAAGAGACTTAGAACAGGTTATGTAGATCTTGGAATCATCTGTATAGAGATGGTATTTAAATCCATGGGAGCTGATGAAGTCAGCAAGAGAAAAAGTGCAGTGAGAGAAGAGAAGGATGCCTAGGACAGGGATTTTGGTTGTATTTACAGTTTGGATGATCCAGCAAAGGGGATGGAAAAAGGGCAGGTAAGAGAACCAAGGGACAGCTGTACAGGGTGTTCCTAAAGTCTGGACACATAGGCAAAAATGCATATTTTCAAGAAATGAAATGAATGAAATTTTTATTTAATTGGAATATTAACAAATAACATCTTCGATAAGATTTCCATCATTTGCGATGCAAAGGTTGATGCTCTTTGCAAGATTCAAGCGAACTCAATGCCATAACTCCACAATTGCCTATGTGTGCAGACTTCAGGAACACCCTGTATTTGGGAAACGCCAGACAAGAGAGGGTATCCAGGAGAGGGGTGGTCAGTGTGTCACATGCTGCAGAGGGGTCCAAAAGAATGAGGATTGAGAAAAGACCATTGGATTGAGCAATGAAGAGATGAGATATAAGTGGGAATTTCCTGGCTACTTCGCTCAAGTAATCTTAGGCAAATCAGTTTCCATCACTGGGCCTCTGTTCTCTCTGTTTGTAAAATAAAAGTATTGAATGAGACAACTTCTCAATTTTCTTTGTTTCTAAATCCTATTATGCTGTGAAGCTGGGCTAAGGGCAGTGGGTTTTTGTATTGAAGGTGTGTCTTAGAATACATAGAACAAGAGAGACCAACATAGGTCTAGGAGATTTGGGGAATAGCGCCACATTAGTGTCTATAATTCCAACCTCCTTCTCTCCCCATCCTCCCAACCATTCCTCAGCTGTGCGCATTGATAATCCTTCTATACATCACAAAAAGTGTCTGTGACTCAGTCCCGCTTTTCTTTAGGATTAGGGTTTCTTCTCAGGACTAACAAAACCATCTCCAGCCTTTCGACCTTAAAACCAGAGAAATGCTGCTCCCTCACTTGGATGAAGGCAGGAGCTGGAACTAGAAAGGATTGAAGTACAGTGATGACACAATCATATTACTTCCACCAGAGGGCACCAAAGCCATTGGAAATCTGGCAGTCTGAGCTTAGTACTGCTCAAAGTGCTGCTTTGGAAAGCATCATGTCTGTGTGACCTTGCCAAGGAGACAGTAGTTGTCCCCACATTTAGTGTTGGTGACAATATTGTTAGGAAACCATCAATGGAAGATATTACATGTACACAAGTAAAGGATTGGAAAGGGGACCCGTGTGGTTCACAGGGTAATGAATCTCTCCTACTTTTCAAGGATCTTTGACTCACCTTTGCCTCAAGGACATTATTTCTCATGTTTATGGGATTTCTGATTAACTTTATATTACTAATTTCTCTATGCTTAAAATTCTTTTTATCAATTTGAGCTGACTATTGAGGACTATTATGGATTGCCTCCAAAGTATTTGTGACTTCCACTAGGAATTTATTATCTCCCCAACTTTTCTGTGCCCAAACTTCATTTGTTATTGTTGTTCAGTTGTTCAGTTGATTCTTTGTGACCCCATGGACCATAGCATACCAGGCTCTTCTGTCTTCCACTACCTCTTGAAATCTGTCCAAGTTCATGACATGAATGTCATGTCTGCTGCCCCCTTCTCCTTTTGCCTCCAATCTTTCCCAACATCAGGGTCTTTTCCCATGAGTCCTGTCTTCTCATTATATGGCCAAAGTATTTAAGCTTCAGTTTCAGTATTTGACCTTCCAGTGAATAGCCTCCTTGCTGTCCAAGGGACTCTAGCACTACAATTTGAAAGGGTCAATTCTGGAGTGCTCAGCTTTCCTTATAGGCCAGCTCTCACAGGCATATGTTGCTACTGGAAAAAAAAAACAAAACAAAACAAAACATAGCTTTGAGTCTTCAGACCTTTATCAACTAGATGATCTCTGCTTTTTAGTATTCTGTCCAGATTTGCCATAGTTTCCTTCCAAGGAGCAAGTGTCTTTCTTTTATTTTCATGGCTGCGGTTGCCATCTGCGGTGATTATTGAGCCCAAGAACATAAAATCTGATGCTGCTTCCATTTCTTCTCCCTTTCTTTGCCAGGAAGTGATGGGACCAGTTGCCAAGATCTTAGTTTTTTTGATGTTAAGCTTCAAGCTAGCTTTTACACTCTTCTGTTTCACCCTCATCAAGAAGCTTCTTAGTTCTTCACGTTCTGCCGTCAGAATGGCATTGTCTGCATATCTGAGATTGTTGATGTTTCTCCTGGCAACCTTAACTTTGGCTTTTTAATCATCCAGCCTGGCATTTCACATGATGTACTGTGTATATAAATTAAATAAGTAAGATTACAATATATAGCCTTGAGGTACTCCTTTTCCAATCTTAAACCAACCAGTTGTAACCCAAAGTTCTACCCATACCTGTATTAATTCCACAATTAGGATGAGCAGCCATTAGGTTTTCTTTATATGAAGTAGACTAAATAGCAGCAATGAGAGAACAGAGAGAAAAAAACTGGAGACCACAGGTATTTGGTAGCCAGTGCTAAGCACTTTTAGCAGCAAGTCAGATGGAAAGAGACCATAGTCCATAAGGTGTAACAGCAAAATAGATGATTAATACCCCTTCTTTAATATCATTTTCACTCATAAAATTATTATCAATTACTGACCATTTGAAAGTAACAAGGACTTTGGTAACCAAAACTTTCCTTTTGAAGTCTTCAAAAGATCTGGCTTTAGCACCAGCAAGAGGAGGAGCCAGGCTGTATCTCCATATGAGTTGCTTACCCTTATGGGTATGATGACTACGGACACTTGGCTCAAGCCAAGGCTGTTGCCCAATGCAGCTGCCCGCAGGGCTTGTTCGTTCCTATGTTGGCCTGAAGGTTTTTGCACTTCACTCCGAGCAGACCTCCACCCCTGAGGGTTGGGTCTTTACTGAGGTCTTCTTGAGTTGTCTTAGATGGACAGCTGCTTTAACCTCAACCTTTAATTATTTCTTCAGCTCAAAGTTCACTTTGAGGCAATGTTTTGTCTTGTTTGTGGAAGAAATTTGGAGAGTCTGATATTTTCTGACGTACTCTATCATCTTCCCAAAATTTTGTGTATTTGTGTATTGTGCTTTTTGGAATATTATTTAACAAGATTGCCTTTCATTTTTAGTAGAAACTGCTGATTGTGTGCCCTGACTGTGGTTTTGTTGGTACTTGGACTGCTGCTTTCTTGATGCTTGCAGCATATGTATGTATGTATGTATATATATATATATATACATATATATGCATATATATGTATATATATGTGTGTATGTGTGTGTGTGTGTGTGTGTGATATGGGAGCTCTGAACTTTGGATATGACATTCCTGGATCTGGACATTCTTTCAGAAAACGACCATTGTATCCTTTCTGTCTTTCTTTCTCCCTCTGATTCTAATAGATCTGGCCAGTTTTAGTTTATAATTTCTTGAAACAGTGTTGTTGTTCTTAACAACCATAATTTTTAGGGAATCCAGTGATTCTTAAATTATTTCTACTTGACCTGTTTCCCAGATAGTTTTACATATAAGTAAACAAACAAATTAATTAATAAATAATTGTATATGTGTGCATACACATATGTGCATAAGTGTGCATATACTTATGTAGATATATACATACATATATGTATACGCATATGTATATATGTACATATACATATATTTCTTGCATTTTCTTCCACTTTTTCAATCTTTGGATTTCACTGTAATATTTCTTTCTGTCTCATTGAATCACTGATATCTGTTTGCTCTATTCTAGTTTTTAGGGCATCTATTACTCACATAAAGTTTAATACTGTCTGTTCAAAAATCTATTCCCCTTCCAGCTCTTTCCTGAAGAGTTTTCATTTCATTTTTTTTCTCTTGCTTCATTTCTTCATCTAGTCCTATTGGAAAATCCACTTTTTCGCCTTGAGTCTCTGCTTCTATTTTTCACAAAGTTATTCTTTCCTTCTTTGGCAGGATCTCTAGATTTGCAATGTCTTTATACTCACCAGTGTCTTCTTTGGTTTACTCTTCTCTTTAGTTCCTGAGTTGGTGTTTTCTACCAGAGCCAAGCTCTACCCCCTTTCTGTTCTTTCGGATGGGGCAGTTAGCCCTGCTTCATTTTACTCTGTGTTCTCTGGGTTCTTATGCTTACCTCCATCCCTCCCCCTGACTTCTATCATAGATCTTTGAGGTTCAGAGTGCTGACTCCAGGGCCTCTCTATGTTATCTTTGGATCACAGGTGTTTGCTAGGAGCCTTGGAGTCCTAGGGTGTCCCAGTTAGAGTCATATTTACCGTCGTTGCTTCTACCCACCCACTGACTGCTATCATTCCACTGGGTCTCCAAAGACCCCCACTGTGGTTCCTACAACTCCCCTAGGGATTTCCTAGGAGACCCTTCTGCTCTTACTACCTTTGATACAGAACCCCAAAGGCTGTACGTGTCACTGGATCTTCTTTGTCCACTCCGGGAGGCTAAGGGCTTATTTGCCTATGCCAACACTGACTTTGCTAGTGGCTTCCATTCCTATTTCCTGTAAGCTACTGGCTTACTTTTGTGTGCACTTCTGGGGTTGAAGAAAGCACTCTCTGTAGTTTCTCATTGGATTTATTGACCATTATTTGGTCTTAAACAAATTTCACATTTTCACCTGAATAGGTCCAGGGGAGCAGAGCAATCTGCCTTTGTTCCAGCAGCCATCTTGGCAGGAAGTCTCCAAACATGTTTAGAGGTAATACATTTTTACACTAAGGACAGCTTTTGCTGAAACCCCAAAATTTTCATATATTGTCTCGTTAAAGATAATGATGAAATTATGTATTGTTGTTATGATTTGATGTTTGACCCATCAGTTCCTTAGTATTAAATTATTTGGTGTTCATTTAGTTTTGAATATTTTTTTAAAATGTCACTTATTAATTATAATATGTGTTGTGGGCTTGTGGTCTTTAAAGATAGCTTTAATATTTCTGTTTTCTGCATTTATTTATGAGGTTTTTATACCCTATCACATGGTCAGTTTTTGTAAAAGTGTCATTCACACCTCAAAAATATGTAGACAGTTCTTCCTTTATGTAAACTTGCATTATGTAAATTGGAATTCACAAAGAATTTTGAAAGAAATCCACATTCCAAAAAAATCTGCTAGCTTTTGTTGTACAATACTCTGCTCCCTCTCTCTCTCTCTCTCTCTCTCTCTCTCTCTCTCTCTCTCTCTCCCTCTCTCTCTCTCTCCCTCTCCCCCCTTCACTCTGTCTCTCTCTGTCTTTCTCTCTGTCTCTGTCTCTCTGTGTGTCTCTTTCTGTCCCTGTCTGTCTCTCTGTTTCTCTGTGTCTCTGTCTCTCTGTCTGTCTCTGTCTCTCTGTCTCTGTCTCAGTCTCTCTGTCTCTCTCTCTCTCCCCTCCTGCCCCTCCAAATGAAAGCAGAAGAATGGAAGCCATATTGAGACCTCTGATTCTGAGAGAAGAGAACTTTGTCCTGTTCAGCCCCCACACCTACTTGTTTGTCTTCCCTCAGTCTGTATTTGGGTACCTAGTGTTCTGTGTCTGTCCCCACTCTGCCTGTTCTTCCTTTCTGTTCTGGCCAGGCCCTCAGATGGCTGGCTAGTGTGTTCTTCCTCCTGTTCTTCTTTCTCTCTCCTTGGCCCCCACATGTCCTTGAACCACATACCAGCCCCCTCCTTCCACAGAAAGCCCCTTCCTGTCTTCCTCCCTCCCTTCCTCACATAAAATAAGAACTTTTGTACAGTGTGTCCCTTTCACTTCCCATTTATTAATCACTAGGGATCTATTATCTAACTTTTATAAAATTCTATTCAAGTCCTTAGCTTGAATAGCTTAGCTTCTTTCCTGTTTATCTTTTTCGTTAGATTTTTCTAGGTCTAAAAGGGGCACATTTAAGTCTCAACTATTATAGTTTTAATCTTTATTTCTTCTTGCAGTTTGATTAACTTTTCCTTCAAGAACTTGGATATTATGTCATTTATACACCTGTAATATCTGTGGTGCCTTTGGGTATAATATAGTTTCTCTGCATATGTTTTTTAACCATTTCTGTTTTTACTATTGCCTTATCTGACATCATTATGGCCATAGCTATACCTCCTTTTTTGAGTTCACCTGAAGCATAATAAATTCTTTTCCAATATATATGTGTATGTATGTATGTATATATACATACATATGCATATATCCCATATATACACATATATGTGTATGTTTGTTGTGAAATTAGTGCTCCAAGTATATTTCTGATAAAGGATATATTATATTTTGCTTTCTGATCTATTCTGCTACGCTTCCTTCTTTTTATGAATGAGCTAATTCCATTCACGTTCATGTTATGTTTTTAATTATATATTTACCTCCATCCTATCCTCATATGTTTCCTTCTTTTCCTCCCAATCCACTCTTCATTAAAGAAAAAGAAAGTGGAAATAGAGAAGGAATATAATCAGCTCCAGCAATCCATAATTGAAATGGTCTGATCTTACTCATCTGACCTTCTTTTCTTCACCAAGGCCAGGCTCTGATCCCCATTTCTTACATTTTCTATCTTGTTGACCCTTCTTTTCTGATCAATCTTCTCAAGTCAAAATTCATTTTGTTTGTGATTATTCATTTCCCAGCACTATTCTCCTTCGTGTGTTTCCTTTTCCTTTTTTATAGCCCTGCTTGTTTCCTTGTTGAGTTTAATGTATTTACACCAAATCCTTTGTGTATGTTCAGCCCATCATTTTTTGGTTCAGATAACTTCATTCTTTTCCTTCATGTTTTCATACTTTTTTGTGTACTCCATTGTGCCAGTAAGGCAAAATGGACTTAGTTTAACGGGTGCCCTTGAGGAGTTTGCCTTTTGTTTATTTTGAAAGTACTTTCAGCTGTTAAGTGCTAAGCCCCAGGCCCAAAGCCCTATCAGGTGTGAAACCTGCGTGGGGGTAGATTAATGACTTAAGAGGGGCCAACTCGGGAACCAATGGTCTCTGGTCGTTGAGGTGGGGCTTGAGAATGCCAGAGGCTTGGCTTTGAGGAGAGGAGAGAAACTACAGCTGAAGCCAAAGCAGAGCTGACCCATGTGTGGACCCAGGAGTTCAAGCGAGGACTTGAGGCCAGTGAATATGATTTATGCCATCTTATTTTTCTGTGGCCTCCTGGCTGCTCTTGTGAGGTGGGCCTACTGGGCCTGGAGGCTTGTGATCACAATATTGGAATGGGGAGGCTGGTTCGTGAATCTGTCACTGTGGGCCCTAAATAAATGTTCTAATGCCCTCTACTTAGAGAATTCTGTATACCTTGCAATTTCGAACCATTCAGATATATATATGATCCTTTTTGAGATCATAAATTCGGCCTTCCTACTACATCCACTTATGCAAATTTGTAAGTTTCTCTCTCTTCTTCCTCATTTCTTCCCTAGTATATTCCTTTTTTAATCTCCATTTTCTTTCCTTTAAAAAAACACAACTAAACTAAACTAACCCACACTAGGGCCCTATGTTTGTCTTATTTAACTCCTTATGTGACCCTCCAAGACATTAAGATCCTGAAGGGATACTTGTATTTTCCTCCTCTATTAGAATATAAGCATTTCATTATTATTTAGCCCATTCCAACTACTGAACCATATATATGTAGGTTTCTTCTAATTCTTTTAATTCTTCTTTGCATTTCAAAGTTTCTGCTCAGGCCTGGTATTTTCATTTTAAAGCTTTCTGCTAGAATTCTGTTTTTCCCTTTGTAGAATTGTACTCAGTTTTGAAGGACAATTTATTCTTGGTGGTGAGCCTTTATCAATTACCTTTTTGAATCAGTTTACAAGTTTTTTTCTCCTTACAATAGTTTTTGCTAAGTCTTCTGTGCTCTTGCTTCTGTGTGTGTGTGTGTGTGTGTGTGTGTGTGTGTGTGTGTGTGTGTGTGTGTGTGTGTGTGTATGTGTTTAAGACTTGAATGCCTTCTTCCTGGTAACCTGCTGAATTTTTTGTTTAACTTGGAATTTTGGATATAACATTCTTGGGACTTTTCCTTTTAGAGTTTCTTTCAGGAAGTGGTTATTTTTATTTTGTCCTCTTGTTTTCACATATCTAGGCAGTTATCTTTCTTGCTTTCTTGAAAAATGATACCTGGGATCTTTTTTGGTTATGGCTTTCAGTTAATTCAGTTATTCTTAAATTATCTTTTCTTGGTCTGTTTTCCAGGTCATTTAAAATATGTAGTTACATTTTCTGTTACTGAGTTCACATCAGTGTTCCTAGCTTGACCCCTCTTCTGGCCTCTGCCTGTTCTACCTATTCCTGAGCTTGTGCTAGCTTTCCTGATTTGACCCCTTTACCAACCTACACAGTTATGGGAGCCTAAAGTTTCACATCATGCAGGTTAGACTGGTTTTCTTTAAAGGATAGGGAAACTTTCTATAGATTTAATATTAGTTATAGAACTATTAATATTAGTTATAGAACTAATGCTTAGGCCTTTTATGTAGCTTTGTGCCTGGTCACCAGGACAGGAATGCTGTCCTTTGCTCAATTGAGGCTATAACTTCAATGAATATCCTTTCTTGCCTTGAACATCCTTCCCCTGCTATGGATAAGTAAACTTCCTTTTGTCAACTGTTAGATGGACTGGCAATGTCTCATTTCATTCTAATCTTGAACCTGAGGTACCAGGTCTGAAATCCTACATCCATCCTCTTCTGGCTACCTGTTAGTACAGTTCTGGACTGGATAGAAGACCCTACTTTTGAGTCTTTTCAGATTTGTCAGTTGGTCTTTCAGATATTTGTTGGGGTTTCTATGGGAGAGCTGTGATCCTTCACTGTACCATTCTTAAGCAGAATTCCCCACTATGCTTGTTCTTGACCTTTCTCTGCTCCTTGAGGCCTGTTTGATTATTTGAAATATCCTCTCAGTTTTTTATCTTTCCTTCTGCCCCTGAACCACAAGGAAGAAAAAGAAGGAAAGAACCAGGCAATGAAGCATTTTTATGGATTTATGTCAATGCTGTGAGTATCCATCTCCCACCTCCCACCTCTCACCTCCCAGACACCCTCAGAAAAGTTATCTTGGTGACCAGGTTACTAAATCACTCAGCTAACTTCCTCTCCTTCTCTTTCAGTGACCAATTAACACAGAGGAGCTGCTCCTAATCACTTCGCAAAGTAAATCTTCATTTCCTGCCTTTCCCTAATATTTTAAACCAATGGATCAGAAACAGACATTTATAAAAGCAATTGTACAGTGTTTCCTCACATCCTTCCCCATAGTAAGTCACTGACAATAACTCACTATCAAGCCAGCTATCTTGCAAACAACCAACACTACTTCAGTAATGTAAGTGGGAATGATAGGAGAACCCTTGTTTTGTTGATCTATGGTCCCCCTCATGCAGTATGCCCATGGGACACACACTTTGCCTTGCAGATATGCTTGCCAGGATGACACAGCAGCCCTTGTTTGGTCGAGTGGTCCCCAAGACCAACCCAGCAAATGCCTCAGTAAGGAAAGAATGTATGTCTAGTTCCATGGGAGGGTCCCCAGGGACCAGAAAAATCAGGGGGTCCCCACATTATCTGCTGTACCACAAGCAAAAGGGTATATCAGAGTTCAAATACATAAATATAAGAAAATGATACTTCTGTACGTGAACAATTTTGTTGCTGAAATGGGCAGAAAAAGAATATTTGTGGTTTTTTAAAAAGTCTTACTGATTTTTTTAATATTACAAACATTTTCATATTACCCCTACTCCATAAGAGCTCTCTTGTAACAATTAGCAAGACTAACAATGAAGTGGCCTCATCTGAAAGTGTTTACATTTCACATCTGCAGCATCCCCAAAACCTATTTTAAAGTATTTTTTAAATTAACAGAAATCTATTTTTTTCTCTCTCTTACCCCATACTCCAAAGGGAAAAAAAGAGAAAAGAAAAACAAATTCCATATTAAAAATATACCATCAAGCAAAATAAATTCCCTCATTGGCTGTATAGAAATCTAGATAAATGGAGACAGAGAGAGATTTCATTCTGTGCCCTAAATTCATCACTTCTCTTTTAGCAGGCGGATACTATGTTTCATCATCATTTTACCTGAATCATGAATGGTCACTGTATAGAGCATAATTCCTATGGTTTTCAAAATTGTCCTTACAATGTGGTTGTTATTGTATAAATTGTTTTCCTGATTCTATTCATTTCATTCTTCATCAGTTTATAAAGGGCTTCAAAGTAATAAGTTGTTCTGCTTACTTCACTCTGTATCAGTTCATGTAAGTCATTTCATGTCTTTTTATACTGATGTTTCATTTCTTACAGCATAATAGTATTCCATCACATTCACATGCCACAACTGAGTCAGCTACTCCTCAATTAATAGGCATCCTTTTAGTTTCCATTTTTTTCATGCCGCCACAAAAAGAGCTGATATAAATACTTTTGTATATATAGGACTTTTTTTCTATTTCTTTGGTTTCTTTTGGCTATTGGCCTTTCTGATCCTCTGAACACACTGTGTCTCTTCTCAACATTTTATCAAAGAGACTGGGAATTTCTGGGAGCCAAGATGGTGGAGTAAGCAGTAAGTCGCTTTTACTCTCCTTTACTGACCTTGAAAAACCCAGAAAATACTGCCCCAGGAAAAATCTCGAAACAGTGGAGCCAGCAGAAAGACGAGGTGCAGCAGTATTTTTAGCCCATGAGGCCAGGGGGATTAATGGGAAAGGGCCCTCTTGGTATGCCTGAAGGGGACCAGTACAGGATGAGAGGCACTCCAGCAAACCAGCAGCAAGCCCCACATCAGCAAATCAGCAGGAGATCCTGAGCTCCAGGATGGTGGAACAGATAAGTGCCAACACCAGGACTCCCCACATTCCTTTGCACAGAGGAACTGACAGACACTAGCACAGAGAACCACTGGCACAACAGATGGGTGTCCACCGGTGGCTAAGCTTACCCATGCTCTAGCATAGCCCATGCTGAGGAGGTAACCTCCATTAGTCAGACCACCCCCACGCCTCACCCCCAGAGCGTCAGTGTAACCCAGGGGAAATGCAGTAAAATCCCACCTGGCATTGGCACACACCATCCACCACCACCAGCTCCAGCTCAGCACCAGGTAAGCTATAACCTCTACAGCCTCCAGCTGCCAGAACCTGAGACCCCAGCACACAAAGCCAATAACCAGGCCCCTAGCCTGCAGCACAAGAAGTGTGGGGGACACTGCCCCCTGTGCCCTAGAAGCAGAGATCCACTTTAAAAGCAAGAAAAAGGCCAACACCATGAGCAAGAAGCAACATAGAAAATCAAAGACTATAGATTCTTATTGTGAGAACAGGGAAGATCAAAACACAAATTCAGAAGGGGACAACATTGTCACTGTACTCACATCTGAAACCTCAAAGGGGAATATGAACTGGTCTCAAGCCCAAAAAGCCTTCTTGGGAGAGTTCAAGAAGGATTTTAAAAGTCAAATTAGAGAGGTAGAAGAGAAATTGAACAATTCCTTTAAAAATACAATTGACAAAATGGAAAAGAGTACACTAAAGAAAACAACTCCTTAAAAAGTATAATTGGCCAGATGGAAAAAGAGGTACAAAAGCTAACTGAAGAAAACAATTCGTTAAAAATTAGACTGGGACAAGTAGAAGCTAATGACTCTATGAGACATGAAGAATCAGTCAAACAGAATCTAAAGAATGAAAAAATAGAAGAAAATGTAAAATACTTCATTGGAAAAGCAACTGACCTTGAAAATAGATCCAGGAGAGATAATTTAACAATTATTGGTCTACCTGAAAGCCACGATGAAAAAAAGAGCCTGGACAGCATTTTCCAAGAAATCACTAAAGAAAATTTCTCTGAGGTCCTAGAACTAGAGGGTAAAATAGTCATCAAAAGAATCCACCAATCACCTCCTGAAAGAGATCCCAAATTGAAAACACCAAGGAATATGATAGCCAAATTCCAGAATTATCAGGTCGAAGGGAAAATACTATAAGCAGCCAGAAAGAAACAATTCAAATATCATGGAACTACAGTCGGGATCATGCAGGACTTTGTAGCTTCTACATTAAAAAATCAGAGGGCTTGGAATGTGATATTCCTTAAAGGAAAAGAGCTTGGATTACAACCGGGGATCAACTACTCAGCAAAATTGAGCATAATCTTTCAGGAAAGGATATAGACATTCAATGAAATAGGGGACTTCTAGACCTTCCTGATGAAAAGACCAGAGTTCAGGGAAAAATTTGATCTTCAAATACAAGACTCAAGAGAGGCATAAAAAGATAAACCGGAAAGGGAAGAAAAAGAAACGTGTTATTCAATAAAGGCAAACTGGCTACATCCCTGCATGGGAAGATGATGCTTGCAAATCTTGAGAATTCTATCTTTATTACAACATTTGAAAGTGATATACATAGACAGAGGGTATGGGTATAAATTAACTGATGTGATAACAAAAAAAAAACTAAGAGGTGAAAAGGTATTGTAATGGAAAGGAAGAGGCAGAAAAGGGTAAATTATATTACATGAAGAGGCACATAAATATATTACAGTAGATGGAAAGAAGGGAGTGAGATGATCATTGTCTGAACTTTACGCTCATCGGATTTGGTTCAATACTCAGTTAGGTATAAAAATCTAGCTTGCCCTACAGGCAGTAGGAGAGGAAAGGGGAAAGAAAGGGGAGGGGTGGTTAGAAGCGAGGGAAGAAATAGTAAGGAAAAATGGAAAGAAAGGGGAGAGGGCTGACAGAAGGGAGGGAAGAATGAGAGAGGCAGTGGTCAAAAGCAAAACTTTTGAGGGGGGAAAGGGACAAGAGAGAAATAAAAGCATAAACAGGGGGGGAATAGGATGGATAGAAAGACACAGATAGTAATCATAACTGTGAATGTGAATGGGATGAAATCTCCCAGAAATCAGAAGTAGATAGCAGAATGGATTAAAAACCATAATCCTACAATATGTTGTTTACAAGAAACACATTTGAAACAAGGGGATATATGCAGGGTAAAGGTAAAAGGCTAGAGTAGAATATATTATGCTCCAGCTGAAGTAAAAAAAAGCAGGAATAGCAATCCTAATCTCAGACAAAGCAAAAGCAAAAATAGATCTAATTAAAAGAGATAAGGAAGGAAACTATATCTTGCTAAAAGGCACCATAGGCAATGAAGTAATAACATTACTAAACATATATACACCAAGTGGTATAGCATCCAAATTCTTGGAGGAGAAGTTAAGGGAGTTACAGAAGAAATAGACAGCAAAACTATTCTAGTGGGGGACCTCAACCTCCTCTTCTCTGAACTAGATAAGTCTAACCTCAAAATAAACAAGAAAGAAATTAAAGAGGTGAATAAAATTTTAGAAAAATTAGATATGGTAGACCTCTGGAGAAAACTGAATGGGAATAGAAAGGAACATACCTTTTTCTCAGTGGTACGTGGCACCTACTCAAAAATTGACCGTGTACTAGGGCATAAAAACCTCACAGTCCAGTGCAGAAAGGCAGAAATAGACAATGCATCCTTTTCAGATCATAATGCAATAAAAATTATGTATAATAAGAGACCATGGAAAGATAGACTAAAATTAATTGGAAATTAAATAACTTAATCCTAAAGAATGAGTGGGTCAAACAACAAATCATAGAACAATCAATAACTTCATCCAAGAGAATAAAAATAATGAGACAACATATCAAAACTTATGGGATGAGTGAAAGTGATTTTTAGAGGAATTTTATATCTCTGAATGCTTACATGAATAAGAGAAAGAGGAGATCAATAGATTGGGTATGCAACTAAAAAAAAGCTAGAAAAAGAACAAATTGAAAATCCCCAATTAAATACCAAATTAGAAACACTGAAAGCCAAAGGAGAGATTAGTAAAATTGAAATTAAGAAAACTATTAAACTAACAAAGAAAACTAAGCTGGTTTTGTGAAGAAAAAAAAAACACGCACAAAATAGATAAATCTTTGGTTAATTTGATTTAAAAAAAAAGAAAGAAGAAAACCAAATTACCAGTATTAAAAATGAAAAAAGCGAATTCACCACCAATGAAAAGGAAATTCAAACAATAATTAGAAACTATTTTGCCCAACTGTATGCCAATAAATTCGATGATGTTAGTGAAATGGATGAATATTTATAAAAATATAACTTGCCCACATTAACAGAAGAGGAGGTAAAATACTTAAAAAACCCATATCAGTAAAAGAAATTGAACAAGCCATCCAGGGCCAGATGGATTTACAAGCGAATTCTATCAAACATTCAAAGAACAATTAATTCTCGTATAGACTTTTTGGAAAAATAGGCGGAGTCCTACTAAATACTTTTTACGATACAAATATGGTACTGATGCCCAAACCAGAAAGAGTCAAAACAGAGAAAGAACATTATATATCAATTTCTCTAATGAATATTGATGCAAAATTTTTAAATAAAATATTAGCAAAAAGATTACAGTAATTTGTCATGAGAATAATACACTATGGTCAGCCAGGATTTATACGAGGAATGCAGGGCTGGTTCAATATTAGGAAAACTGTCAGCATAATTGATCATATCAACAACAAAACTAATGGAAACATATGATTGTCTCAATAGATGCAGAAAAAGCTTTTGAAAAAATACAACACTCATTCCTATTAAAAACACTAGTGAGCATAGGAATAAATGGAGCCTTCCTTAAAATGATAAGTAGCATCTACTGAAAACCATCAGGAAGCATTATAAGTAATGGGGATAAGCTAGAAGCATTTCAAATAAGATGAGGGGGTGAAACAAGGATGTCCATTATCACTACTGTTAAAACCCCTCTGAACACCTATAAAAATGACTCTAAACAAAGCAGAACCCACAAAATGACAGAGTGAAACAAATTTCCAGCCCAAGACAACCTGGAAGGCCAACAAGAAGGGTCTATTGCATAGGGGTGGGAGTAGAGCATAGTCCAGCATGGGCAGTGCCGGCACAGACCAGACCGGATCAGGCCTGAGGGGACTGAATCACTGGCAACTGTGGTGGTTTCCAGACTTTTCAACCCACAAACTCCAAAGACAATGTAAAAGGTCAATAGGAAAAGTCTATCAGACCTGGGTGAGAGAGGAGCAGGGTCTAGCCCCAGCCCCAGGGTGGCAGAGGTGGCAGCAGCAGTGGCAATGGCAGCAGAGGCTGTCTCTAGAGCTCTCAGCCCACAGAAAGCGGCTGATCAGAGGGGGATGGCAAGGATCTCTTTGCTGGCACTGAGGCAGGATTCTCTTGCTTTGCCTGTGCTTGGATCTGGGTCACAATCTTGGATAGTGGTTCTGGGGTGAGAAGGAGCACAGGCATGGTGGAGCTGGTGCCAGCAGTGGAGAGAGAATCCTCCTCACAGTTCCAAGGCAGAAAAGAGTGCTTGTGGCCACTCACAGGCCAGAGCATAGGCCAGGAGAGGAGTAAACACCTCTCCTTCAATCATTCCACCTTGGAATAATTGAAAATTTACAGATCCCTAGAAATATCTCTGAAAACAGCTGCACCAAACCCCTCCATATCCTCCATATTGGAAGCAGAGACCTTCCTTAACAAAGAGCTAAAAAGTAAAATAACTGACTGGGAAAGTGAGCAAACAGCAGAAAATAAAAATCAGACTATAGAATCTTACTTTGGTAAGAAGGAAGAAGAAAACATACAACCAGAAAAAGACAACAAAGTCAAAGCTCCTACATCAAAAGCCTCCAAGAAGAATATGAATTGGTCACAAGACATGGAAGAGCTCAAAAAAGATTTTGAAAATCAAGTAAGAGAAGTAGAGAAAAGATTGGCAAGAGAAATGAGAAACAGAGGGACAAAGTTTGGCTTTGCCTCCATTTTTCTGTGAGAAGTGCTTATTGGAGAAGAGGTTTTACTGTAGTAGAAGCCAACTGGAAAAAAGCAAGAATTGAAGGATTTTATGCCTTTTAATTATCCAACTTTCCTTATGACTCTTAAACCTACTCTTCATCATCACAAATTACCTCAAATCCCTCTATCCCTCAGCAGTATCCAAATATCACCCATGCTCTGGCTGTACCCTCCTTTCTCCCCAATCTTGACCTCTCGGCAAACCAGTTCAACCCTACACCATCCTCTGCTCTTGAATCCTTTACTCCTTTGTCCTATCACTTATAATGACTTGCCAAATCCCAACCCTGGATTATACTGCATATTTTGTCCCTACTCGGTTGCTACTGAACAGAACTGGGGGAAATTGTGAAACTTTGTTGACTGGCTAAACTAATTCTAGCTAAGCTCGACTAGGCCATCACAATAAGAAGGTCCCTGAGAGAACAAAATCGACTCTATTTTGTATCATTGTCATATTTTGTGCAGCTACTGGAACTAAGTCTTGTTTTCTTGAGTTAAGTTTAGGTTTCCTATAAGTCATGTGATTTGTGGAAAATAATTTACTGTTGTACCACTAACTGTTTTGCTGGCTACATGTGGATGCAACCAGTCAAAGTCCTTGAACTCCGGAAAGTTCCTAAGTCTTAAGATAGTAACTTTACTACACATATGTATAGGTATATACATATACATGTATATTACACATATATGTATGTATTGTACTTTACTATAAAAACCTTTGTAAATTTCTCTTCAGGGTCCTTGTACTTACTGAAAGGGCCCGGATTTGTTCTACGATTGCATTCCTTGCCAATAAATCATAGCTTGGACCTTGTTTCCTCAATTATAAAACTACTTGTGACAGTTGGTGAGCCAGGCAGGAGGTTCTAGTTGATTTTCTCACAGAAGGATTTCTCCACAGAAGGCTATCCCGGAGACTGGACTCTCCCTCAGTTTCAATTCCTTACCTAAGGTAAGCCTCCACACTGTTAGGGAGATCCTTTTAAGGAAATAATGGGATCCAGCAATAGCAAACCAAAGGAAGCCTCCCTGAAAAAATTTGTCACAGTGTGCTACCAGGGGAAGTTCCCAGGTGAGTCAGGAATGATCAAGAAATGTGTCATTAGGATATGTGAAGTTTGGTTAAAAACTGCAAGATATTCAGTCAGCTGATAATTTGTGTTGGCCTCAATTCAGTACCATCGAGTATTATAAATTAAAAGATCTAAGATTAGCCATAGTAGACAAAAATCTAAGCCAGATGGAATGCTGGTTACATTGGGGTGCCCTTTCTGATGACATAGGCCTGACATACCTGTGGGTATCTTCTCTCTATCCTGTCTTGCCTGTTCCCTATCCCACAATTCCTTTCAGCTACTCCTACTTCTTCTGCTATTGCCACCTCCTCTTCTCTAGACTCTGTGCCCCATCTTTTTCTTCTCCTAAATTAACTGGAGATTAATTTCTCTTGAGCAAGAGGGGCCTACAACTGGGGTTTTTCCTTCTCCAAGAAAAGCGTGTACATAAACCAGCACAGCCTGGTAAGATAGTCACAATTAGGAATCATTAGTCTTTCAATGTCTCTGTTCTTTCTGCCTCTAAAGGGGAAACTCCCAAATTTGACAAAGATCCAGGAGTGGTTATAGTCCAATTTAAGGTCATCTTTAGAGGTTATAATTACACCTGGGGAGAAGTAGTTGACCTGAAAGAAACCTTACTCTCCCCCAGTAAAAGAACTGCCATTATTAAAGCTGCTAATTGGCATGGGGGCCCTGGCCCCACAGATCTCCCAAATTGGCCATTATAGGACCTGCAATGGAACTCCAACAATCCTGCTGAATCATACCAAGTTACGTCATACTGGAGAGTCCTTTATTAAAGGCTTGTGCTGTCCACCCTGAAAACAAGTAAATCCCAAGAGACAATTCAAGAAGAAAATGAAAACCCTAGCTATTTTTTCCCTTTTCAGGGGGAAGGCAGAGCAATTGGGGTCAAGTGACTTGCCCAAGGTCACACAGCTAGTGAGTGTGTCAAGTGTCTGAGGCCGGATTTGAACTCAGGTCCTCCTGACTTCAGAGTCGGTGCTCTACTCACTATACCACCTGGCTGCCCCAACCCTAGCTGCTTTTTTAAAAAGTAATTTTATTTTTGTTTTGTTTGTGGTTTTTGGAGGGGGAAGGCAGGGTAATTAGGGTTAAGTGACTTGCCCAAGGTCACATAGCTAGTAAGTGTGTCAAATGTCTGAGGCCACATTTGAACTCAGGTCATCCTGACTCCAGGGCCAGTGCTCTACTCACTACACCTCCTAGCTGCCCTGACTCTAGCCATTTTTATGATAGATTACACAAAAGTGCCAAGTGGTATGTGGTCCTAGATCCATTCAACCCATGAGATGCACGAATCATAAATTCAGCCTTTGTCAGTCAACTCCTGCCAGAAACACAAAAATACTTTCATAAGAATTACCCTGGATGGCATGAAATGCCTGTAGGAAAAATTAAGAGCATCGACAAGTTTGTTTATGAAGAAAAATATAAGGAGAAAGAGAAATCTAAGTCAAAGGGCCAAACTGCTATCCTTGCCCCTGTACAGGTGTATCAAGACTTGTGAGTCACGTGAATGTTTTCACTGCCACAAGAAGGGCTAAGAATGTAGAAAGAAAAAAGTGGGACCTAAGGAGTAAAAAAGAATAATGGGCCTAAAAATGCTCAGGGAAATTCTGCTGCATGAGGGTATGAGATAGGGGACTGGATTCTGGAGAGAACTCTCTTGTTTTCCCTGGCTTTGATGTCCTGGCCCCAGCCAGCCCATTCATGCTTTTCCCCACACCAGTGACTCCCATGTCACACTTAAAGTTGGTGGTAAAATTCATAATCACTTACTAGATATTGAAGCCTTTAAATTGGTTTTAATGAGTAAACCAGACTCCAGCTGTACCTTTTTTGTGTCTCTGAATGTTGTAGGGTTCTCCAGAAAACCTCGGAATATTTCAAAATTATCTCTTCCATGGTATCCATTTTTCCCCTTTCTTTTGAACACTCCTTTCTCTTCATGCCCAAATTCCATGTAAATCTGTTGGGGGCAAGATCTGCCCTGTAAACTTAGGGTTATCCTTTCCTGTTCTCTCAATAACACTCTGTCCTTAGAGCTGCTCAAGGACTCCTCTTTTTTTCCTGGTCCTGATTCAGAATTCCTGGGAGACAGTTGGGGATATTTTTAACATCCCATACAACATCCTCAACTCTCTGTGGGCCTCTTCGTCTTTAGACATGGGGCTCCTAAAATCTGCCATCCCTATTGCCATCAAAATTAAGGGAGGCCCTCTGCCATCTATTTCCTAATATCTCTTATCTAGAGAAGCCATTTAAGGTTTTACCCATCATGGACTCTTTAAGAGACCAAGTATCACACCTTGCACATCCCCTTGCAATAGATATCTACCCTCACTGTTGAGAAACCTAAGCCAGGTATAGATGGCAAACTTGTTTATTGTTTTGTACAAGATTTGTGCACTGTTAATGCTTATGTTATACCCAGGCACCCATGGTATCCGACCCTGATACCTTCAGTTCCTCTGTGAGGCTACCTGTTTTACCGTGATAGATTTTTGCTCAGTTTTTTTAAAAAAAATCCTTCTCATTCACCCAGAATCTCAGTACCTGGAAGAGCACACAGTGGGCGTGGACTCATTTACTTTAAGGGTACATAGGAAGCCCTACCTTGTTTTCTTAAATCCTTCAGCTAGATTCTAGCTTCCATCACTTTCAAGGGCTCATCTTTAATCTAATACATTGATTATCTCCTACTAGCAGTATCCAGTGTTGAAGTTTGTCAGAACAACAGCTATCACCTTCTTCAGCTCCATCAAAGAGGCCACAAAGTCTCTAAATCAAAAGTTCAGTGGTACCTTCCACAGGTAGAGTATCTTGGTTTCATTGTGTCTACTGGTATCCACTCTGTTTCCCTTAAGCATGTGTAGGCCTTACAGAAGCTGTCTCCACAAACAAAGGATAACTATGCATCATCCTTGAAACAGCCATATATTGTCAACAGTGGATGTTTGGTGAGATCACGAAACTCCTTAATTTTCTGACTAAAGACTGTGTTCCATGACTCAAATTTGCATCAATACCTTTACACCCTTGCAGATCTCATAAAGACCTTGGTTTCAGCCTCTGCACTGAAACTTCCAGATTACAGTAAGCCCTTCATTCTCTGTACATGAATGAAGAAGGGTGGCTTCCAGTGTCCTGACCCAAACATTCGGAACCACTTTACATCCAGTGGCTTATTGCTCTGCTCAGCCTAATGTTGTAAGGCTGCTGGCAC
>CM053627.1:203908340-203938582 GCA_028646595.1 Phalanger gymnotis
ATTAATTCAATGCCAAATTATACATGGAAGTTATATGGGATTCCATGCCTTCTTGGGGAGGGAGGGGGGAGGGAAGGAAGAAAAACTGGAACTCAAAATTATGTAGAACTGTTTGTTGCAAACTAAAAATAAAAAAATAATAATATAAAAAAAGAGTGGGTATTTGCAGCACCATGACAAGCACACTTTTACTGTTTCCTACCTGCTTATAAAACACCTTAGCTCAGGATGGCATTGATCATATCTAGATACACATAAACCTAACTCATAGAGCCTCCACAGTCTGGAATTTCTGGTCATGGGTTTCTAGAAACAATCTCTGTTGTGCCTGTTAGAGCTAAATGCAAATCTACATATTTATGATCTGATCCAGAGAAAAGCCCTTTTTTGTTGGGCTGGGGATGATGGGTATGGAACATTGCATATATACTGTCAGACTTGGTTGTACTTTTAAAATAAAGACTAATTATTCTCATAAAATCATAATCACAAAATCAGAACTGGAAGAGGCCCAAAACACAAAGTTCTGTTTGGAGTAAAGAGCTTTGGCCTTGGTCAGAAGTGTAAGCAAATGCAAGGCATCAAGTGAGAATCTCCCTCTCTAGGATAGAAAGTGGATTAACTATGATAAGGATTATTATAAAGTTACTGTTTCAGTTTCTAAAAGCTTCAATCATTTTGACTGACAACTTTTCTAATAAGCAAAGTAGGGGCAATTTTGTGCATTTGCTTTGTGACAACTATTTTAACTACTTTTTTGCCATTTTTCTGTATATAGTTTAGCTGTGTTCTGAACAACTGACTATAATAATCATAACCATTTAAGTAACTATTATTGTATTGTCATTGTAATTTCATCCTTTCCATGCTGCTCATTCAACTAAAGAGGAGTTGGGATATTTTGAAGAAGTAGGACCTACATCTCTCCTCTCACAGATTCCACAAAGACCTAGGCACTAATTAGAACCTGAGAACCTGACATTAATTAGTTAGAACCAGGCAGCCTGACTAATTAGAACCTAAAGAAACTTCATTTCTTCTAGGCCACAGGAAGATGATCCATATGGGATTGAGGCAGCTTTGTATGTGTTTTACAACAGAGAAACCCGCTGTAGGCCAAAAAACTTATTCTTTCTGTCTTTTGTTTTGTCAGATCCAGGAGTTCATCCAAGACCTGTCAGATATCTGGGCAGAGGTGAAGAAGAAGGAGGCACCACAAAACCAACCAATCATCTCATATAAGGCATAGAAAAGGAAACAATCATTCCCAGCTCTTCTGCGTCAGTACACTATAGTCCTCTCAGCATTTCATTGGTAACCCTGCCTTTCCACTGAATGATAACCATCCCTCCCTCAGACACCCACTAAATGTGATTCTAAGAGACATTAAATTCTAAACTGACACAATTTTCATTTTTTCGTTGGCAGTTTCTTCATTATAGGAGGGTGGATGGGAGGGATTGGGAAGATAACATCCAAGGATGGGTGGGTTTGGCATGTATGCCCTAGATTTTAGGGAAAAAAATTTCAAAAAATCAGAAGCAAAATAGAAAAAGCCCCATAGCCTGAGGTTCTAAAAGGAGGAAATGGCTCAAGAAAGATGGGAGGCTTCCCAACCTGACATACTTAGAATACAATCACATATTATTTCTATGAGGAAGAAAAAGTGGAAGAATCAAAGGAAACCCATGTAGCTGCACAGAGGGCAGGTACTTTGAGCTCAAATAGACTCAAAAGGATCTGGATAAAAGATGGAAGACAAGAGCAAATAACCAAGAGCAAATAAAGTAGGTAAGAAAGACCCAGACCTGTAAGGACAGTCTCAGAGGAGGCTAAAGGTCAGAATGAGCAAAGGCATCTGAAAAACATTAAGGATAACTAAAAGGGCTGTTTTGTTTGTTTGTTTTCCTATTTAAAGCAAGAAAAATGGCCTGTTGTTTCCATGGGGGGGTAGGGGCGGGAGTAGGGTGGGGTATTTCCTTTCCCCCTACCCAGCTCAATTAATGCGATCACAGAATGTGATTCCTTTATGAGGAACACTGCTCTGACTGGTCCAGAAGGGAACAGGGCAATTTGTGGAACATAGAAGTTAGCTAAGGCAGAGGAGGCTGGGTGGGGAGGGGAATGGGGACGTGAGGAATGGTGGTGGAAGGGGCCTTTTATGTAGCTTAGAAGCTCAAGAGTGGCAGAGATTTCCAACACCCTCTGGTGACTCAACCTGTAAATGCGAGTGTATGTTAAAGTGATGATACACTGTGACCCCTGGGTGCAGGGGCTGTCTTTTCCCTTTCTATCCCCAGTGCGCTTAGCACAGTGCCTGGCACATAGAAGATGCTTAATAAGGGTTTCTTGACTGAGTTGGCATCGTGACAGTTGATGATGGAGAGAAAATAGAATCTCTATTTTGCTTCCATTTTATCTAATAAGAATGGTTTCCAATGACTTCGAGTAAAGAGGATTCTGGATCTGGAGTCAGAGAAGAAATCTTGACCAAGTCATCTCATGTCTCTAAGGCCTCAGTTTCCCCATCTTTAAAATGAAGGAGTTGGATTTGATAGCTGTTGAGTTCTTTTCCAGCTTGAGACCTATGACTTTCAAGTCTTGTGGTAACATGCATACCAGGATACTGGAAGAACTGATAATCAATAAACATTTATTGTTGTCATTGTTCAGTCATTTTTCACTTATGTCCAACTCTTCGTGACCCCATTTGGGGCTTTCTTGGTAAAGGTACTGGAGTGGTTTGCCGTTTCCTTCTCTAGTTCATTTTATAGATGAGGAAACTGAGGCAAATAGGGTTAAGTGACTTGTCCAGGGTCACAAAGCTAGTATGTGTTTGAGACTGGATTTGAACTCAGATCTTCCTGACTCCAGGCCAGCACTTTATCCACTACAACACCACCTAGATGTGCCAGGCCCTATGCTAGATCTGGAGATACAAAAAGAGGCAAAAGACAGTTCCTGCCCCAAAGGAGCTCCCAATTTAATGGAGAAAACATTCCAAAAAATACACACAAGTATACTATATACAGGATAAATAGCAAATAACAGAGGGAAGGCACTAGAATTAAGAGGGTTTGGGAAAGGCTTCCTGAAGAAGATAGGATTTTAGTTGGGACCTAAAAGAAACCAGGGAAGGCAGTACGCAGAATTGAGGGAGAGTGTTCCAGGCATGAGGAACAGCCAGAGAAAATACTTGGAGCTGAGAGACGCAGTGCTTTGTCCATGGAACAACCAGGAGTATTTATCGAAGAGTATAATGGCAGAAAATGTAATAAGATTGGAAAGATGATGAAGGGCTTTGAATGCCAAATGGAGCATTCTGTACAGGAGGCAATAGAGAGAGCCATAGGGAATTTCTCAAAGGCAAAGGGGAGTTTATTGAATTGGGGAATGACACATGCTTTAGGAAAATCAGTTTAGTGGCTGAATGGAAGATGAATTGGAGGGGGGAGAGACTTGAGGCAGGCCGTTACAGCAGTCCAGGCATGAAGTAATAAGATCCTGCACCAAAGAGGGGACAATGTCAGAAGAAAGAAGGGGGTATATTTCAGAGATGTGGCAAAGGTGAAATTGACAGGCCTTGGCAACACACAGTGAGAAGGAGGAGGGTAAGAGAGAGGAGCTGAAGATGACTCCTAGGTTGTGAGTCTGAGGGACCAGGAGAATGGTGTTGCCCTCCATGGTAACAGGGAAGGTAGGAGGGAGGGAGAATTAGAGGGAGAGATAATAAATCTGGTTTTGGACATGTTGAGTTTAAGACGTCTACCAGATACCCAGTTCGAGATGTCTGAAATGCAGTTTGAGAGATGTGAGATTGGAGAGAGAGTTTGGGACAAGACGGGTTTGAGAATCATCAGCATAGAGATGGCAATTAAATCCGTGGGAGCTGATGAGATCATTGAGTGAAGTAGTGTAGATGGAGAAGAAAAGAGGGCCCAGGACAGAACCCTGAGCAATAACACAGTTAGAGGACATGATCTGGATGCTATTCAACAAAGGAGGCTGAGAGGAGCTGTCTGATAGGTAGGAAGAGAACCTGGAGAGAGCAGTATCCTTAAAACCTAGAGAGAAGAGAGTATCAAGGAGAAGAGCGATATGTGTGTGTGTGTGTGTATGCATACACACACACACACATATATATATACCTTCCTAAATATATATATGTATGTATGTGTATATGTACCTTCCTAACAACAGGCCTATAAAGTGTGTCATGTAAGTATTGCTATTTCCGTTTTACAATTGCAGAAGACTTTGCCATCAGAGATAAGATGACTTGCCCAAGATTCCAGGATGATTATCTGTCAGAGCCAAGACTCAGACTTGGACTCTGTGTCCAGTTCTACTGTTCTCTACAACTACAAGCGACTTTTGAGGAACTGTGTTGAATAGAAGTGATGTCAAAAGACTAGAGAAAGACACATCCCAATTTTCAAAAAAAGGATTTATGCTATTAACTATTTATTTATTTATTCTATTAACGATTAACTAAACTGAATGAAGCTGATCACCAGAAAAAAAAATTCAGCACCTTACTAGGCACTGGGAGAGATAAAAATTTCAATATGACACAGTCTTTGCCCTTGGGGAGCTTACATTCTAATTCGGATCATAACTAGGAATTTTTGCTTCTGGGGCAAGCACCATAAACTACACCTAGGACAAGAGTCTGCAAAGCAGCCTTTGGGGGGAAGGGAGAAGGGGAGAAAGGGACACAGGTACCAAGCCTATGGAGGGACACCATGAGGCTACTGGTGAGGAGGCTGATTATATACCCACCCACATCCTGAGGAAACTTCTTATAACTTTTTAAATGAATTATTCTTGCCTAGGTGTTAAATAAGGTAAGTTGTTTATAATTGGCATCCAAGAAGCCTGAATAAGGATGTGGGGGTGCAAATACTTATGTACTTTTTGAGAAAAGAGGTGAAAAACATCTAGCTGGGAGGGACCTGAGAGATCACCTCATTCAACTCCTTGATGTTACAGAGGTGGAAACTGAGGCTTCAGAGAGGCTAAGGGACAAATCTCATAGAAAGACAGACTGTTGGAGCTGAAAGACACTCTGTTGTCCAACCTCCTTATTTTACAAAGAAGGAAACAGAGACCCAAAGTTAGCTCCAAGGCAGGAACTAGAAACTAGTTCTGTGACTCAACCAACATTCTTCCACCCAGGTTGCTGAAATCTGTCCTCCCCAGCAAAGCCCTAGAAATGCAATGATGTATAGCAAAATACCAACCACATATTTATAGAACTAGACAAAACATAACAAAATTCACATAAAAGAACAAAAGTAAAATTATCCCAGGAAACTAAGAAAAAGTAAAAAGAGAAACTATCACTTGGGAAAATAAGCTCTACACTAAACATCTCTGATTTAAATTTGAAATCCAAGATAAAGGGGATTCAAATAAATATGCTAAGACCAAGTGCCCACCTCCCAATACAAAAGCAATCAAAGAATAAATAGTACAAATACAATAAAATTATTTTAGCCATATAAAAGATTGCTCAAAATCATTAATAAGAGAAATGCAAATTAAGACAGTTTTGTGGTTTTTACCTTATACTCATCAAACTGGCAAAGATGGTGTAGCAAAGTCTCTGAACTTTCACAACGCCTATTTGCACTGATAGATCAGGTACCCAATGGGATGCTACTAAATCCTCCTTTGGGATTTTAGGGGTAATTATAGCTCATAAGCCCCCACCAGTGTGCTTCCCACTATGCTTGTTAGTTGATATAAATTACTCAGCTAGATTCAATGAGCTGTTTGAAAGGAATATTTACTCAGATCAAATAGTAAGAGTTGGTTAAAAAAAATTCCTCTCCTCCCTTTACTGCCCCCAATCCCCACCCCCACCAAGTATGTGACAATCTCTCACTAGTATATTTAGAATCCAAGGGAACATGGACTCAAACTTAACACGTGTGGCAAATTGCCATGAGAGTCACCATGTATCTAGCTCAGCAAACCAGTTTCTTGATCGAAAGGAAGTGGGTCACATCTACCGGAACCACTGCTATATCCTTGCTGAGCATCTTTTCCATTATACGGCTAATTAAACCTCCTTTTGTTAATTGCTAGACAGCCTACACATCTCCTTTCCTTCCAATTCCAGACCTGAAACGTTTGGCTAGCCTGACCTACAAGACAGGACAATTGAACTATTTGCCAGGAACTGTAGGTAATATTGATATCTAGCCTCTAAAGTCTACTCTTTTAATGACCATGGATAAACCATCTCGCTTCAATGTACCACACACTTCTCTATAAGCTGCAAAGCAGGTGGCAATCTGCACTGATAGGAGTTTCATTATTGGAATTTTCCTATACTAATGGAATCACAGTTCTAGTAAAAAAAAATCAGGAAATATTCATAGAGTGACCTTATGGGACTTTGGACTTCGGCATTTTGTCTATTTACATAATGGTTAAGAGTTTAGGGAAGGTTTTTATCTTTTTACAAAATAATACCCTTTTCTTCCACTAAAGTCCACCTCTCTTGCCTCATCGGAACACGGTGACCCTATGTTCTGGAAGATTACAACAGCAGAACACAATCTCTGCCAGTTCTTAGTTCTTCAAAAGGCTTTGAGTACAGGCTTGGCAGCATGTGGTGTTTAAGAGCTGGCCGAGCTAGCTATGGAGAAGCTCATCACTTAGAAAGTTTTTGGTTTTTTGGTTTGTTTTACCAGAACTATTTAGTAAGACCAGCCAGTAAGGCATGAATAGGTTACCATTGGTATCAATGGAGAGAGAGAGTGCCAACATGGCATGGATAAAAACATGAATCCTCTCTTCTCTTTATGTTTACAAATCATAGTCATCAATGTTTACTAGACTTTCCAATGGGAAGATGTCCCTAAGTTTCTAGATGAAGGCTAAACACAGAAGACTGAGAACAGATGAGGTTACTCCTTATTGGGTCCTCCATACTAGAAATATATTTGACACCAAGCTTGTATAAGCCAGTGTAACTCAAATGTCAGACTCCCACATCCCTCTATGATGGCATTCTTCTAATGGATTGGGTTGAATCTTGGTTATTGCTATAATTATAATCTCTGTATCTTGTCCTGTTCCTGCCTAGTAATCCACCAGCTCATCTCTGCTTTATGTCTCATAAAAGTCCTTCCAGCTCCCTGCAAGGACTGAGTCTAACAGAAGCATTGGCCATAGAACCCATAGAATAAATACAGTAGATAACACGAAAGAAATTCTAGTTCCCCCTAACTTCATCTTCCTTTCCCTGGGAGTTCAGTCATGTCCCCTCTAGCTCACAGTACCAATTAGTGAAGTCCCTGTCATATGCACTGCTATTATGGGTGCCAAGGCCAATTCGGTGTCAGCTGTTTCTCTTTCCTGCAATCTATGAGTTTCCTTGATCAAGCATCTACCTGCCTGCCCTCATTTCTCTCTTTGTGAGCCCTAGAACTTCTCTGCATTCTCCTGGCAACCAGTCACTTCTTACAACCAGATCCTCATTCTTGACGGTTGCTTTATCTTCCTTTTTCTAATGCCCATGTGCCTCTACTTTCTTCCCTCCTTCATAGTCTAGGACAAGAGACCAGAGCTGTTTGGGTCCTTTCTACAGTAATCTTTTTGTTTTGTTTTTGGTTTTGGTTTTTTGGCAGGGCAATTGGGGTTAAGTGACTTGCCCAAGGTCACACAGCTAGTACACATGTCCAGTGTCTGAGGTCGCATTTGAACTCAGGTCCTCCTGACTCTAGGGCTGGTGCTCTACTCACTGCACCACCTAGCTGCCCCCGCAGTAATCTTTTTAATGCATGCCCCACTACAAGTTAAGTTGCAGGAATAGGGCACTGGAGAGGTGAGGGGTGAAGTCAGCCTAAGAATGGAAGCTTTGTGCACTCTGACCAGATATGGCATAGTAAAGGAGAAAAGAAGACCCCTACCCCCGTCCATGGTACTGTTTCCAAGCAATGGAAAAAAATAAAAGCTGAGAAAGAGGCAAAAAAAAGGATTGTGATATCCAACTTCTCCTGTCATTTTTTGGTTTTCAAAAATATTTTTTTTTGTATAAAAAGCCCTCTGGTGATCTAGTTTTTATCTCAGGATTAAAAAGAGGCTTCTCCAGCCCCTCTCATCCAACTTCTCTCTTTCTCTCTCGCTCTCTCTCTTTTTAGCATGTCATTCCCATTCTTCTAATATACATTCATGGTAGGAGAATTTTTTAAAAATTGTACTCTAAATTTAGAGCTGACCTCAAAACTTGTGATGTAGAAGACCTCTTTGTCTTTGGCTCAGTGCCAGCACACAGGGCTGCCTCCTTATCAGCATTAGCATTGTTACTATTTAATTCTTTCAGTTGTCCTAGAAACAGGGACCAGAATGGCTTGTCACAGCCAAGAAATGTGCCCAATGAGCTGCAAGGGACAAGACCCTGTCTCCAACCACTTCCCTTGTCAATGCTATTCTTGTTGGAAAACAAAACGTTTCCTCTCCAGTTCTTGGGAGTTCTATATGTTGGATATATTTCAAATTCTCTCTGGTCTCCCTTCCACATCTTCATCTCCTCCAGATCCCAGGAATGCTCTACCCTCCCCAGAGGCGGTGGTGGCCAATTTCTTGTCCACATCCAACTACTCATCTGGGATCTGTCCTCCTAGCCCTTGACCCCTCAGTCACAGTCTTTCTAACCTCCCTTCCCTCCTCCCAGCTGAACCTGACGAGGCACAAATAGTCTGGTCTGATATTTCCTACCAGGTTGTATTTTGAATTCCAAGGCCTAACCTTGCTCAGAATCCATCAGCTCCAGTCCATTACCCATAACAGGCCCAGGAGTGAGGAGATCTGGGCTCCAGTTTTGTCTCTGGAGGACATAAGATGACTGGCACTTGCATGTCATTGAGTATGTTTGTTCATCTGTAAAATGAGTGATTTCATTCATTCAACTAACCTGGCAACTCTGCATATAGTTATTTTCTTAGGTGATGAAGCAGACTCAGATGACAACAGATTACACTTAAATGTAGACTTATGGTTATAAATGTAGTAAGGTTAACCCATACCTATTTAGTGTTTAATAAATGCTTGTGACTGGCCACCAGCAGGGGCAGGGAATATAAATTGTTAGAGAAAACAATATAATTTTTCATTGTTTTCTTTATATCTACAACCCCTAGCACAGAGGCTTACACATAGTAGGCACTTTAAAAATGTTCATTGAATTGAATTAGACTAAGTGGACTAAGCACTGAATTGGAAGTCAAGAGATGAGAGTTAGTCTTGGTTATGCCCTTAACTTGTTTGTGACTTTAGGTAAGTCATATAACCTCTGTAAACCTCAATGTCATGATGATGATGATGAGGAGGAGGGGAAGGATGATGATGATGATGACAGATAGATAGATAACATTTATTTAGTACCTACTATGCAAAGTGCTTAACGAATGTTATTTTATCTGTGCAGGTCCCTCCCACCTCTTCTATATTATGTACTTGGCATAAGTTTAGATAAGTTTAGAGCAGGAGGGGAGGGAGAGAGGGAAAAAGGAGAGAAGCATCAGGACCTGAAGAAGGACAGTTCCATTTCCCCTTCAGAAAGCTATTCAGCAGTTCCCCAGATACAGATAACCAATCACAGAGTTTAATTGGCAACCTGAGTAAGAATTTCTCTGTGAATTAAACTGAACGAGCTTTGGGCTCTAGTGGCTGACATAGTCAAAGCACTTGGCTCCTTCAGCATGTGTACAAAGAAAGACAGTAACTACAATTTAGTGCAGAGGCAAGAACATAAAATAACACCCCACCTATTCTAATGCCATGTGTGCTTCAGCTAGTGCTAGGGACAGGACCTGGGATTTCATTTGATGTAGAAAACTCTCCACTGAGGAAACTTCCTTTACCTGTGTAGATCTGTAACTTAAACATCTTAGAGAGTAGCCTAGAGCTTTGAAAGGTGCAGGCAGTATGAGGCAAAGGCAGGATTTGAATCCAGGTCTTCCTGACTCCAAGTCCAATTCTCTACACTTTATGCTGTGTTGCTTCTGTGTTTATGATATTAGATGCATATTTTTTTATATTTTTCAGTGCCCTTCTGGCTGTTGCATCCAATAAAAGTGGCTCGCTTGTTTTGCCCTAGGATCCCAAATCAAAAGAACCTGGATTCAAATTTCACCTCTAGTGTTTACTGGCACTTCCTTGACTACGGGCAAGTCATTTAATTTCTCTGAGTCTTAATCTCTTCATCTGAAAAATGGAAATAATAATATCCATAGTACTTACCTTACAAGGCTATTGTGAGGATCGAATGAGACAATTATTTGCAGACTTTAAAGGCTATACACGTCAGCTATAATTATTATTACCATATATGGCCAGTCAGGACTGAGCGCTCCTGGCAAGGATATCACTCACTACAGATGGTGGGCCCCCTGTGTGAGATTAGCTACATACCAGCCCAGGACAAACAGACCATCACTCACCCAGATGGATGGGTAGGCAGACAAACGGGTTATTTATAGTTCTGGTCACATTCTTTCAATAATGCACGTTAGCCAAAAAATGCACAATGCTGAGTTAATCTTTGACTCTTTTACTGAATATAGTCATCTGAATAATGAGAGCTGGGAGATTTTAGGAGTATGTGGGTGCAGGTCTGCTGATCTTCCTCGTCCTTCTCAGCTGCTTCTCCACCACCAGCAGCTGCTCTATTAAGTTCTCTTTCGTTTGATCCTTCTTCCTAAATCCTCTGCCATGGTCTTCATCCCCATTGATCATCATCAGTCCCAAATCTATTTTACTTCTTTAAACTCTTGCTAACTTGCTAACTCGCTCACCTTCTGATCCTCTTCCCTGATGACCTTACTTTCCTTTCTGAACTTCTCCTGGATAGCTACTGGCATTATTCTCTTCTGGTCATTGGCACACAAATGGATGGACAAATTCAGATTACCCATTGCAGTTAGGCAAGAAAGCAAAAAGAAAATTCCTATTCCGAAAAACAGGCAAAGCGGCAAACTCTTTAAAAGAGTTTGAGATTAATTGCTTTTTTTATTCCCATTGAGGCAGGAAGGTCATATCTCTTCTCCCTTTGCTCATAATTTAAGTTGCCAGATTGACCATGGAACATCCAGTCGCAGATACTAAGCTTGCACTTTTCTGATTGTCCTGGGGATGGGGTCACCATATAAGAGAGGATAATACCTTCAAGATTCATATTCTATGGGTTTTCCATCTAATTGCATATAATACTCTGGGCAACTGCCCAAATTGGGGAAAACAATTTACTCATATGAAAAATACATAACTGAAAAGTAGTTTACATTCTCAACTGGCATTTGCCCTTAGTTTCCACATATTTTTTCTTCACAAGAGAAGTAAGCATTTCCAAGGTAATGTGGCTTCTAGTCTCTTGGTTTCATCATTATACATACATTAAACTTCCTTATGTCAGTCTTTGTTCTTTTATCTAGCCAATTTTTTAAAATTATCAATAACTTGTTTAGATAGGTCAGGTTGAAGTTATTTCAATTGTATACTAAATAACCTCAATTTTATTCTTTCTTCTTATTTAGTATTGATTTTTGTATTTTCTCCAATAAATAAATGGTATAATTGCATGCAGTTGATGTGTAAATGCTTACCACCAAGACAAACAGGTTAAATTATAAATATACTTGTTGAATTATACATATATATGTATGTACATATTTAAAAAGAAGCTATACACATTAAACATTTGCCATTCATTCCCAGGTATTCCAATTTGCAAACTACATTGTTCTGATTGAACCAAGCTCCAGGCTATTGCAAAGCCCCCTAAGTGGAGTTAATAACATTCAAAAGAGCTTGGCACTACTAACAATACAAGAAAAACCAAGTAGACAAAGAAAACCAGTTGCCCAGAGTATTATATGCAATTAGATGGAAAACCCATAGAATGTGACAGTTAATACATACCTTGGATAGATATAAGTTCAGAATTGAATAGGAAGAACAGATTGACTGGATTGTATTTGAGAAATTGTGCAATACTTTAAAAATTATTTTCATTGATACATTTTATTTTGACACAATCACTTCCCAAATAATCCCTTCCCCCAAAAGATTTCTCATAAGACAATAATTAAGGAAAGCCATGTAGTGCGGTGATTGAGAATGATAGCACATAAGCCCTACAATGTAATGGCTATGGCGGGGCTAGCATAGCACACATAGCATGGTATAACATGTAGACCTTAAATGCAGGTGCAGACCTGCATTAAGTTAAGACCTGCACCTTAAACCTCTCACCTAGTCATGTGGAACACACTCTCTGAGATGTTTTGCCCACTCCAACTTGCTCTCTCCTTATGCTGTTTTTCTTGGGGTATGACATCTCTCCTGAGTGAGGTGCTCCGCTGGGCCAGTTGGACTTGAATGTGGGCAGGACTTGCAGTTCTGGCATTAGATCATAATCTCTACAATCTCTAGCTTCAGGCTTAGTTCAAATTCTGGCCTAGGGTATGCTATGTACTTTTAGGAAGAATTGGAACTCATGCCCTGGAACCAATATATGCTTGCTCATGGTATCAACTATTTCCAGCTTTGGGATCAGCTGAAATACTAACCTAGGATCTTTCAGAAAGCATTGAGCCCATATCCAGTACCAAAAGGAGTCTAGACTTTAGAAATCTGCCATATCCCAAGCAAGATCTCAGCTCTAGGTGCCAGACACTCCAAACCCCTCACCAACTTGCCACCCATCCCCTCAGCTGGACTCGTCTTCATTAGACACCTCAAGGAGCTTCTGCTACAAGATGCCATTATGAGATAGGGGGAAAGAGCAAAGAAAGAAGAAATTCTCTCCTCCCTCTTTCTGTACTCTCCCAGAGGTAGAAGAAAGTCCTTAAAAATTTGGTTCTTCTTCCATATCTGTCTTTCTTCTTTTAATTCTCTTCAGAGTCGGCTGTCAGTTTTTAAATTTATGAGAGACATAGCTCATCCTTCAGAGAGCCAGTTGCTAGAAGTTCCCTGTGTTCATACATTGACCAATGCCCCATAATTCCAAGAAATTTGATTGACAGACAGGTCAACCTCCTTTTCTTATGTGATATAAAAATGCTGATGTATGCTAACTTGTAATTGTCATGGAGAAGAGATTGAGCACTAAAATTAACATGAAACAAAAATCTTCAAGCAAAGGGAGGGTATAGAGAGAATTCCCATTCAGGTACCAGTTGTACTGTGGGATCTTTGAGAGCTCCAAGCATCTGTGATTCTGGCCGGCTAACCAAAAAGAGACTCTGGGATATCCAGTTATTGCTCTAATGGGCCACTGACCCTTGAAGAATCCAAGAGAAGGCAGAGAAAAGTTAGGAGGCAGAGGAAAGGAGCATGCTCCCTGTGTTACCCTGGCCTCTCAAAAAGCATTCACCCCCGAAGAGACTGAGCCTTCGATGGGTGATTTGTCTCCATGCTTGCTATAGGCTACTTTTAGTCTGCATTTCAGCCTGCCTGGTCTCTGATCCCAGACTGCTATGATAATGATGATGATGATGATGATGATGATGACTATGACAATGATGATGATGATGATGAGAAAAAGAGAAGAAAACGAATGATAGTAATAGTAAAAACTCACATTTATTTACAAAGGCATTTTCCTCACAACAAATCTCCATTTTCCAGGTGAAGAAACAGAGACTTGCTAAAGTTGAACAATTTGCCTCTTGTCGTATTGCTAATAAGTGTCAGAAACAGGCCATGAAACCAGGTCTCTTGACTTCAATTCCAACACTTCATCCAGTATTACACTACTATTTGTGATTCCATTTATTCCTACTTAGCTTTATCTTGGTACTAATCCACCACCCATTTCCTGTTTGTGTTTCAGCCACATTGTGGACTGTTCTGCTCACTTGGCATCACAGTCCTTTTGTTCCCCTCTTTGATTAGACTCCTCCTCCTAATGTGATTTCTGGTTGTGGAATGTGAATTTTCAGATTCTAGTTGATGACTTTCTCCTGCTGTCATCTTGGAGCAGTGTTGCTACCTTCTGCTAGCCTTGAAAATCCCAGCAACCTAGCTTCCTTAGTTTACCATGTCTGGCCTGGAGTCTGGACGTGACATGACGCTCAAGTGTTCAAGAGGAAGGGGAAAAAGTAAACAAATAAGGAAAGGAAGGTGAGGGGAAGAAACTAAAATGAGAGTAGCATTAGCAAAACTTCTTATGTTTGAAAATTATTAGGTATATTCTTAATTCTTTGTAAAAAGTCCAAGCTCAGTCACTTAACCTCATTTGCCCTGCCTTCCCCCATCAAAAAAAATTCCAAGCTCAAGATTTGGAAATCAAATGGATGCCCATCAACTGGGGAATGGCTAAACAAGCTGTGTAATTTGATTGTGATGGAATATTATTGTTCTATGGGAAATGAAAAGTAGGGTGATTTTAGGAAAACTTGGAAAGACTTACATGAACTGATGTAAAGTGAAGTGAGTAGAACTGGGAGAACATTGTACACAGTAACAGCAACATTGTACAATGAAGAATTATGAATGGCTTAGTTATTCTCAGCAGTATAATGATCCAAGACAATCCCGAAGGACTAAAGATGAAACATAGTATCTACCTCCAGAGAAAGAAGTTATATTGTTTAAATACAGACTGAAGCACGCTTTTTTCACTTTCTTTCTTTCATTCTTTTGAGTCTTCTCGTACAAAATGACTAATATGAAAATGTTTTACATGAATGCCCATGTATAACCTGTATCTGATTGTTTACTGTCTCAGGGAGGGGCAATGGGAAGGAGGGAAGGAGGGATGGAATTTGGAACTCAAAACTTAAAAATGTTTAAATATTGTTTCAACACATAATTGGGGGAAAATAATATACATTTTTGAAAAAAGGAAAGAAATTCCAAGCTTGTGACTTAAAAGGAAAAAGACTTTAATCTTCTACAATGGGTCACCACTTCTTCTTGTATGAGATATTAACGAAAAATGTGTTTGTTGTAGCATTATATTTAATGTTGATTCTTAGATTCATTTGTCAAGCATTTAAGTGCTTACTTCCTGCAAGACCCTGTGTGGGCATGTAAAATCAGAGACAATACAGCTTCTGTTCTCCAGGCACTGGCCCTGTGCTCTCCAGAATCAGTGAAGATTAGTGGAAGAGAAATCTCAGGTCTTTCCCTTGAAGTTTTAGCCTTCTAGGTTTGCTCTCTTTCCATCTTATTCTTAGCATCCAGATGTGCGTTTCCATAGCTGGAACCTCCCTCACAATGTGAATTTGACATATAATTGCCATACAGTTGACACACAGTTTGCCCCTCCCAGCCAAATAGTGGGGCCTGGGCACCAATGAACAAGAGGCTAGAAGTAATAGGAATTAAGAAGAGAGTACATAAACCCCAAAGGACAGGTAAGATATACAAAGTCAAAGCAAAAAAGTTAATAACCAAGAAATCCAGAGGAATAACAAAGATCTAACAGAACCTTAATACTGAGATTGTCCGCTAGCCCTTCCCAAGGGCCTTTACATTCTCTTTCCTGTGGAGAAGAGTCACTCCTGGGTGAGCTTGGGTTGTAGGCTTGCAGGTGGTTATAACTACAAACAGCTGGCTGCCTGGATAGTGAATGCAGGGTGGGAGACAAACACAGTTCTTTGGCAGAGGCATTTCCCTAACAACTGTGTATAACCAAAAAGCTTTGTGTATGACTTGTTTATATTCTGTTTGTAACCCATGACACAGAACTACAGCTCTGCAATGGTCTCCCACAGGTTTGATTTAATCATGGGACTTCCTTTCAAAATTTTCTTTGGCTTACACCACCCAACCCCCTCCTCCCCATTCCCCTATTCTCTCTGCCCCCAACACACTCCTCACACTCCCAGGATTTCCTCTGAGAATATCAGAATTTGGGTAATTTTATTTCCCTGGGTTATGTCTAGGTCTCCCCACAAAAGCAGGATAAGTTCTTGGTTCCCCATTAACGTCCTCCCTTTTGGTATGGAGCCGATATAATCACTGTGATAAAAGTTGACACTGACATAATGCTTCACTGTTTACAAGGGGCTTTCACATACAATATTTGATTTGATCTCAGCATAGTCCTATGAGGTTAACAGTACAGGTATTGTTTGTCTCATATTACAGATGAGGAAACGAAGGCCCAGAGAAATTCAGTGATTTGTCCAAGATGAATGGGAATGTGAAATTTTTGTGAGGATGTAATGATACTATATATATGATAGTGTTTTAAACAATATACTTTTGCTAGGAAATTATTACAAAGTCTTTTGCCTCAGGCCTAAAAGACACTTGAAATGCAGATCCAACAAAATACTCAGTTTGGGAGTAATCTGGATTAATAATTACATTTATACATACATATATATATATATTTTAAAGTTTGCAAAGCAATTTCTATATATTACTATCTCTCCGGAACATCACAATAACCACACCAACATTATTATTCTTACTGCAGATATTATTATTTCCATTCTATAGATCAGGATACTGAGGCTTAGAGAAATTAAGTAATTTGCCCATAATTACACAGGTGCTAAGTGTCAGAGCAGGATTTGAATCCAGGTTTTCCTGTCTCTAAGTTCAGCATCCTAGTTACTATATCACACTAACTTAGTATGTGGTTATTAAAAATAACACATACTTACTTAGCACTTTAAGATTTGCAAACTGCTTTGCCCACAGCAGCTTAGGTGGTATTAGCCATATTATTCCTATCTGAGGTGAGGAAACCGAGAGGTTATGAGAAATAAAGCAACTTGCTTTACAGAATTAGAGAATCAGTGAATGCAGGTGTTATAAATTTGTGATGATTGAGCTGTAATTCCAGTCAACTCAATTTCAACAGCAAACACAATGAAGAAATGCAGCGGGTTAAAAGAAGCCATATGGCGCAGTGAGTAGAGAACCGGCCCTGGAGTCAGGAGGATCTGAGTTCAAATCTAGCATCAGATGTTTGACATGCTTACTAGCTGTGTGACCTTGGGCAAGTGACTTAACCCCAACTGCTCTGCCTTCCCCCTCCAAAATAAATAAGTTTTTTTTTAATTTAAAAAAAAAAGAACCCATAAAGGTTCAAAGGTAAATTAAGATGATGAGGATATATACACAAATATAAGACCTTAGAGGAAAATAGTGACTTGGCCACAAAAGTGACAGGAAGAAAGGAAGCAAGAGCTTAACAAATGAAATTAGAGGGGGAAAACAGAGAAATAGAAAGCTTAGAACTTCAGCTGGAAAATCTCACCAAAGCAATCAATTCTGGAAGTGAATGAACCAATCAGAAGTCAATGACTCCATCAAACAATAAGAAATCATTAAAACAAAGTCAAAAGATTGGAAAAATAGAAGAAAATATAAAGTATCTATCATCAAACAACCTGGCTTGGAAAATGAGTTAAGGAGAGATCATCCAAGAATCACTAAAAACTACAACAAAGCAAGACACCTGGATACCATATTTCAAGAAATTATTTTTAAAAAACCCTTCTGAATGTATTAAAATAAGAAGGCTACTTTGCCCCCTTTTGAGTGGGCTCAAAATAGAAAGAATCCACTAAAACCCTACTAAAATCAATCTCAACACTGAAATTATCATAGCCAAATTCTAGAATTTCTAGGTCAAATAGTAAATATTGCAAGTAATCAGAAAGAAAGAGCTCAAGTACCTAGGAACCACTTGTCAAGATCACACATCTCTAGACAGCAACTACTATAAAAGAGAACGTAGTAACATAGACTCCCACTTGTTCTGAAAAGCTGCGTCCCCAGAGCATGGCCACGACATCCCCTCTGGTCTCTAGGGGTATTCCTGAGGAGTTGGAGATGTTCTGACTAATGCTATGTAACTCATGAGCTCCCCACCCCCACCCCACCCATGTGCTTCCTGACATTGATGATTAGTTGATGTCCGTTAGTCAGCAAGACATAATTAATTTTCTGAAAGGGCAGAATAGTAAGCAAAGTTGAAACAAAATACCATGCCCTCCTATGAGTGCATTCTGAGTCTTGGGGAAAGTGGGCTCAAGCTTACAGAATACATGTGGCAAAGGGCAACTTAAAATTCCTGGAAGAGCTTTGGCTAGAGTTCTCAAGCTATTTCCCTTAGTTATTTTGTAGCTCTTCTACTGAGCTTTTTATAGAGCTTTTACTTTTAATTCTGTCTTTGACTTCCAATTTAGACACTGCCATAAGCTGTTCCTTCTTGGACACTGATAGAAAGATAAGAAGTCTAAAATCACCCAGACCCCTCTCTCTTCCCTGACACTTGACTCTTGAATCTCTATTACAACTAGCTGGATGATCTTATACAAGTCCCATCCAAACAGATTTGTTATCTCAACCAAAGAAGTGCCATGATTTTCTTCACCCTTAGTGAACAAGAGATGTGGTATCAGAGCTAAAAGATTTTTAACCCTACCCTTACAAGATAAAATCTTGGTATGCAATATTCCAAAAAGATAAAGGCTTATAACTAAAAATAACTTACCCTGCAAAACAGAGTCTAATTCTACAGAAGGAAAAAAATCCTTAAGCAAAAGAGAGGACTCTTAAGGATACATGATGAAAAGACCAAAGATTTGTAGAAACTTAGAAATGAAAACACAGGAATTAAGGAAAATCTAGAAAGACAATTATGTTTGAATAATTATAAGGGACTAAACCAGTATGGAGTGCTTATAATCTAAAAGGAGAAGACATTACTGTCCCTTACGAACCCCTCTGTCTCCAAGAATCATAGAGATACTTACAAAATGTACAAACCCAGAAACTAGGTATGGTTTTATTCTGTTTCTCTGATTTTAAGAGAGGAAAAAAAGGCTGGAAAAAGGAAGACTCTGGGGAGGAAATGATAAAGAAGAGGGAAGACCTTACTTTTTCACATAATTAGGGTATGTGAGAAGAAGAGAACACGTGAGGAACACTGGGGAGAGTGGGTGTCTCTTATCGGAATTTTACAAAGGAGGATTGTGAAGATACACACAGAGTTTGGTGTAGAAATACATTAAAATCAACAAGGAAACAACAAATAACTTTTGACAGTAGATCATAAAGGAGGGCACCAAAAAGAGAGAAAAATATATACTAACTAGACATCAGGGACTGGGCTTGGAGAAAAGAGGAGGAGCAGAGAACCAAGAACACACTACCTCAATTCTACAATACTAGCATTGGTTAGATTCCTTTTCTCTACCTCCTTCTTTGTGAAGAGGAAAAAAAAAAGCTTGAAAGGCTGTGATATAGGAAAACACAAAATTAAGTCATAAATGTGATTCAGCAATAATGATAGTAAAAGCTAGTATAAGAGGGTGTGGCCCTATAAGTCTCCAGCAAAAGCTGAGAAATTTAAATATAGATAATGAAATGTTAAGACGAAGACCTTTGTTGTAGTTCAGTCTTTCAGTCATGTCCAAATCTTTGTGACCCCATGGACCATAGCATACCAGGCTCTTCCATCCTCCACTGTCTCCCAGTGTCTGTCCAAGCTCATGTTCATTGCATCCGTGGCACTATCTATCCATCTCACACTCTGCTGTCCCCTTTTCCTTTTGCCTTTAATCTTTCCCAAAATCAGGGTCTTTTCTAATGAGTCCTGTCTTTCCATTATGTAGACAAAATATTTAAGCTTCAGCTTTAATATTTGACCTTCCAGTATGAGTTAATTTCTTTAAGTATTGATTGATTTGATCTCTTTCCTATCCAAAAGACTCTCAAAAGTCTTCTCTGGAACCACAATTTGAACGTGTCAGTTCTCTAGCATTTGGCATTCCTGATAGTCCAACTCTCACATCTGTACATTGCTACTGTAGAAACCATAGCTTTGACTATATGGACCTTTATCAGCAGATGATGTCTCCTCTTTTTAGTATGCTGTCCAGATTTGCCTCCTCTTCCCCACCCCCGCCAGATTCTGTCTGTGTTTATGGGGCACTGAATCCCTGGTGTTGCGGAAAAATACTTTTCTTGCTATGCCATTTTAGTCATAGACCTTGTCAATGTCTTTCTTAAACCATGGTGCCTAGAACTGAACACAGTGTTCCAGATGAGGGCAGAACACAATGAAATTATTGTCCCATCAAATGAGATAATATTTGTTGAAAGTGCTTAGTACAGTGGGCACATAATGACCATTTAACAAATGTTTGTTACCTTCCTTCCTGTGTCTGGAAGCTATAAACCTTTTCATATAACTCAAGTTTGCTTTTGCTTTTTGGGCAGCCTTATCCACTAACACCCCACCTTCCTCTCCCCACCCCTTCTGATCTTTTTTGTACAATTGCTATTAACAATAAAATCCTAAGTAATGAGTGGGTCAAATAACAAATCTTAGAAACAACTAATAATTATGTGAAAAAGAGAGACAAGGATGAAATAATATACGAAAATTTCTGGGATACAGCTAAAGCATACATTAACAAAATAGAAAAGGAGAAAATTTATATTTTCAAAATTAGAAAGCCAACAAATGAACAAACTTAAAATGAGCAGAAAAGAAGAAATATAAAAAATCAGAGGAGAAATAAACTGGAAAGCAAAAAAGATTATATCTAAGATAAATAAAACTGGTTCTTTGAAAAGATTAACAATAATAATAGAAAACATTGAACAAAATTGATAAACCTTTAGCTAACCTGATTAAAAAGAAGTTAGAAAATCAAATCCACAAAATAGCAAATTAACAACAAAACAACCAAAAAAATGTAAACATTATCAGAACCTACTATACAGTTATATGCTAACAAAATCAAGAACACAAAAGAGAAAAAGGATTACATTCATCAACATAAAATATCCAAACAGAAGACCAGACTGAGATCTTGAATAATGCAATCTCAGAAAAAGGAATAGGATTGGGTACAAAGGAAGTATCAAAGGGAAAAAAAACAAAAAACAAAAAAAAACCTTCCTTGTCCTGATGGATTCATAGGAGAATTCTACCAAACTTTTAAAGAACAATAATAATAAATCTTTTTTATCACAAAGTAATTTTTATAAATGTCAATATGAAATTAATTCTCAAAATTGAGAGAAATCACTCTACAGATAGCAAAGAAACCCATTTATCCTAATTATTAGCAAAACAGAAATCTGAGAAAGTATATGTATGAGACAACACAGAGTGAAGGGGCTCTCTTATTAGGTGCAAAGTATCTCAACTGAGCCAGAGAGAGAATCCCAGATCTCACCCAAGGGGAAAATTCCCTAAAGTTTCCGGTGAAAATAAGAACATGGAGGCAGCTAGGTGGTGCAGTGAGTAGAGCAGCAGCCCTGGAGTCAGGAGGACCTGAGTTCAAATCCAGCCTCAGACACTTGACACATGTACTAGCTGTGTGACCTTGGGCAAGTCACTTAACCCCAATTACCCTGCCCCAAAACAAACAAACAAAGAAAGAAAATAAGAACATGACCATAGTTTTACATGTCAGCTTCTTCCCCAAGTATCTCCCTTCAGGTTATTGCTATAACCCATCCCCTTCCTTGAAGTTGGAAGCCAGAAGGCCCCCAAGACTTAAGAAATCAAAGAGGCCGACGATACTCAAAAGAGCACTTCTGTCTTCTCAGGCCACCCTTCAGCCAGGCATAGAGCATTGAGCAGGACCAATGAAAAGAGAGTGCATACCAATGGGCTTTGAGGCTCAGGTTATAATGATAAAAAGTATTTCTCTACAACAAAAACAAGCTTCATTTGCCATGGAGATACGTCAGAACTTTTCCCCAATAAACACAGCAATAAAGCAATAAGGCACACTCTACCTACTATGTTATTTGATATAGTTCAAGAAATGCTAACAATAACAAGAGAAAGGAGAGAAAGAAATTAAAAGCATAAAGAGAGGTTAAAAAGGAGATTAAAAATAACCTATTTTACAGTGACTTGATGCTTTACTTTAAAAATTCTAGGAAATCAGCAAAGATACTAATTGAGACAACATTATAAAATAGGCCATAAAATAAAACCAGAAAAATAAAAAAGGTATTTCTACATAATAATCTCTAAATCCAAGAGACCATCCTATGATCCAAATAACCACATAAAAATGCATAAAACACTCGGGGATTAATCTACCAAAGCAGACAAAATACTTACATAGATTCAATTAGAAATTATTACAATTACAAAGTATTCCTTAAAGAAATAAAAATTTAAATAGTTGGAGGAATATTCAGTGTCCATGGCTGGGCTGCACCAGCATAAAAAAATGACAACACTACCAAAGTTAATTTACAGTTTTAATGCTGTGCCACAATAACAACTCTCTATCTAACATTTCCCCCATCTTAAACTTGTGAAGTTGATTGTTTCATCAAAGTACAAAACTTTGCATGTATTCCTACTGAATTTTATCTTATTCTATTTGGCTATTGTTTAGTTTGGTCAATGGCTAGAAATTGTAAAGAGGCAAATTTAGGTTTGATAGCAGGAAAACCTTTGTTCACAAGGGGAATGGGCTGTCCTCTTTGAAGGTTTTCACCGAGAGGCTGGATGGCTTAGATATTTATAGTCAGAAGTCATTTCATGTACAATTTGGATGAAACAGGTAGTATTCTCTCAAATTCTGTGATTCTCTGATGCTGAGTATGTGTGGAAGTAAGGGAAAGGCAACGTTACAGTGATACCACCTTTGTCTTGCTTTAGTGTTTTAACTTAAACATGGGCATTTTATGTCTTGACATGTATATCAAGATACTGGATTTTTTCTTATACCAGGTGTTCCTCCACAAACTATCTCAGCCCTATTACTTCATAGATTAATGGGATCTTAGACTGCGAGCTTTTATAAAAACCTAAGAACTGAGACATGCCTGGACTGTAGGTAATGGGGCAATGGACTATGGGAATGAAAAGACACAGTCCAAATCACTAATCATTGCACAAGTATGAACGTTGTAATATACTTGGCAGCACTCATGGAGAGAGGAAAGTAAAGAGAAGGAGAAAAAGAAAGATAGGACGGTCTCTGATACTTCCTGCTTAAGGAAAGAGCCAGAATTGCTGGAAAAGACCCCAGCAGCAAAATCTGTCACTGCCACCCCATCTTGTGGCAGGGTTACTGGATGACTCTGATATTAACTGCTAACCTTTAGGTGGTGCTGTCTTATGGCAAAAGTGTTTTCTTCACAATTAGCAATGAGGTCAAGCGAGCCATTTCCTTGCATTGTAAGGAAATTGAGGCCCAGAACTAAAATAGCTTAACCAAGGTCACCTAGCTAACGAGCAGCAAAACCAGGGCTTGAACCTAGGTCTTTTGACTTCAAATCCAGCGTTCTTTCCAAATTCAAGGGCATTTCTGCTACACTTACAACTGCTTCCTATAGAAACTAATTGATTCCTCTGAAGTCAAGGGGCAGCTAGGTGGAGGCAAAGTAGATTGAGCACTGGACCTGGAGTCAGAAATAACTGAGTTCAAATTTGGCCTCCCACATTTACTAGCTGTGTGACCCTGGGAAAGTCACTTAACCCTGTTTGCCTCCTTTTCCTTATCTATAAAATGTACTGGAGAAGGAAATGGTATCTTAGCAAACAACAACAACAAACAAACAGACTTAAAACCCAAATGAGGCCACAAAGAGTTGGACATGACTTACAACATCAACCCGAAGTCAAGCAATCTAAGTAGTCAAAAGTGCCTGATAAGTTTCCCCAGGGCAGATGTTATTGCTATTTTCTTATGCTCCTTAGGATCAAATGAGATCATATTTGTAAAATATTGGGCACTTAGCACAGTGCCCAACACATAGTAGGTGCTTTTGAACTGCTTATTCCCTTCTGTTCCTCTTATTAGCCCTTTGTACAGCCACCCAGCATTTAGCTGGGTCTCAGGAAATGCTTTTTCTTTCCTAGCCGGTGTTGAAAAGAAATTAACTCCCCGAAGCTGAAATTGCAGAGTCCTTGGAAAGGAATTTGGAGGATTGGGTGTGCACAGAAATATGCATGTGTTGTTTGAAAAAGTCTTGCCAAGTGACAGAATGCTGTGTTTGTGCCCAATTACGTAACAGCTCATCCATCTTGTCTGTTGTGGTAGCAGCAGCTAGGCCTCCAGCCTGGCTATATCAGTACAAGCTCCTTAGGGATAGGGAACTTCGATGGCTGCCAATTTCCTTTCACAGCATATTTGGACACTGATTTGCCATGTGTTCAAGAGAAGATGGTGTGGGTGAGGGGAAAGCAAAACACTATTTCATTCCTGTTAATGGTCAAAAAAGTTACAGAATGTCAGAAGTAGAAAAAAAAAACCTTAGAGATCACTTAGTCTACTCCTCTTATTGTATAAATGAGAAAATTGAGACCCAGAGAGGGAAAGTGATTTCCCCCAAAGTTACCCAGGAGGCAGGAAGCAGAGCTAGACTTTTCAACCAATCGACAATCATTTATTAAGCCAGAAGCCAGCTAGGTGGTTCAGTGAGTAGAACTCTGAACCTGGAGACCTAAGTTCAAACCCAGCCTCAGATGGTTACTAGTTGTGTGACCTTGGGCAAATCACTTAACCTCTGTTTGCCTTAATCCGCTGGAGAAGGAAATGGCATACCACTCCAGTATCTTTGCCAAGAAAACCCCGTGGACGGTATGGTTCATGGCATCATAGAGTTGTATAGGACTGAACAACAACATGCACCTGGCACTGTGCTAGGCACTAGGGACATAAAGACAAAAACAAAGCAGACCCTGCCTTCGAGGACCTTACATTTGAGGTAGGGGTGGGAATGGGGAAGACAGGTACATGTATATATGAAAATCGACATGAAATAGTTTGCAGGGATGGGGGCCTTCACATGGAAGGTAGCACTTAAGGTGAGTGTTGAAGGAAACTAGGTATGGACATGAAAGATTGGTTGTCATGCATAAAGAACAAATTGTAAGGAAGCACTAGAACCCAAGTCTTCCGGTTCATCCTCTGCTGCCTCCTATAGTCAGTGCAGGGTATAGGTAGGTAGACCTGTACTTTTTTCCAGAATGGATCATGCTAATTTGATTAAACAGGTGCTCTTTAGAGGAGAATAGCAGAACCTAGGAGCTGCAGAGCAGGATGGGGACACTCAGAGGAGAAAACTCTAGGAAACTACAAGATCATAAGAGATCTTATGATTTTTAGAGCTATAAAAGACATTAACCTAATCCTGGGCAGTGGATAGAATTCCAGGCCTAGAATCAGGAAGACTCAACGTCCTGTGTTCAAATATGGCCTCAGACACTTACTAGCTGTGTGACCCCGGGGAAGTCACTTAACTCCGTTTGCCTCAGTTTCCTCATCTGTAAAATGAGCTGCAGAAGGAAATGGCAAACCACTCCAGTATCTTTGCCGAGAAAATTCCAAATGGAGTCATTAAGAGTTGGACATTACTGAACAAAAATAATGGAATCTTTTCATTTTATGGATGAGGAAACTGAGGCTTAAGTGTCCCCAAATCGCATAACTATAGTTCAAACTTTTTTTTTCATTAAAAGCCTTTATCTCTGTCTGACTCTCCACTTACCCAGACTAGATGACCTTGGAGATCTCTTCAAACATTGCGATTCTTAGATTCTGTGATAGAATCGTGAAGTAGGCAAAGTGTGTCTTCAGCAGCTCTGTCTTCTCTTTATATTCTTCCCCTTCTCCTTTCACTGCTCCCTCCCCCAAATCCCAGATGCTCGGATGCTCCTGAATTTTCCCTCACAGTAAGGCCTTAGAGACTCAAACTTGCGTACAGGAGACAAATCATTTCTCAGTGTCCTCATCCATGAAACAAAGAGGTTAGACATCTCTAAAGTAAACAGTCTTGCAAAGACTCAGGCACCCTTCCGCAGCTTTCTCTTAATTATCATCAGTGGCTCAAGGAAAGCAGATGCAGAGAGCAGGAATGACCCAAGCTGAGGGTATTTGGCACAATAAAAGAAAAGGGGATGAGTGCTTTTCTTGGTAGGTCTCCTAGGAAAAGGGATAATGCTCAGTTTCTGGTGAGCATTCCATATGCTTGCCAAATTTTTACCTCTAAAGGTTAAACTAGGAACCAGATAGTGTTTATTTTTCTAATAATTACCAAACAGCTCTGGAGTTTGGGGTTTGTGAATTTTCAAACCCTAAGCCTCTTTTATTTTCCCATGTAGATGACTGAGTAAAGGCACAGAGAAAACAAAACTTAGAGGCCCTTACCAAATTCCTAACCTTTTTTTAAAAAACATATATACATATGTATATATATACACAGCAAAGTTTGAAAGAAGCTTTGCAACACACTTTTATGAATAATTTTCATTTTAATTTCCATGCACAAGCCAAGTAATCCAAATAGATAAATAAGTGCAAAAGAAAAGGAAAAAAAGAAATAGCTTATGCATGTAAATTACATAGTGTATTGTTTAAAAACTCATTGTAAATGATTTTGTGTGTGTGTATATAAAACTGTGCTTTATAGTTTATTTTTAAAATTTCAAATGATTTTATCATCTTCATTTCCCAACATATTCCCACCATCCCTACCCCACCCCCAATAAAAAAGAGGGTAAAGAAAACAAGTTCAGCAAAACTAATCAACACATCAGTCAAATGCAACATTGTATGTACCACATCCCAAATACTCAACCTGTGCAAAAAACAAAGGGAGGTTTGTGGTCATGTCCTCTTCTTTGGGCACAGGGTTGGTTGTCATAATTTTGCAACATTCCACTTTCATTTTTTTGTTTATGTTATTTTTCCATTTACTTTGTGTAGTCATTGTGTTGGTTTTTCTGGTTCCTTCCTTCTCCTTCAGTCTTATAAACCCCTTGCAAACTTCCTATATGCCTCATGTGATCTCATCTGAACTTCTTTTCTGTATATTTCCTTTTTGCTGCTGGTATTGTTGTCTTAGATTATTGTCATTTATTTTTCTTTATTCTTCTGGCTTCACTCTGCATCACTTCATGGGTCTTCCCATATTTCTTCATATTCTTACTATTTGTCACTTCTTTTGGTATAGTAATTTCCTATTACTGTACAATTCATATGCCACAATTTCATCAGCTATTCACTAATTATTGGACATACAGCTTATTTTCATACCGTGCTGCTAGGAATATTTTTGTCCAGAAAATTCTCCTTTTTCTTGTCAATAACTACTCTAGTTTTCATAGACCTAGGTGTAGGGTCATTGGGTTAAATAAAGGGCATAAACAGTTTGGGGAACTATAATTCTATATTGTTTTCTAAGAAGATTTAATCAATTTACAATTCCACCACCATGCCTGTTTTTTCCAAAGCTGTGGCAAAATTAAATTTTATTATTCTTAGCTATATTTTGTTTTGCATTGGTATTCATGGTTTCCATAATCTGTACCACTAAAGGTAATGTGTATATCAATGTAGATTTATCAAAGTGTCGTACTACATCATACTATCATGCTATACTTATTAATTTCCCCCATTTGATAGGTGCAAGGTGGTTATCACAAAGTCATTTTAATTTGTGTTTCTCTGATTATTAATGTAATGAGGGCTGTCTCCCACATGTAGCCTAGGGATATCATTGGCTTGGACACAGGACTCCAAGCTTTGTATCCAAGGTTTGATACCTTTCCCACCAAATACCAGTTCTACAGTGAACACTCAAAGCTATTAGCAAAGAAACCCATTTATCCAATTTGATAGACAAACACAAGTATAGAAAGTAAACAGAGAATATACACCAGATAATAGAAAGTGAAGAAGTCCTCCCCTTAGGATTGAGATAATTCTGCTCAATCAGGAGAGAGTCTCAGATCTCACCCAAGAGGAAGTAGCCCAAAGTCTCTAGAGTAGCAAGCTAGAGATAGGGACATGATGGAGACTGTCAGCTCCTCTCATGTTAGCTTCTTCCAAAGTCTTTCACTTCAGCAACCTGAGGTGGTATTGGCATCTTCCATCTTCTCTCTTGAAGCTGTGTGATGAATAAAAAGTCTAAGAGATAGAATTTCTAGGTAATTAACAATTATTTTATTAATTATGGCTAGCAAATAGTTAATAAAATGTTGGTCATTTGGCTTTTTCTCAGAAACCAGACAGCTCACGGAGGTCACTTGGCATTTATATACCCTTGGAAGAGTGGGTGTTCCTGACAGGTGGAAATCAACTCTGATTGGTTAACAATTAATGAGAGAATGGCTATCATGAGAGGTGGGCCTATTATAATTAGGGGCTAGGTATGTGACTCTGATCATGTCACTCAAAGACAAAGCAAGACTCATTACAAGCCAGACCACTCCCATCTTGAGCAATCTATACTAACTATACAATCTATACTATAGTATAGTATGCTAACTATACTATACTATACTATACTATACCATACTATACTAACTATACAAACCATACTAACTCTAACCCTAGTAGGGCTCCCCAACTCTGTGGCCTTAATTTCAGGAGGGGGCCTCTACCCTCTATCCTCTACCCAATCAGTGAACAATGAACCGATAGTGGGGTAAGAATTCCACTTAGATTAGATTGTCTTTGTAAAATCTTCTAGTTGAGTGAGGTAAGAAGCATGTACCCAGGGGATTTGGGCAATCTCATCTATCAGAAATGACCTTCACAAAGATTAGGCTTCAAATGAGGAAATAGAAAGGGAAAAAACTCTGGCTCTCCCTAATATTAATTGGTTATTAATAACCATTTCTCTCAGCTGGAAGCCAGAAGAGCCTGATGTAATTGCAGAACCTGAAGAGACTGAAGAGAGCTGTGGAAATTCAAGGCAGTCCAAAGAGACGTGAAGAAAGTAGAGCTCTCCTGCTCCTGCCAACTTGACCCTTGGGTTACATTACAGTTTGAACGCTTTTTTAAAAATTATGTTTTATCTTTCAAGAAATGCCTTCAAACATATCCAAGTCTCCCCTATCCTTAAAAAACCCTCATTAGACTATGCCAAACACTCACGATATCCTATTTCTTTCCTCTTTTTCTCAGCCTCTCAAATTCTTTTTCTCAAATTCCTTGAAAAAGTTACATACATTTAACTTCCTCCATTTTCTCTTTTCTCATTCACTCCTTTCTGACTTGGCACCTTATCACTGGACAGACACAGCTTTCCCCAAAGCAAACAAAGATCTCTTAATTGCCAAATTTGAGGATACTATCTCAGTCCTCATCCTTCTTGACTTCTCTACTACATTTGAAAATGCTCACCACCTTTTTCTCCTGGATCCTCTCTTCTTTCTGGATTTTTGAGACACTTTTCTCTCTGGGTTCTGCTCCTACTTGTCTGACTGCTCTTTATTAATCTCTTCTTGCCACATCACAATTCCATTGACTTTCTTTTGCCTCCAGATCATATATAAACTCCTTAGCTTTAAAGCTATTCATAACAATGAATGTTTCCCAAGGTTCTGTTCCAAGCTTTCTTCTTTTCTCTGTCTATATTCTTTCTCATGGTGACCTCATCAGCTCCTGTGGATTTAATTATTATTTCAATTCGGAGGATCTACACAATGTATCTAACCCTAGACTTGCCTTAAACCTTAGGTTTGCATCACCAACTATTCAAAGAATATTGCAAGCTGGATATTGGAAAGACATCTCAAACTTAACATGCCCTAAACTGAACTCATTATCTCCCTTCTCCCTCAAACATCCCTTTCCCAAACTTCCCTTTTTTCTGCAGAAAGCAACACCATTCTTTTAGCTTCCCAGGTTTATCACCTCTATATTATCATTGAATCCTTCTCTCCGTTGCATAGGTGACTAATATTGATTGATCGATTCCGTTTATTAAGCCACCTCTATTTATTTAAAGCTAGTTATAAGATGCCCAATCAATTGGTCAGTCTTAATCATAGGCTTTAAACTAAATGCTAAAAAGATCTGGAATGACATTACACAAAGGCTGAAGAAATAGCTATCTATAAATTATCAAGCAAGTTTAGAATCAGAGTCATTTGAGAGGTTATAGCAAGCGTGGCTTGCTACAATCCCTGAGAAGGAACCTCCTGGGGAGAGATTTAAGGCTGGAAGATAAACTAGAAGGCAGGTGCAGTAATCTGAGCGGTGATGCACACCTGACCTGTATGAATAGAGAGAGGAGATCAGAAGAGATTCTGTAGCACTAGAAATGGCAAGATTTGTGTCACCCACATAAGCTCTGAGGATCCTTATCCCAACTCCCACTCATAAACATGTCAGAGCAAGATTACACTCCTTCAGGTTTCTAGGGGGTATTCCAGAGAAGTAAGTGGTGATTCTCTAATGCCTTCAAAAATTTCCCTAAGCCCTCTATTGCCTCTAGAATTATATGAAATAAAAACTGTAAATAGAAACTCTTCATTG
>CM053627.1:203939082-203956313 GCA_028646595.1 Phalanger gymnotis
TTTTTTGTTTTGTTTTTGTTATGTTTCTATTTTTTTCCTCTTTTAGTGTTTCCTCATTTAAAAACCTTTAGCTTCTATCTGGTTTCTTGAATCCTAGAGGTGTAATAACATGTCTTGGCTGTGGTTAAGAGGTTTCAGAAGGGGAGATCCAAATGATGTAATCTCAATTCTGATTATGTTATCAGCCAATCAGAAGAAGACACACCTATGTTGCTAGACACACCTATGTTGCTATGTTGCTTCTGTCATCTTGCTAATTGTTATAAAAGACCCTGTCAGCCCTCACTCAAGGTCTTTGGCTACTGGGAGGCCATGGACCCAATTTACTGGTTACTACTAGCCTTACTAATAAATTGATCATGCTCAGAACTTTGTCTCTCAGTTCACCTTGATTTTCAAATGGAATAGTACTTTTCCTCTTGTGCCAGTAAGGCAAAATGGGCTTAGTTTAACAGGTGCCCTTGAGGAGTTTGGCTTTTGTTTACGGTGAAAGTACTTTCACCTGTTAAACGCTAAGCCCCAGGCCCAAAGCCCTATCAGGTGTGAAACCTGTGTGGGCGTAGATTAAGGACTTAAAAGGGGCCAATTCGGGAACCAGTGAGTCTCTGGACTCTGGTGTCTAGTCGTTGAGGGGGGACTTGAGAATGCCAGAGGCTTGGCTGCGAGGAGAGGTGAGAAAACCACAGCTGGAAAAAGCCGAAGCAGAGCCAACCTGTGTGGACTCAGCAGTTCGAGGAGGACTTGAGGCCAGTGAATATGACTTATGCCATCTTATTTTTCTATGGCCTCCTGGCTACTCTTGTGAGGCAGGCCTACTGGGCCTGGAGGCTTGTGTTCACAATACTGGAATGGGGAGGTCGGTTCGCTAATTTGTTGCTCTGGGCCCTGAATAAATTTTTTGATGCCTTCTGCTTGGAGAATTCTGTATACCCATCGATTTCGAACCATTCTGATATTTATATGATCCTTTTTGAGATCATAAATTCGGCCTTCCTACTACACCTCTTCCTTTTATTTCTTCAGGGTATAAGCCTAATTGTGATATTACTGGGTGAGAGCATGCACAGTTTTGTGGACTTAGATCCCAAATGCTTTCCAGAAGGGCTAGATCAATCCATAACATACCATCGATTTATTAATGTTCCTGTCTTCTCAAGGTACTTCAACATTTGTCATTTTCCTTTTCTGCTAGCTTTCTCAATCTGAACAATATGAAGTGGAACCTCATAATTAATTTGGGTGTCACTGATTTTAAGTGATATAGAGCATTTGTTTTCTAATGACTATTGATCTCTTGGATCTCTTCATTAGAAAACTGCATCTTCTGGCTAAGAAACAGAGTGGTAGATCAGTGGAATAGGTTAGGTACACAAGACACAGTAGTCAATGACTATAGTAATCTACTATTTGATAAACCCAAAGACCCCAGCTTCTGGGATAAGACCTCACTATTTAACAAAAACTGCTGGGAAAACTGGAAAAAAGAATGGCAGAAATGGGCATAGACCAATGTGTGACACCATATACCAAAATAAAGTCCAAATATGCACATGATTTATATATATAGGTTGATACTATAAGCAAATTAGGAGAGCAAGGAATAGTTTTCCTGTCAGATTTATGGAGAATGGAGGAATTTATGACCAAACAAGAGATAGCGAACATCACAAAATGTAAAATGGATAATTTTGCTCATATTAAATTGAAAAGTTTTTGCACAAAGCCAATGCAACCAAGATTAGGAAGGAAGCAGAAAATTGGGAAAGAATTTTTACAACTAGTGTCTCTGATAAAAGTCTCATTTCTAAAATACATAGAGAACTGAGTTAAATTTATAAGAATATAAGTCATTCCCCAATTGATAAATGGTCAAAGGATACGAACAGGCAGTTTTCAGAGGAAGAAATTAAAGCTACCTATAGTCATGTGAAAAAAAATGCTCTAGACCACTGTTGATTAGAGAAATGCAAATCAAAACAACTCTTAGGTACCATGTCACACCTATCAGATTGGCTAACATGACAAAACAGGAAAAGGATAAATGCTGGAGATGATGTGGGAAAATTGGACACTAATTCATTGTTGGTGGAGTTGCAAACTGATCCAGCCATTTTGGACAGCAATTTGGAACTATGCCCAAAGGGCTACAAAAATCTGCATACCCTTTGACCCAGCAATACCACTTCTAGGGCTGTATTACAAGGAGATCATAAAAATGGGAAAAGGACCTGTATGTACAAAAATGTTTACAGCAGCTCTTTTTGTGGTGGTCAAGAACTGGAAACTGAGGGGATGCCCATCAATTGGGGAATGCTGAACAATGATGAGCGGGAGGACTTCAGAAAAACCTGGGAAGACATATGAAGTGATGCTGAGTGAAGTGAATAGAACCTGGAGAACATTGTACACAGTAACAGCCACATTGTGCTATGACTGACTTTGATCAACTTAGCAATCTCAGCAATTCAAGGACCTAAAATAACTCCAAAAGATTCATGATTGGAAATGCCATGCACATCCGGAGAAAGAAATATGGAATCTGAGGGCAGATGGAAGCATATTCTTTGCTCTCTTTCTTGTTTTGCTTTTTTCTTTTTCATGGCTCCTCTCATTCACTCTAATTCTTCTATACAACATGACTAATGTGAAAATATGCTTAATAAGAACATATACGTAGAGTCTATATCAGATTTCATGGGAGGCAGAGAAATTTTAAAACTTGTGGAAGTGAATGCTGAAAACTAAATATAAATAAATTAATTTATGAAAAAGAAACAAACAAAAAAGAAAACTGCCCCTTCATATTCTTTGACTATCAACTGACTATAGCTATGTTTGAATGAGTGTGTTCACATATATATTCTAAAACAAGTGACGTTGATTTGTTTACATGACCCAGAGTAAGGAAAAACAGCGTTTTCAGTATTAACCAGAGAAGAAATGCCTTCCTTTCTATTGTTCCAGTTCTCTTCTGTAGTTTCCATCTTCTCAGGGGAAGAAAGAATGCCATTCCATCAAACATTAATCTCCTACCTTTGAGGTAAGAGGAAAAGGACCGTTCTATCAAGCTAGGTCTCCTGTCCCATCTTGCCGTTGTTATTCACACTTTGTTCTCGAAAGGGGACCACTGATATCAACTCTTCCCTTATAGATCCCTATGGGGAGCCAGCTGCAATGGGAATTCATCTTTAAGGGGCTAGGTAAAAGTAATTCTCCTTAATCACCTAAAAGGAAAAAAGGGCATTTGTGTTTTGGAGGCTCTAATTGATTTAGCTGACTATGTAAAAGTAAGTCCTTAGCTGTCGTTCAGTCATTTTTTTTTGATGTGTCTGACTCTTCATGACCCCATTTGGGGTTTTCTTGGAAAAATTATTGGAATGGTTTGCCATTTCCTTCTCTAGCTCATTTTACAGATGAGGAAACTGAGGCAAAGGGGTTAAGTGACTTGCCCAGGGTCACATAGCTAGTGTGAGGCCAGATTTGAACTTAAGAAGATGAGTCTTCCTGATTCCAGACCAGTAACAGCATTCAGATAGAGTCAACAAGCATTTGTTAAAGTTATTTAAGTGGTTGAAGGTGTTCTAGAAGATCTTTAGGGCCTTACCATCAAGGAGTAAGAATGTTATATGAGCAGTATCCTAGCCTCTGATCCCAACAGGCAAGTTAGGCTAGTTTTTCCTTAAAGATACCAAAAGCATCCTTGAGTCTTGATTGATTGAAAGGAGTGAAGGCTCAGGATATTGACATTATTTCCTGGTCGCCTTAAGACATAGATTGAGGACAACAGCGCACAGCCCAGGCAAGGGACTGTCATTCAGCTCAATAAACTTGAGATGCCGACCCTTATTGACATCCTGTTGTGACTAAGTCAAGCTCTCTAAGAACATCTCATTTCATTCCAGTCTGAAACATGAACTACCAGGAGACTGCTCAGAGACAGGCTCAGCCCAGAACATAGCCAAAGCAGTCCTTAGAGGAAAATTTGTCTTTAAAACCTTGCAATAACAAAAGAGAGAATTGGTCATGCTACTAAAACAAAGCCCAAACCAAGCAATTTTTAAAAATAAAACCAATTAAATAGAAATTCTGGAGATCAAAGGTAAAGTTAACACAACTTTAAAAGTCCGTTACAATTTAGCCCCTTCTCAACTTTCTAATATTCTTATACTTTCTCTCTTATGTACTCTATAATTCAGAAACACTGACATTGTTGCTCTTCTTCGTATATAACCATCAGTCAGTCAGTCAACAAATATTTAAGCACCTATTATATGCCAGGCACTATGCCAGACCTGCACAAGTTGGCAGTAGGTGACGCCAAAACTAAAAGAGGCTAAACTTCCTTGGGCCTCGGATAGGTTAGACTAGAGACAGACTAATGATGGTTGGTTGCCGCAGGGTCATGAGACAAACATTCTATGACTGCCCAAAATCCTTTGGTGGGCAGCAAGCGGCCTGCAGCCATATGTCGTTCAGGCCTGCACTCATGCTAAGCACTAGGGACACAAAAGGAGTCAAAAGACAGTGCCTACCTTCAAAGAGCTCACGACCTAATGCAGAAAACAAACAAACAAATGTGTACAAACAATCTATATACAGGACAAATAGGACATAATTAAGATGGGGAAAGCACTGGAGTTAAGAAAGTGTTGGGAAAGGCTTCCTTTAGCAGATGGGGATTTAATGAGGATTTAGAGGAAGCCGGTAGGTGGAGATGAAGAGGAGAAGCATTTCAGGCGAGGCACATAGCCAGAAAAAGTATCCGGTGCCAAGTGGTGGAGTGTCTTTATTTGTGGAAAAGCCAGGAGGCCAGTGTTACTAGATCAAAAGAATATGTGGCAGGGAATAAGGTGTAAGAAGACTGGAAAGGGAGGAGGCGGTCTAGGTTATGAAGGGCTTTGAATGCCAAATAAGATTGTGCATTTGATCCTTGAGATGACAGAGAGCTACTGGAGTTTATTGAGTATTGGGTCAGACCAGAGCTTTAGGAAAATCACTTTGGTAGCTGAACGGCGAGTGGACTGAAGATTTAAGTTAGGCAGACTAACCAGCAAGCTATTGCAATAGTCTTAGTAGGAGGTGATGAAGGTCTGCACCAGAGTGGTGGCAGTGTCAGAGAAGAGAAGGGAGAATATTTGAGAAATGTTACGAAAGTGAAATTGATAGGCCTTGACAATAGATTGATTATGGGGAGGAGTGAGAGATAGTGTTGAGTCCAAGATGCCTCCTAGGTTGTGAGGCTGAGGGACTCTATTACTCTATAGTAATAGGGAGGGGGAAGGAGATGGGAGAGTTTGGAGAAAAAAGGCAATGAATTCTGTTTTGGACATGTTGAGTTTAAGATGTCTAGTGGACAACCAGTTCCAGAAGTCTGAAAGGCATTTGGAGATGCAAGATTGGAAATCAGCAGAGAGTTTGGGGCAGCATAGATAGATTTGAGGATTGTCAGCATAGAGACGGTAATTAAAGACATGGGCACTGATGAGCTCACCAAGTGAAGTAGTATAGACAGAGAAGAAAAGAGGGCCCAGGACAGAGCCCTGTGGGACACCTATGGTTAGAAGGTATGATCTACATAAAGATGAAGCACAGGACATTGAGAGGGACTGGTCAGATAGGTAGGATAAGAAACAGGAGAAAGCGGTGTCCCAAAAACCTAGAGTGAAGAGAATATTGAAGAGAAAGGGGTGATCAACAGTGACAAATATGTGATTATAAGTAACTTCTGGGAAAATAGGAATGATGAGGTCTGAAGGTGGATTGTAAGAGGTCAAAAAGAGGGTGAGAGGAAAGTCAAGAGACCTAAAAGCGATATAGGGTAATGGCAGAGATGAAAGAATCAAGTGAAGGGTTTTGAGGACAGGGGAGATAATGGCATGTTTGTGGGCAATAGGGAAGGAGTCGATAAAGATTTTTAAAGAGCCATAGCAAGGGGATCTGTCAGAGGAAACAGGATGGAATTGGAAAGATTGGGCAGGTAGAAGGATTAGCTGTGGGAAAGAGTAAAGCCACTTTATCAAGGGAGATGTTAGTGGCAGATATGAGTGATATGAGATGAGTAGGGGAGAAGAGGGAGCTCACAGTGAATGACCTTATTTTTTTCTGTAAAATGTGAGGGAATGTGAGCTGAGAGAGTAGGGGAGCATAGACATAGGAGGCTTGAGGAAGGATAAAATGATTTGGAAGGGGCACTGTGGAGAGCGAGATAACTGAGTAGAGAACACTGACCTCATTTCTCTAACTGATCTCTCTTCCTGACTCACATTCATTTGCCTCTAAGCCAGAGAGGATTTGAAGGGGAATGTAAGGGTGACTAATTTAAGGAAGGTGTACCACTAGGCTTTTTGATCATTGGCTTTGGGGTTGAAAAGAACAGATCTAATCTAGGCCTAGAGGCATTGTGACTCTTCTTAGCCAGCCGTGGCTATGATCTGTCAGCCTGCCCTTATTAGAGTGGGTTCTAGCCATTATACTTTCAGACAGAAGGAAGATAGGCACCCCTCATCCAGAGAAGAACAGGACAGCAGAGATGCTACCATATTCAGAAAAGAGCAGGCCAACTTAGAGTATTAAAAAGATATCACGCTGCATTATCAGAAGTGAGTCGATCAATCATACGTATGCTCTATGTGTGGATCTCTTGTGTCCTCTCATGTGTGATCCTCAGTCACGTTCACCCTTTTCCCTGATGGTGTGTATATTTGTGGGAGGGTATCCCCCCCATATTATAGGGAGAATGTTATATGACAAATCTGCTTACTATGCTTTCACTAAATGCTAAATCTCCTTCTGTTGAGAGGCTGTCATCATCTATCTGGCAGGGTGACACACGTAGGACCTCCTTCTACCATTCTCAGAGCACCCGTTTGTAACCACACATATATTTGCTCTGATGGCTGCTACCATCCCAATCTCCCACTCAGATTTCACCAGCTGATTTGCTCACACCAGTAAGGTTACAAGGTGAGGAACATCCATAGCTAGAGTCTGTTGTCATCTAAAGATGGGTCTCCACTCAGATGGGATCTAATGCCTCTGAGGCAGGCTGTTCATAGGGTATGTATGGGCTGTGGAGGGGTTGCATAAATTGAATCTATCAAACCCATTTTCTTCAGGAATTTCAACCTCTCCCTTATAGATCCCTATGGGGAGCCAGCTGCAATTGGAATTCCTCTGTATGGGGCCAGGTACAAGCAATTCCCCTTCTTAATCACCTAAAAAAGGAACAAAGGGCATTTGTGTTCTGGAGGCTTTAACTGATTTGGCTGACTGTATAGATGTAAGTCCTCATATTGTTCAGTCATTTTTCAGTCACGTCCACCTCTTTATGACTCCATCTGGGGTTTTCTTGGCAAAGATACTGGAGAGGTTCGTCATTTCCTTCTCCAGTTCATTTTACAGATGAGGAAACTGAAGCAAACAGTGTTAAGTGACTGGCCCAGGGTCATACAGCTAGTGTGAGGTCAGATTTGAATTTAAGAAGATGAGTCTTCCTGATTCCAGGCCCAACACTGTGCCACTTAGCTGCCCCTCAGAGAGTTCCCCAAACCTACGAAACTCTGAGCACAGAGATTCTCTTTGCATTGACTCCATTAGACCTTGCCCTCCAGTAACTCATCAAATCGCTGTTTGAATTTCTCCTGTAACCCAGAAAGTTCTTTTGTGGTAAAAGCTGGTCCACCCCCCTGCTCCTTCTGTGGAGGAAATCACACTCCTGTCATAGCACTGGGGTAAGCCAACCTGGGATGTCTTACCACTGGTGGGAGTTCCCAAGGGTCTTCTTCCCTGCCACTCTCATTATCCTGTTTTATGGCTCTTATTTCAGCGGGAGCAACCACTGGCAACTTCTGGGTCAAAGATGTTATTTCCGTCCTCAGGCCAGAGAGATCTGGCTGTGCCTGCTGGGCTTCAACTCCATCAGGAAAGCTCTCTGTGCTTGTATCGTCTTACCTCCAGAAGTTGTTCCTCAACCTTCCGTGCATAGTTCTTAAAAGCTGAGAGCTCTCTCTCTCACTGCTGAATATGGTGGGCCAGATTACTTTCAGTCTTTTTATGCTGGCAGTCCAACTTCTGCCACAACTACTAGAGAAATCTGGACCTGATGATCTTGGTACCACCTGTCAGTCTCTTCCAGTACCCACTGAGCCAATTGTTCTTCACCAATGGGAAGCTATTTTCTATTCCATTGAGAGGACTCCCCAAACACAACCATTAGGGCTCTAGCAACTGTGTATCACTGAGAGGTATCTGACTGTCTGATCACCTCTATGTTATTGGTAGGGCTCTTCTCCCCAAATCAACTATGATGTGAACCACGATGCCATTTCATCCCAATTTCGTGCCAACTACATCAAATATTAGTGACAAGACTGATAATGATAACATCTTAGTTCAGGTTTGATTTCGGAATGAAAGGAGACATTCGTAGGTCCAGTTAACAAAAAAAGGTTTATTTAGCTATACTATAGAAACATCATGAACAAAGATATAGTAATACTTAGCACCAGCTTTGGCAGATGCAGGCTTCCTCATCTCCTTATAGAAATGTGCCTATTCCAGAGGACTCATGACGAAACATCTATCCAGATAGCGAGGTGATGGACTCAGAATACAGACTGAAGCACATTTTGGGGGATTTGGGGGACGTGGCTAATGCAGGAATTTGTTTTATTTGAATATGCATATTTTTAAAGGATTTTGTTTTCTTGCTTACTGAGTGAATCAGGGAGTGAGAGTGGGAAGGAGAGAATTTGGAGCTGAAAATAAAATTGAATTAAAAAATAGAAATGTTTTTGGTCAGCAGGGCAGGATATGATGACTTTAATTGTCCAAGAGTAAACCTTGGACTTTATGTGGTTGGGACTTTTATGCCCTTAGGTGATCAGGAAGCTGTATCTAGGGAGGCAGAGGGCCAATCAGTACTACTTTGTCTTGTTTTAGGGAAAGCTAACTTTTCGGAGGGAGGAAAAGGAGGAGGAATGGGCCTGACTTGTGTTGTGGGGAAACCCTGGTAAATATTAGTCCTATGACAGGGATCGTGCAACATCTACCAAGGGTGAGGAACCGGCGGCCTCGAGGCTACGTGTGGCCTTCTAGATTCTTGGGTGGGGCCCTTTGACTGAATCCAAACTTCATAGAACAAATCCCCTTATGTAAAACTTGGACTCAGTCAAAGGGCTACCTCTAAACCTTGCCAGATGTTGACACTACTTCAGCCAGTCAGACAATAAACAGTTATTAAGCATCTACTTTGTGCCAGGAATTAGGTGCTAGGGATACCAAGACAAAAAAGGCAAAAAGAAAGTCCCTACTCTCAAGAAGCGTACAGTCTAATAGGGAGATGACATACCAACAACTATGTACAAATAGTTATAAACATGATAAATTGGGAATAACTGCAAACAAAGGAAAGCACTAGAATTAAAGAGGATTTATCAGGAAAAGCTTACTGTAAAACGTAGGATTTTAGCTGAGATTTGAAGGAAGCTTGGGAAACCAGGAAGAATAACACTCCAGGCATGGGGATCAGGCAATGAAAATGCCCGAAGTCAAGAGAGTTTCTTGTTTGAGGAACAGCAAGGAGGCCCATGTCACTGGGTCACGTGGAGTACACGGAGGGGTGTAAGGTGTAAGAACATTGGAAAGGTAGCAGTAGGGTGCAGCTTATGAAGGGCTCTGAATACTAAACAGAGGATTTTGTATTTGATCCTGGAGGTAATAAACAGCCGCTGGACTTTATTTAGCTGGCGGTAGTGACAGTTAAACCTCAGCTTTAGCATCACTTTGACAGCCAAGTGGAGGATGGAATAAAGTAGGGAGAGACTAGCTCAACAGTCAAGGAATGAAGTGATAGAGGCCTGTGCCAGGGTGGTAGCAGTGTCAAAGGAGAGAAGGGAGTGGATGTACAAGATGTTACAAAGGTAATCTGACAGGTCTTGGCAACAAACAAATTGGATATGAGGGCTGAAGAGAGTGAGGAATGGAGGATGACACCTAGATTGTGAGCCTGGGTGACTGTGAGGATTGTGATCCCCTCAGCAGTTATAATGAGGGGAGGAAGAAGGGATGATATGGAGGAAAGATAAGGAGTTCAATTTTAGACATGTTGAGTTTAAGATGTTTATAGGACATCTAGATTGAGATGTGTAATAGGTAACTGGGGATGGGAGATGGGAGGTCAGGGGAGAAATTAAGAATAGATGAGTAGATCTGAGAACAATCAGCAAAGAGATGATAAAAGATTCCATGGAAGCTTGAGATATCACCAAATAAGATAGTAGCAGGGGTGGGGAACCTGCAATCTTGGGGCCACACATGGCCCTCTAGGTCCTCAAGTGTGGCTCTTTGACCGAATCCAAACTTCACAGAACAAATTGGCAAGGCCACAGGTTCCTCACCCCTGGAGGGAGAAGAAAGAGCAGGACAGAACCCTGTGGGACACCCATGGATAGCAGGCATGATCTAGATGAAGTGAAGGAGCCTGAGAAGAATTGGTCAGCTAGGTAGGAGGAGAACAGGGAAAGAGTAGTGTCAGAAAACTCTAAAGAGTATAAAGGAGAAGTAGGTGATTGACAGTGTCACAGGCCAGGAGGTCAAGAAGGACGAGGTTTGAGAAAAGGTCATTAGATTTGGCGATTAAAATATTACTAATAACTTTGGAGACCGCATTTTTGATTGAATGATAAGGTAAAAAGCCAGGCTATGGAGAGTTAAGAAAAGAGTGAGAGTAAGGGAAGTAGAGGCAGTGTTCTTAAGGAGTTTAGCTACAGAAGGAGAGGATAGGATAATAGCTAACAGGAATGAATGGATCAAGTGAGGGTTTTTTGCAGTTTTTTTGTTTTAGAACAGGAGAGACACAGGCATTGGAGAACCAGCCAGTAGACAGGGAGAGGTTAAAGATAAACTAGAGAGTGAGGATGATAGAGAAAAAATCTGCTGCAGGAGATGAGATGAGACGGGACGGGATGGGAAGAGATGAGATGGGATGGGATGGGATGACTTGTGCACATGAAGGGATTTGTCTTGGTAAGGAGAAAGCCCACCTCTATGTGAGACAAGGGTGAAACGGAAGGTTTCCGAGTGAAGTGAGATGAGGAAGAAGGGAGGAAAGGGAGCTCTTGGCAAATGTAGAGGTAGGGAGAGCCATGGGAGGTTTGAAGGAGGTGAAAAAGTTTGGAAGAGCCTCTGTGGTGAATGGGATAATGACTCCCCCTCCAGGAGGAGGAAGAAGAGGAGGAGAAGGAAAAGGAGAAGAAGGAAGAGGAGGAAGATTTCGAATGAAATGAGACACTCATAGGTCCAGTAGGTCTACCTCCTACTCTTCTATCCAGTGACACTGGATTAGACTCCTGAAAGTTCCTAGACTCTCTGAAATCTTCTCTGGTTGTCTCCCATGTCTGGAATGCAGTCCTTCCTTGCCTACTGGATTCCCTGGCTTCCTTTAAATCCCAATTAAAATCTCATCTTCTATAGGAAGTCTTTTCCAACTCCTCTTCATTCCAGTACCTTCCCTCTCTTATTTACTTCCTATTTTTCCTGCATATAGCAGACAGGGATGTGAGACTGGAGGTGAGCAGAGAGTTTGGGATGGGATGGGTAGATTTAAGAATAGTCAGCATAGCGATAATAATTAAATCCATGGGAGCTGATGAGATCACCAAGTGAAGTAGTACAGAGGGAGAAGAGAGCACGATCTGGAACAGGATCCAGCAAAAGAGACTGAGGAACAATCAGTGAGGTAGGAAGAGAACCAGAGAGAAGAGAGCACGGAGGCGGAGAGAATGCTTAATCGTGTCAAAGGCTGTAGAGCGGTCAAGGTGAACGAGAATATAGAAAAGGCCATCGGATTTGTCAACTAACAGACTATTAGTAACTTCGGAGAAAGCAGTTTTGGTGGAAGTTATGGTTAGAAGCCAGATTATAAGGGGTTAAGAAGAGAGTAAGAGGAAAGAAAATGAAGACACCCTTTGTGGATAGCCTTTTCAAAAAGTTCAGCTACAAAAGGCAGAAGAGACATAGGATGATAGTGGGGATGAAAGGATCGAGTGAGGGTTTTTTCAGGTTGGGGGAGTCATGAGCACATTTATGGGCAGTAGGGAATGAACCAGTAGATAGAGATTGAAAATAGTGAAAGAATGGGGATGTCAGAGGGGACAATCTGTTGGAGGAGATGGGATGGAATGAGATCACTTGGACAAGTAGAACAAGGCCACTTCATGTTACTGTTCATCCTTTGTTTTCACTTGTGAGATAGGGGTAAAGAAAAAGTTCTTGTCAAAAGGCTTCTGAGTGATAAGAGATGAGCAAGAAGAGAGAAGAGGGAGTTCATGACGAAAGGCCTCAATTTTTTCTCAGTTAAGAGAGTGAGGGGAAGAGAAGCCATAGAAGGTTTGAGGAAGGATGAAAAGATGTAGAATGGGATAGTGAGTTGATTAGGGAAGTATAGTTGGTTGTTGTCCTTTGTGTTCAAACAGGACCAAAGTGACATCACTACGTTGGGGTCAAAGCACAGCGTGTCCAAATATGGTACTCAGACCAATAGCAACTCGGAAGGTTCTACCACAGGTCAAGCACAAATAGTCTATATGAACATTTGGAATGTTTGCACCTTTCACATTTATTTTGAGCTACTACAATTCTGCTTTGCTTAGAAAGCACAGCAATTTCTTTGATGAGGACATGCCATGATGGGCCAGCATCTCCTATGTCTCATAATTGATTCCAAAATTCTTTAGAGTTCTTGAGAGCATAGTATGATGGCTTAGCAGCAATGAGGCCCAATTAAGGTTGTGTAACATAAATTTGTTGTGGACCCAGTAAGAATAGTTGTGTGATTTTCTCCCTTCAGTAGGATGTGTGTGGGATCAGAGTGGGGAAATGGTGTGAGTGACCTAAGGCTGAGGCTTAACTAGGCTTAGTCAGTGATATGATTAGGGTCTAGAAACTCAAGAAAGGAGAACCATATAGAACTGAACTGGTTCACCAAGGGGTCAAGATGAGGAGAAGAGAGTGGCTAGTGCAGGGAAGACAGCCTAGTAAAGAATTGAGTGGTCTAAGGATTGGAGGTCATGGTATGGATGAAAAGTAGGGTTTTGTATGGGAAGGCAGAGGGAAAGGCAAAAAAAACCAATAGATTATGAATGAATAAGGGAATTTTGGAATTCTTGAACATAATATTTGTGGGCAATGGCAAGATAAAGTGTATGACCATTTTTGTCCATGGCTGAGGTGGGGTGTAGGAGTAGCTCACTAGAAGTGAGTAGGTTGGGGAACTGAGTGGTTAGGGTGTTTGAGAGTCAATATGTATACTGAAATCTCCTAGTAGAAGGGCAGAAGTGGCGGGGATGGAAATTGGGAATCATGTACGAACTCATTGAGGAAGGAAGGGGAATGACCTGGGTGGGCATGTCTAGAGACAACAGCTGTCATGATTTTGATTGGTTGGTAGATATGAATAGCACATACATCAAAGAAAGAGTGGCTACTGAGTGACAGAAATGGAGGGAGAACCTGGAAATGGCAATGGGGAACAAAGAGCATTCCAACTCCCCCACTCCCCACCAACGAGTCAAGGAGAATGAGTGAAGATGCAGCCAGTACTGCCAGCCAAGGAGGCTGCGTCATCATAGGGGAGCCAGGTTTCAGTAATAGCTAATGGATAGAGGAAGTGGGAAATGAAAAGATTTAGGATGAAGGGGAGTTTGTTGCCTAAGGAAAAGGCATTCCAGAGGGCACAGTGGAAAGGCTGTGTGGTGTTTGTTTGAAACTTGAGGGTTGGAGAGTTGAGGGACATGGAAATGAGGGATTGAGTGGTGAGGGGAATAGAGGCTAACGACTCCATCAGATATCAAGAATAGGGTTTGTATGATGATCTATAGGAGTTTAGAGTCAATGGGATGTGAAGAGGAATAGGTGCGAGAATGTTCATCATTGAATGGAAGGCGCCGCTTTTCCTGATGGAATTTGAAGGTTGAGCTAGAGACAAGTGCCAAATGAGATGGGGAAGTACATGGTCAGATGATTAGATGGGAAGCCCCACCTCAAAACTCTTCCTTCCAAAGGCTGAAGGTTAGGCAGGAAAAGGGTATAGCTGGAGATGGAAGTTGAATTTGCACATCAAGAGAAAGAAGTTTTGTTCCCCATCAACTCTCATCTTCCTCTTACAGCAAAGGACAGGTACATCAGGAGATGGAAGGCCTGAAATTAGAGGCCAGGTTAGTCTTCTTTGCACTGGAAGGTCGCAACAACCCATTTGGGAGATTGGGCTGGCAGCAGAAGGTAGAGGTTGCCTTGTGCTGACACAGATGGAAGCTGCTGCTTTGGGGTAGATGGAAGATGCCTGGACTAACACCTTGCAGTCTTCCCCCAAGGGACATGCTGGGCCTAGCAAGAGACGGAAGACACTGGTATGATCAGAGGAGCTATGATTTCTATTCTCATGCAAGAAGGCTGGCAATGAGGCAACAACAGGGAATGATAGACTCCCTGCATAAGGGAGTCCCCTCCGCTAGTGCTGGGAACAGGAATAGGGGTCAACTGGCAGCTATGGTCACAGCTTCAGAGTGGAGTGGAGCAATCACAGGTTGTGAGTGAAAGAGGATATAGCTGTGTACAGATCACGGAAAAAGTTCTAAAAACTTTGCTGTGTGGCTCTGAGTCCAAAGAGGGAGAGACTCAATTCTAGCCCACCACATAAACCTACAGTGGAATAACAAGGAAGGAAACAAGCACCACAGGGGAGTCAAGCAATTCAATCACTTTGAATCTGCAGGCTAACAGTAACTGAGTCCAGAAATAGTCTGCTGAAGCTTAGCCACACACAATCCAACAGACTCAAACCTGGGTCAGGAGCTTGCAGAGATCATACCAAGAGGGCAGTGAACAAACTTCTCTCTAGATTATATTACCTTGGAAGCACAGAAAACTTGCAGGCCTCCTACCTGAGCTGTGAAACATCAGGACAGAGAAAGACAGAAGCTCAGGCCAGACATCACTCTGAGAAGTGAGGAAAACCCAACACTAACATAAAGTCTAAAATCAAGAAGTAGGCTGGAAGAATGAGCAAACAAAAAAAAAAGAACCTCACCAAAAGAAAAACCCTCACTTCTATGATGACAGGGAAGCTCAAGATGTAAACCCAGAAAAAGACAATGACTTGAAATATCTACAATCAAAGTCTCAAAGACAAATGCAGCCTGGACACAAAAGCCCAATAAGAATTCTTAGAAGAATTAAAGAAAGATTAAGAAAAAAAAAGAGCAAAAAATTTAAAAAAAATATAAGAGCAATAGAGGAAAAAATGAGAAACTATTTATATTAATTAATTAATTTATTTATTCAGTGCCAACCAAAGAGTTACTTTATAGATCTAGGATGAAAAATAACAAAATTAATCTGGAGGAACAAAAGGTCAAGAATATTAAAGCATTCAATGAAAAAAAATGTGAAGGGAGCCCAGATCTCAAACCATACTACAAAGTTGTAATCAATGAAACAATTTAGTACTGGGTAAGAAACAGAAAGGTTGATCAGTGGAAGAGATTAGGTACCCAATTTACAGAAACAACTTAGCATAGTAGCTCAGTATTTGATAAATCCCAACTGTTATAGCAAGAATTCACTATTTGACAAAAACTATTGGGGAAAATGGAGAGTACTTTAGCAAAAACTAGGCATAGACCAATATCTTACACTGTATACCAAGATAAGCTCAGAATAGATGCATAGTTTAGATATAAAGGTTGATATAAGCTGATTAATGGAACAGGAAAGAAATTACCCATCTGATATGTGGATAGAGGAAAATTTTATGACTACAAATACAGAGACAGACAGATTAAGACAAGAGATAGAGAGGTTCATGGGAAATAAAATCAATACTTTTGATTATATAAAATTAAAAAGGTTTTGCATTAATGAAACCAATGCAGCTGCTGTTGTTCTTTGTCCTTTGTTCTCACAGAGGACCATGGCATCAGGAAGGTGATGCCACGACTTGCAAGTGAACTAGATTCAAGTGAGAGAGGACTGTGCAAAGTCACCAGCCTCACTTTTCCAATGTATCTAAAATTAGAAGAAAAACAAGAAACTGGGGAAAAGAAATCTTTGTAGCAAATTTCTTTGATAAAGGTCTCATTTCTAAAATATATAGGGAGCTGAGTCAAATTTACAAGAATAAGAGTCATTTCCCAATTGATAAATGATCAAGGGATATGAATAGGCAGTTCTCAAGGGAAGAAATCAAAGCTATCAACAGTCACATGGAAAAATACTCAATTGCTACTAATTTGTTGTAGTTGTTTAGTCTTGTCCAATTCTTCATGATCCCATTTGGGGTTTTCTTGGTAAAGATACTAGAGTGGTTTGCCATTTCTTTTTCCTGCTCATATTAAAGATGAGGAAACTGAGGCAGACAGGGATATAGGACTTGTCCAGATTCACATAGTAAATGTCTGAGGCTGGATTTGAACTCAGGTCTTCCTGCCTCCAGGCCCAGTGCTCTATCTTTGCCACCTAGCTGTCTTGAGAAGTGTAAAACAACTCTGATGTGCTTCCTCATACTCCTCAGATTCGTTGAGATAACAGTAAAGGAAAATGGCAAATGCTAGAGGGGATGTAGGACAACAAGCACATTAATGAATCAACCATTCTGGAAAGCAATTTGGAAGCAAGCTGACCCCGTGATACCAGTACTAGAGCAATACTCAAAGGAGATTTAAAAAAAAAGATGAAAAGAACCTATACGTAAAAAACATGTACGGCAGCTGTTTTTGCAGTGGAAAAGAATCATAAACTGAGGGGATACCCATCAACTGGAGAACAGCTGAACAAGTTGTGGTATGTGAACACGATGGAATACAATTATTCTGTAAGAAATGATAAGGAGGATTTCATAAAAACCTGGGAAGACCTGTATGAATTGATACAAAATGAAGTGAACAGAACCAGAATAATCTACACTGTAACAGCAAAAGTAAAGGTAATTAACTTTGAAAAACTTTTTTTTTGTTTTTTGAAAAGTGTCCATAACTTTTATTTTTCTTCTTATGTTAAGCTTATGTTGATATAATCTAGTTTGTTAGATGTTATACTATCAAACATACAGTAAATACAATATGGCTGAGATAATATTGTGGTGTTAACCATCTGTCTGTGTACATCTGTACTTCTTCATTACTATGCAGAATGAAGTAAAGCCTTCTACCATTAAAATAATGGTGCTTCCCCCCCCC
>CM053627.1:203956813-203984472 GCA_028646595.1 Phalanger gymnotis
ATTTCCAATTCTTAGCTACTACAAAAAGAGCTGCTATAAATATTTTTGTACATATGGGTCCTTTTCCCACTTGTGTGATCTCTTTGGGATACAACCCTAGGAGTGGTATTGCTGGGTCCAAGGGTATGAACATTTTTATAGCCCTTCGGGCATTAACTTTGAAAAACTTAGTAACTCTGATCCACACAATGATCCACCATAATTCCAAAGGACTCGTGATGAAATTTGCTATCCATCTCTAGATAGAGAACTGATGCACTCCGAGTGTAGACTGAAGCATATTTTTTTTCCTTTCTTGCTTTCCTTGCTTTTTTTTTAAAGTCATGGCTAATGTGGAAATTTTTTTTGCATGATTAGACATATTTGTAATAGGTTTTGTTTTTCTTGCCTTCTTGTTGGGTTGGGGAGGGGTAGGAGGAGAGAGAGAATTTGGAACTAAAAACCAGAAGTCTCTGTGCATAAATGAACAAATAAATAAATGTTCATTGACAGACTATTTTAAGATAAGAAATGATGAAAGGGATGGTTTTTAGAGAAACTCAAGATGACTTTTATGAACTGATGCTGAGTGAAATGAGCAGAACCAGAAAAACAACTTGTTGTTTTATAACAATGCTATAAAGGCAAACACGTTTGAAAGACTTAAAAACTATGATCAATCCCATGACCGATTATGTTTCCAGAGGACTGATGATGAAGCCTGCTACTTATCTCCTGATAGGTCATGGGCTCTGAGTGCAGACTGGGACATGTACTTTTTTGGATATTGTCAATGTAGTAATTTATTTGACTTAACTATGCATATTTGCTGGAAAGGTTTTGTTTTTATTCTTCCTGATGGGAGGTGGGAGGGAGACAAAACATATTTTTGTTAACAGAAAAAAAAATTAAATTTAAAAAAGAAAGAAAGAAAAAAGTATAGCTACAAGTAAAGCCTGATTAGAATTGTTAGGTAAAGGAAGTTTATTTTTCCTCTGATATGAAATCTGAATTAGCATTTCATATTTAGCATCCCCAGAAAGGAAGCCACTAATGCCTTTAAAAGGCCTTTGATTCCTTTATTTTGAGAGAACAATTCAAGTTATCTGCCAGATAATTGGCATTTATCCCTTGCTTCATTCCCCTTCAATATCCCTTGCTTTTGCTTCAATTCCTAAAGCAGCCAAGAATGTCTTTCTTTTTTTTCCCCCAATAATAATGTCATAAGTACCTATCTGTGCCATTTGCCCTAGCACTGGAGCCTTATCATTTGTCCAGCAGTTGGACTTTCCTGTGTGTGGTGTCTCCCTTTATTAGAATATGAACTCTTTGAGAATAGGGATTGTTTCATTTTTCTAATTTGCATTCTTGGTGCTTTCCATATTGTAACTACTTTAATGCTTTTTCATGAATTCATCCTCTCTTTTTTTCTTTCATTCATTCATTTGGACTTAGACAGCCCTATGGAATTTGGCAAGATAATTGGGAACAGTCCAGGACAATACCATCATATTCCTCAACCAACTCAAAGATTTCAAAGTGTAGATCTGGAAGCCAAGGTGGCAGATCACACCTTGCTCCCCAACAATCACCATCCTGGAACCTCAGAAAAAGAAGTACCTTTTCCTACATAAAAAGGAACTCTCTAGAGTCGCCACACAGCCTTAGTACCATACGATTGCTTCAATCTTAATGCAGATTTAGAGGCTCACAGTATCCCATTCTCATCTTCAGCTAGCTATAAAGGTTATCTTTTAATAAATCTCTTTTGGACATCCAGATTTTATACATGGATTTCCTTTTCTCCTCCCTAGTTTAATCACTCAATTGGAGAGATGCTTGCTGCTAAATGAAGGAACTGGATTGGCCAGGAGAAACCGATGGTCACCTCATTTCTAAGGAGCCTTCCTTCCAATGAAGCAGTAGTGGCCTTAATTGGGGGGGGGGCTGAGTTACTATTTTCAGTGGATGTGGACCTACGGAGAACCTTGAATCCAACAGGGCAGATATTCTGGGGACCCCATGTATTACACAGGTAAAATAGGACTTACTGAAGGTCACAATAAAGTTGGTGACAATAACAGAAAGAGAATTGAGGCTTTGTTAATTCTCTAAACTTAAAGTGATGGAAAAACATTAATAATGCTAACTAAACTTTAAAATGTCATGTATACACCCCCAAGCCCATTGTTAAATATTTGCCAGCACACCCTTGCTTACAACCCATGACTTTATTGAAATTGTATACTTGAAAGTCAATAAATGGCTTCTTTCTTGCCAAATCCATTTTTTTTGACCTCTTTGGTATTTGACATTTGACTACCAATTCTCTCTCTCTCTCTTTTAATGCTACCTTATCCTACTCAAGTAGGGAGGGGAGAATGAATGACATAAAATATTTTTATTCAAGGTAGACATGAAATTTATTTTTACAACAATCTACCAAGAGAACTTGGAGTAGGGAGAGATTACTTCTGACTGAAAAAATAAGGAAAGCTACAAACAAGGAGGTACAGCTATATCCGAACTAGGCCTTGAAGGAATGCGCAGAAACTGAGTAGATGGAATTGTGGTAGGAACAAGTATCATGAGCAATAGTGTGAAAGGTAGGAAAGTACAAGACAGGACCTACGGGGAACCTTTGTTTGTAGCTCTACTCTGAAGCCCCAAGTTTATAAAGACTTTTTCCAAATGATTCGCAATTATTGAAGTCAAGCGTTTTCTTTTGAAAATCACCATGGCTTTTTTTTTTTTTAACATTTAGTGTGTAATAATTCCAATTATAACACTTTCCACATAAATTAAAAAATACACTGACAAGGATATACAAGAGCATGATAAAGTATCAAAAGTATGGCTCAAAGGTGATCAGAAACACATACTACTAGACAAGAATTTGTTTTTAGTGCACGGGGGTTAGGAAAAGGGAAAAGAGAAGAAAAGGCATTTTGCTTCAACCTAGGATATTTTATCACCCAAGTATACACTTATGACTTATCTGTAAATCTCATACTGGTAATTCTTTGCAATACTTACTCAGTGGTCCCTATCCACTGGTTTAAATAGTTGGGTTTTATCATTCCTTACATATTCAATGTCAATTTAAATTGTAATAATAACATTTCCAAAGTGAATACTACATTACCTTTCCTTTCACTCAGTTTTACTTAAAATGAAATTAATTAAATATAAAATAATTTATAAAAGCTTCAGAAATAATCATCTATCCCCTTGGGTAATAGAAAAGTGGTCCAGCTTCTTTGGGCTATATCAAGGGATTCATTCAGGTAGGCTAGAACATATGCTTCCAAGATAAGTGTTTGAAATAGGTTAAACATAGCTGCCCTCAAATGGAATGATAACACAATTAGTATGAAAACTGACCCAAAGAAATAAAAGGATGACCCAAAGCAACATAAGATGATTCTAAATAATTCAAAAATGTGACCAAAATATTAAAATAAAAACTGTTTATATTGCTCAGCCACCTCACACCATGTAATTTAGCCTGAACATCTGCTATAATTTTAGAAGATAATTATTATAGTTGTTTGGTCAAATAAATAATTCCTTTTTCAGCTCTCCAACAACAATAAGGTGAGTTTTTGGTAAATGACATGTACTTGGAAATAAGTCTCACAAGAAGGTGGGTAAATTTTTCTGAAGCCTAGGGTGTGTGAAGGGGAGCCAGGGGAGATGAATCTGCAGAAATAGCAAACGCCTGAGGCTCATGGTGAGACTTCCATATAGGAAGGGGAGTCTGGCCTCAGTTTACTTAAACGAAAAATGAGGCATTGTGTTCGGAGATGATCTCTTTCAGTTTTATATCTATGATATTATTTTATGGTGTGTGTGTGTTTTTTTTTTAAAGAAATACTTATGTGGACATAGGTTCAGGACATTCGGGATGAGTCAGGAACATGATATGAATGATACCAACTTACAGTTAAGTATTTTAGAGCCATTTTTTTTTTGATCCTGGTGACAAGTTTGTGATGTCGGTAGAAGAGTTTATATTAATCACATTTTATAGCTAAGGAAACTGAAGCTCAGGGAAGTTGAATGATTTGCTCCAGTAAGTACCATAACCTGGATGTAAAGGTAGATCTGACTCTTGAGCTCCATGCTCTTTTGGGCACCGGGTGCCTCCCAGATGTCATAATTTCAGACTTATTAAAACCGGGAGGGGCAATCCCTTCATTTGTCAGAGGTAACTGAGTCCCCAAAAGGTTACACAGCAAATGAATGAAATGGAATGCCAGTGGAACTCCATTTCGGGCTTACCTAGATCCGAGTGCAGTGCTCTTTGCACTGCACCAGATTAGACTAGGGATGAAAGATACAGACACCCCCAATCCCAGGATAAGGTGCGCAATTAATTCTAGGGAAGGCCCAGAAGAAGCCAGGAAAACTGTTGCAGCAATCCTGGTATTTATCTTTACTGCCGTCGTATCTCTGGGACAATAATTATGACAGCTGAGACAAGATTTTTTTTTTCCTCTCTGTCTCTCGTACTTATCTGGGATACACCGTTAGAATGGACATTCCTGTTTTGGGCGGTTCCTTTTTCTAAACCGGTTCGACTCTGGGAAAGCACAGGAACCCATCTGCCCTGCTGTGCCTGGCTCCTCTGGCCACAAATCCGTCTGTGTAGGCTGGGCCCGCGGGAAAAGCAAGGTTGGGAGAGGAGGACTTCCCCTTCCTTCACTGCAGGTGAGCTGCGGAGCCCGGGCCCCTCCCCACTCCGCCCGCAGCCGAACAGCCAAGGTCGTAGAACTACCCGCCCCACTAACGTGAGAGGCGTCCACGGGAGGAACTGGGGGACACCCAAGCGAAAGGGCCAGGAACGCCCCAACCCCAGGCGGGGCAAACCTGGGTCCAGCTGGCCGCAGCTCGGGTTGGGGGGTCGGAGGAGAGGAAGCTGGGCAGCAATGTGGAAGGGGCGGGAGCGGATCGGACGCGGGGCTGCAGCCTGAGCCTCCCCCAGCTCCTGCTGCTGGGAGAGACTGATTGGCCTTCTCGGACGGGATGAATCGTGGCCGGATGCCCGAAGCCCAGAGTCAGCACCACGCAGGGCAAAGGCGCGGCGCCGCAGCCTCTCAGCCCCGGCGGGGAGGGCTCACCCGTGGCTCCGTGCAGCTGCGGACCTACTAACCCCGAGGCGCGTCCCTAATGCCCACGGCGGGCAAGGTTGAGCTCCCGGGCTGCTTCTGCACCGGCCTCGCCTCCTCGGGAGCGAGTGACTGACACCGCGGGAAGCCCGTGAGGTGCGGGCGCCGGTTGCTAGGGCGTTGAACGCGAGCCAATGAATATTATTCTTGATGGGTAAGGGGGCGGGGGAGGTGGGCCGGGGGTGGGCTCGCTTTCCGGGGTTGCTAACGTCTAGCCTCGGAGTTGGACGCTCCAACGGACCCGCGGTGACGGGCGTGGGGCTGGCCCAATGAGGGTGGGCATGGGAGGGGCGGCGCGGCGCAGCAGTGCTAAAGGAGCCCGGCGGAGGCAGCGGTGGGTTTTCGTCTGAGGAGCCGGATCTGTGGTCGGTGCTGGGCACTTGCGGTCGCCATCATCTGCGCCTCAAGGTGAGGGGTTGCGGGCGCCTTCAGCCGGCCCTGCCGCTCTTCGCCGTGGCCGCCGCACTGGCGGGGCCGGGAGGGCCGGAGTGCGGGAGGGCGCTGGCTGGGCCCGGCGGGTATCTGGGCTTGCTTGGGGCGGGGGTCTTCTGTGTCTGGGCGGAAGGAGAGGGACTTGAAGGGCTGCGCCGAGAAAAGGCGGAGGAAGCGAGGGGAGGGGTCGCGAGCGTGCGCGCGCGCTTAGGAATGGCAGTAGGGCAGGGGGCCCTCGCGGGGAGGAGAAGCTGGGGGGGTGGGTGGGAGGTTGTGTCCAGGGAGGGCACACCCTGTAAGAAGGATTCAGGCTCTGTGAAAATCTGCTCCCTAGGAGGGTCTGGGGCACCCCTGGAAGGGTGGGGGCTCTGGATGGATGTGGAGGTGGCGTTTGTGGGAACCCCTGAAGGGTGAGGAGGGGCTCTGTGCGGGGCGGACAAAAGGAAGGGGGCCTCTGATGTGTTCTATGGGAGCCTTGGAGGGAAGCGGGCCCCTCGTGCGTGCGGCCAGGGACCCTCGTGCGGGGAGGGGACAACGAAAGAATGACGGCAGACGGAGCCTTCGGAGGGGAGTCTTGATGCCTGCGGACCCCGTCTGGAAGAGCTCCCAGGGAGGGCGTGTAACCCCGGAGGGGCTGGGAGGAGTCCCAGGAGGACGGGGTTCTGGGTAGGACCGAGGGGGCGCTGATCCGGCCCGGGTCGGGGAAGGCCGTGGCCGGGCGGGAAGGGGGAGTGCTGGGTGGGCTGGGCTCGGCTGCGGGCCCTCTGTGGTGGAGGGGATTGTGGGGAGATTGGGGATGAGACTGTTGAAAGGGATGGGGGGAGGGATAGAGCCATGCGGGCTGGGAAAGCGCGGGGACCAGGTGCGGGAAGAAGTAGTGCTGAATGTGCTGTGGAGCAGAGCGAAGGGTTGCGGGAGAAGTAGCGCTGTGCGTGTATTGAGTAGGGTGGGATGGAGGAGGAGGGGTTAAGGTGTAACGTGAAGGAAGAAGGCAGGAGTGGGGGCTACATCTATGCTTTGGGAAAGGCCTTGCGGAGGCGGGAAAATGTAGCTCGCTTGGGAGGGAACGGGTAGGGGGGCTCCCTAAATGAGAGGGGGCTGGCTGCTCCTAGAGGCTGGGTGGCAGGGAGGGAGGGTCGATCCTCGATTTTCGATCTCTTTTCTATTGTGTGAGTGGCCGAGAGTCTCATCTCTGCCTTCTCTAGTTGAGGGGTCGTCCCCGGGAGCTCCTATTCTCTTTTCTACTTCTGTCCCCGCTCGACCCCCCTCCCCCCCATCAGTCACTCATGGGTCGGAGGCAGCTTGAAAGTGGTGCGTTTGTGGGAGCTTTTGGACAAGCTCTTTTACCCGTGTGGCTATGAGGAAAGGCCCTCTGGATTGGCCTGGAGCATAATGCCCCAGACAAGGGTGAGGGCATGAGGAGGTTTGGTGTGGGTGTCAAGCTCTCTAATAATCACCGTTATCTCTTTCAGGCTCTGCAGCTCCCTGCAGGATCACTGCGGTTAAATGGGGAGGGGAGGGGGGTTGGGGGGGGGGGCAGCGGCAGTGGGTGGAGGTAGGGACTGCACAAGAAACAAAGACCTCCCTGCAGTTTTAACGGAATAATAAAATACCAAATATATTACTGTGCTTTGCTGATATTTTGATTTTTGATTCTGAATCTGACGATTGTACTATCCGAATTATTCTTGATGCCATTTTATTTCACCCCCAAACTCTTATTTAGGTTCTTAGTATCCTCTAACTACTCTTTTGGTCTCATGCTTTTATTTAAGTATCTCTTGGCCTAGAAAAGTGACCATTTTATGTCTGTATCTTAAAGTCTATTATTTCTGGAGAAGACACGAAGGGAAGTGACCCGTGAGAGCCTTGCTTTTTATTTAGGATCCTTAGGGAAATTATTTCAGTAAAGCCTGGCTGTATGACAGTAGAGAAAAATTGGAAGAATGGTTCGGTTGGAGGATAAAGGAGTGTAGAGCTTTGGCTGTTAGTTTTTTGTGGATGGAGACATAAGGATATAAAATAAAGATTCCTAGTTTAGTTTCCAGTTTAAGAGAAATTTATTAAGTGCTTACTATGCAGAAAAGCTCAACTGATGATGGTGGTTTTCATTACAGATTACTTTTTTCTTTGCCACTTTAAACAAATTACACAAAAATAGGAAATCTTAACAAAATTGTACTGTATATTAACATTATCAATTTATGGATTGTCATTTGTTATACTGAAACAAATCACTTTTTAGTTCATTTGATGGAGAATAATCAACTAGCAAATGCACACATGAAAAGGAAGATCCAAAATGATTCTCAAATTTTTATTAGTGTGTATGAAAATAAAGTGTCTACTGGATTCATGAATTTCGCAAATATTTAAGCATTTATTATGTGCAAGGCACTATACTAGATGGTATGGGGAGATACAAAAGACTGCTTCTTAAGTGGTAGAGATTATCAAGATAAGTGGCATAAAAACTTATATTGGGATTTGTGTTTTCCCTAAGAGCTAGAGTTTCTTCTTGAAGACCAATGGTCTTCAAGTCTTCAAGCAGAGACTGGATGAGCAGATTGGGTATGTTATAGTGGGGCAACTCCTTTCAGGTATCTGTTGGATTAGATGGTGAGGTGCCTTCTGACTGAAATTTTGTGATTCTGTGTCTTGGACTAAAATTGTATTGTAGTCAAATGTTCTCAGAGGGTGCTATACAAGCTTAGAAAAGGAAGGAATAATAGCTTTATATTGCACATGATGATTTCCTTGAAAAAGTTCTGTGAAGTAGATAATCCATGTATTATCATTTCTGTTTTGCAGACGAGTAAACTTAACCACAAAGTTGGTGACTTAAAAGTTTACACAGTTAGAAAGTGGCAGGTCCTAGGTTCAAATAGGGGTCTTACATATCACTCCCTCCTGCTGGGTTACAGATGGGTAGATTTACATAAGCATCCATGAAAAAAGAGTGTTCTAAAACTAGCACTTGTGATATTTTAGAAGTAGGAATTGAGTTCTTAAAAGTATTTGTGCAAGTATTCCTGTTTTATTTTTTATTGGATTGAACAGCTTAACTGTCCTTACTGCCTCTTGACTCTCCATGCCCTTGTTCATTGCTTTTTTTTTTTAATTAAGAAAAACTTTAAAAAAAATACATCACAATCTATTCCTTACCTGCTGCTTGAGTAATTTTCCTATTGCCAGCTTTCTAATTTATAACTCCTTTACCTAAAAACTGGAGTCTATTTCTAGATTGGTGAATTCATTTCACAGATATTTGAGCATTTATTATGTGCAAAGCACCATGTGAAGCAGTGTGGGGGTTACAAATAACAAGACTGTATGCTTAAGGGTAGGGAACTATTTTATTTAGTAAGGAAAGCTGAGTGACAAAATACCTACACTACATTGGAATCTATGTTTGGCCTCATTCTAGCTAACATTTTTATTAATGGATTTGATAAAAGGCATGGATTGCCTTCTCATTGCATTTACTCCCATTGAATACTTTGGCTTTTAAGTCCTTTCCCTGATCTGGCTCTAACCTAACATTCCAGCCCATGTTCTCTTTCTGCCCTTTTTCATCTGTGTAGCTTTACTTAATGATGACCCCTATGCCTGAAGTAGATTTCCTCTCTCTCTGTACCTGAAATCCTTTCTTTTCACTTAATGGATGTTTCAATTGAATTGTCTGTGCATATGCTTCATTCAGTCAGCAAATGTTTATTAAGCACAGGTACAGTTGAAGTTTTTGATTTAATGAAATAAGGATGGAAGGGAATTTCTCTATTTTCCAAACTTTTAGCCATTTTTGTTTCTTGTGTTGTTTAGATCCTCCATTTTCTAAACTTATGGGAGCTTAGTACCTCCTCCAAAAATCAATGTGATTTCCAAACTCAATTGCCTTTTCTCAATCATCAATCTTCTTGACCTCTGCAATGTGAAGATACTGCTGAGTAGATAGACTCCTCTTGAAATTCTCCAACTTGTTCCTTTTCCATTTTTCTTCCCCAATGTTTTGTCCTTTGCTCTTTTTGACATTTTCTTCCTTCAAAAGCTCATCATTGCATGGCTTTAATCTCTAATCTTAATCTTAACCTCTGAAATCTCTATCTTCCAACCTCTCTATTGAAATATTGAAATCTCTGACTATTGAAATATTTCCAAATGTAGGTAGTTATCTCACTGATAGGACTTAAAAATAAATGTGTCTAAGACTTGAACTACCAGTCTTTTCTGCTAAATCAGTCCCTTCTTTGTGACTTATTTTACAAATACAGAAGGTATATTTTGTCAGCTTTTCTGGAATTGTAGTAATGATATTAGATTCCTTCAAAGGCCTTCAGCCCCTGGCCAGGCACATGCCTTGCTAGGTAGGGATTTGTGCCCAATGGTAAGGTTGCACACAAACAGCCTATTGAGTGTTGCCTCTTTATAGTTTCAACCTGACACATGTCTATCCTGCACAGTTACTAGATTAATTTTTTTAAAGCACCCCTCCAGTCTTATCCTCACCTTCACTAACACCTTCATTGGTTCTATTGCCTGAAAAAGTGCAAACACCTTGACATCGCATTTGAGGACCTTCAGTGTGTACCCAACCTATTCCCTACCTCCCATTATTCTCCTGTGTGTACTCTACACAGTGGTCAAAGTAGGCTACTCTTTATTCCTTGAATATATCTTGTGTTCTGTGTTAGTTCATTTTGTTCCCTTTGCTTGGATATCTTCATACTCCACTCTTCCCATCATTCAAACTTATCCCAAATATCACTTCTTTCATGTCATTTTCTCCAGTTCTTTCCAACTGCTACCAGAAGTCATCTCTTTCTTTTGAACTACAGTTGTACTTTGTATCTCTTATAGAAAAAAATTCAGCAAATATTGATTAATTTCCTGCTTAGTATATGTTAGGGATACAAAGACACAAGTTAAATAGTTCCTGCCTTTAAGGGGCTCACATTTCACTTGGGGGGTGCAGCATGTACGCAGATAAATAAATTCTGTTGTCGTTCAGTCATTTGGTTGTATCCAACTCTGTGATCCTGTGGACTGTATAGCAGGCCTGGCCCTTCTATACCGCACTGTCTCCTGACGGCTGTCCAAGCTCGTGTTCCATGCTTCCATAACACTATCCATCTCCTCCTTTGCTGTCTCCCTACCTTTTTGCCTTCAGTCTTTTTTAACATCAGGATCTTTTCCACCGAGTCTTGTCTGCTTATTGTGTGGCCAAAATATTTAAGCTTCAGCTTCAGTATTTGACCTTTCAATGAATAACGTGAATTACTTTCCTTAAGTTTTGACTGATTTGATTTCCTTGTAGTCCAAGGGACTCTCAAAAGTCTTCTCTAGCAACACAGTTTGAATATGTCATTTCAGCAGCTCTCAGCTTTCGTTATAGTGCAATTCTCACAGCCGTACATTGCTACTGGAAAAAATAGGTTTGAATCTTTGGATTTGCCATAGCTTTCCTTCCAAGGAGAAGGCATCTTACTATCTTGACTTTAGTCACCATCTGCAGTGATCTTTGAGCCTAATAATATAAAATCTGACACTGCTTCCATTTCTTCTCCCTCTATTTGCCAGGAAGTGATGGAATCTTAGTTTTTTTGATGTTAAGCTTCAAGCCAGCTTTTACACTCCTTTTTCACCCTTATCAAGAGGCTTCTTAATTCTATGCTTTTCTGCCTCCAGAGTGTTAATGTCTGCATATCTGAGATTGTTGATGTTTACCTCAGCAACCTTAATTCTGGCTTCTCCACTATGCACTGTGCACGAAAGTTAAATAAATAGTGACAATATATAGCCTTTTCGAGCTTTAAAACCAATCAGTTGATCCATTTTTGATTCTAACTGTTGCTCTTGACCCACATACAGTTTCCTCTGGAGACAAGTAAGATGATCTGGTAGTCCCATTTCTTTGAGGACTTGCCACATTTTGTCGTGATCCACACAGTCAAAGGCCTTAGTGTAGTCAGTGAAGCAGAAGTAGATGTTTTTCTGGTGCTCCCTTGCTTTCTTCATAATCCAGTGGACGTGGGCAATTTGGTCTCTAGTTCCACTGCCTCTTTGAAAACCAGCCTGTTCTTCTGGTAATTCTCAGCTCACCTATTACTGAAGCCTAGCTTGCAGAATATTAAGCATAACCTTGGTGTGTGAAATGAGCACAATTGTTCAGTAATTTGAACATTCCTTGGCATTTAGGATTGGAACAGTTGATCTTTTCCAATCCATTGATCACTGTTGTGTTTTCCAAATTTGCTGGCCTATTGAATGCTGCACTTTAAAATTCTTTTAGAATTTTCAGTACCTCCACTGGCCTTACTATTAACAATACTTCCTAAGGCGCACTTCATTCTGCAGGATGTCTGGCTTTAGATTAGTAACCACACCATTTTGGTTATTGGTGATATTAAGATCTTTCTTCCATAGTTCTTTTTGTATATTCTTGCCACCTCTTCTTAATCTCTTCTGCTTCTGTTAAATCTCTCATTTTTGTCTTCCATGCCTATTTTTGCATGAAGCGTTCCCTTGATATTTCTTAATCTTTTTTTTGTTCCTCATTTTTCTTTAAAATAGTATTTTTTCCAGTTATATGTAAAGATAATTTTTTTTTGAGGGAGGAGAAGGCAGGGCAATTGGGGTTAAGTGACTTGCCCAAGGTTACACAGCTAGTAAGTGTGTTAAGTGTCTGAGGCTGGATTTGAATTCAGGTCCTCCAGACTCCAGGGCCGGTGCTCTACTCACTGTGCCACCTAGCTGCCCCAAGATAATTCTTAACATTCATTTTTTATATAAAATTTTGAGTACTGAATTTTCTCCCTCCTTCCCTTCCTTACCCCCTAAGACAGTAAGCAACTTTATATAGTTTATATATGTGCAATCATGTAAAACATTTCCATATTAGTCATCTTTGTGAAAAAAGAAATGAGCAATAGGAAAGAAAACAGGAAAACAATAAAAAAGTTAAAATAGTATACTTTGATCTGCATTCAGACTCCATCAGTTCTTTCTCTGGATGTGGATAGCATTTTGGACTTCGATTGTTGTATTGCTGAGAAAAGCTAAGTCAGTCATAGTTGATCATTGCACAGTGCTGCTGTTACAATGTTCTCTTGGTTATATTCATTTCACTTTGATTCAGTGCATGTAAGCCTTTCTAGGTTTTTCTGAAATCTACCTGTTTGTCATTTCTTACAGCACAGTAGTATTCCATTACATTCATATACTACAACTTGTTTAGCCATTCACCAATTGACATTTCCTCAATTTCCAATTCTTTGCCACCACAAAAAGGGCTACTCTAAATGTTTTTGGACATGTAAATCCTTTTCCCTTTTTTGTGATCTCTTTGGGATACAGATCTAATAGTAGTATTGCTGGATCAAAGGGTATGACAGTTTGATTGCCTTTTGGGCATATCTCTAATTTGCTTGAAGAGATCTCTTGTCTTTCCCATTCCGTAGGTTTCTTCTATTTCTTTGCATTGCTCGTTTAAGAAGGCCTTATCTTTCCTGGCTTTCTCTGGAGTTTTGCATTCAGTTGGGTATCATTTTTCTTCTTTCCACAGCTATTTGTAAAGCTTTGACAGATAGCCATTTTGCTTTCTTGCTCTTCTTTTTCTTTGGAATTTTTTTGGTTGCTGCCTCCTATACAATATTGTGAACCTCTGCCCATAGTTCTTCAGGCATTCTCTGCCTGATCTAATCCCTCAAATCTATTCATCACTTCTGTTTCATATTCATAAGGGATGCTTTTTTAGGTCATACTTATATGGTCTGCTGGTTTTCCCTACTTTCTTGAATCTGAGTTTGAATTTTACAATAAGAAGCTCATGATTTGAGCCACAGTCAGCTCCAGGTCTTGTTTTAACTGACTACGTGGAGCTTTTCTACCTTTGGCTGCAAAGCGTGTGATCAGTCTGATTTCTGTATTGACCTTTTGGTGATGTCCATGTATAGAGTCACCTTTTGGGTTGTTGAAAAAGAATTTGATATGACCAGCAAGTTATCTTGACAAAACAGTAGCAGTCTCTTGCCCTGCTTCACTTTGTACTCCAAGGTCAAACTTTCTTGTAATTCCAATTATCTTTTGATTTCCTACTTTAGGATTCCAGTACCTTATGATGAATGTGACCTTCTTTTGGTGTTATTTCTAGAAAAAGTTGTAGATCTTTATAGCACTGATCAGCTTTGGCGTCTTCAGCATCATGGGTTGGAGGATAGACTTATGTTACTGTGATACTTAATCTTTCCATCGCGTGTTTGATCACAAGCTTACCTTGGTTTATTCACATTCCAGGTTACTATGCAAGATTGGTCTTTATAACTTCGAACTTCCCCTTCATCACTAGACATATCTACAGTTCTGCTGCGGAGTGTCCTTTTGGCTTTGGCCCAGCTGCTTCATTAGTACTGGAGCTACTAGTAGTTGTCCTCAGCCCTTCCCCAGTAGTATGTTGGATACCTTCAGACCTGAGGGTCTCATCTGATTTTAGTATTCTCTGTGGGTTTTTTGTTTGTTTGTTTGTTTTGCAGAGATACTGGAGTAGTTTGCCGTTTTCTTTTCCAGTGGAACTCTTCACTATAACCTGTCTGTCTTGGGTAACACTGAACAACGTAGCTCATAGTTTCATTAAGCTATACCAGCCCTTCTGAAGTGATCCAGGAGGGTTCTACAATGTACTTTGAAAAAGGTAGAAAACATTTAACAGCTTTGGGGAGGGGGATTAGCAAAGTCTTCACAGAAGAGGTGTCATCTGAGCTGAACTTTGAGGAGAAGACAGAAGACTCTTGAAGAGTCAGAGGATGAAGAGGTATAATGCATTTAGCTTAGAAGATGGATTCTGCCAATACATGGAGACAGGAGATGAAATGTCGAGGTCAAGGAGCAAAGACTAGGGGAATGATGGGAAATGAGGCTAGGAAGGCAGGCTAAATCCAGGTTTTGGAGGGCCTTAAATGCCAGGCTAGAGACTGTTTTATTCTAGAGGCAAAAAAAAATACCTGCTCAAAATTTTTGAGCAAAAGAGAGATGTGATTAGATCTGCCTGTGCAAGATTATTCTTGGCAGGAATGTGGAGGATGGATTAGAATGGGGAGAGACAGCAACCAATGGAGACCAATTAGGAGGCTTTTATAATAGTGCAGAGTGATGATGTCTTGAACTAGGGTGGAAACCATGTGAGTGCAGAAAAGGAGATGGGTGCCAAGAAGTGTGGAGGTGGAATTGGTAAGACTTGGCAACTGATAGGGTGTATTGGGTTTGAAAGAGAAGAAAGAATTGGAAAAAGCTAAAGAATCACTGAAGGCTGTGAAGCTGGAAAGGCTGGTTAGTGCCCATAGAAATAGGTTGGTTTGATGTAAGGGTAAGGGGTGGGAGAAGAGGATGAGTATTGTTTCGGACATTGATTTCAGTTCAGCAAACATTTATTAAGCACCTACTATGTGCAAAGCACTGGGCTAAAGGCTGAGGACATAGACAAAAATGAAACAGTTCCTGCCCTTAAGGAGCTTACATTGTACTGGTAGCAAATAACATACACAGAGGTAAGTAAATACAAAGTTATACAAAGTAGTTTCTACTGGAAAAGAGCATTAACAACTAAGAAATTAGGAAAGATCTTTTGTGAGTCACTTGACCTGTCCTTTGAAGGAAGCTAGGGATTCTACATGGTAGTGTTTTTGGTTTTTTTAATAATATTTTTTCTGTTAGCAAGCTTTTAGTCCTATCCTCTCACCTCCATGGGAAAAACAAACAAACAAAAACAACCTTGGTAACAAATAAGTACAATCAAGCAAAACATTTCCCATGTTGACTACATCCAAATGTACATATGTAATTCATTTTGTATCTCGAGTCCCCTCATATTCCTGTTAGGAAATTCTTCATCATTGGTTCTCTGGTTGGTCGTTGCATTGATGAGAATTTTGGTTCTGTTCACTTCTCTCAGCATCAGTTCATGTAAATCTCCCCAGGTTTCTCTCAAGTTGTCCTTTTCATTATTTGAAGCATAATAGTATTCCACTACATTCCTATGCCTTAATTTGTTTTGACATTCCCCAATCAAGGAGTGCTCCCTTAGTTTCCAATTCTTTGTCAATACAAAAAGCTCTATAGTTTTATACACATATATGGGTCCTTTTTTTCTCAATTCGATTTCTTGGGGGTTCAGGCCTGGGCAGCATTAACCTGGATTGGATTAGAGGGTATGCTGTGTATAGTTTAGTGCTTCTGAGGGTGTATTTATTTTCCAGAATGGCTAGACTATTCACAGTTTCACCAAATAGTACATTGGTGTTCCTGGTTTCCTGCAGCCCCTTCAATGTTTCATTTTTCTTTTTTGCAGATTTTGCCACAGTGCTTTAGTTTACATTTCTCCAGTTATTCTTGATTGGTGGGCCAGCTAGATGGCTCAATGGATAGAGGAGGAGTTAGGAGGACCTGAGTTCAAATGTAGCCATAGACATTAGTTGTGTGACCTTGAGTTAGTTACTAAACCCCAGTTTCCTCCAAAAAAAAAGTCACTATTGATTGGGAACATTTTTCATTGTTGTAGATAGCTTGTGTTTCTTTCTTAGAAAATTGCCTATTGTTTATATATACATATATATACCCCTCCCCCCTCACACACATCTTTTGGCCATTTCTCAATTGAGGAATGACTCTTTTTCTTAGAAATCTGAATTAGTTCCTTGTATATCTGCATTATTGAGGAAAGAATGTTTCCCAGATATGGGGCATCACCTATGCAAAGGTATGTAGGGAGGTGAAATCTCAAGTACAGGGACTTGTTAGCTGAATGTTTGATTGGAACAAAGCAGCATCAAGGGGAATAAGACAAAAGGAAAAAATAGGTGGAAGACATTATGGAAGGCTTTATATTCTAGGCTGAGGATTTTGCATTTAATACTAGAGTCAATTAGATAAAATGCACAGATTCTGCACCTCGTCATGAGGAGGTGGGCAGCACATTTCATTCTTAGTCCTCTGGAATAATGGTTAGTCATTACAGTGATCAGAGTGCTTCATGCCTTTGGAGTTGTTTGCTGTACCATATACCTTTGTTCCCTTGGTTCTGTTCACGTCACTCTTCATCAGTTCATTCAAGTTTTTCAAGGTTTTCCCCGAAACCACTCCTTTCATCATTTCTGAGAGCACAATAGTATTCCATCACATTTATTATACTGGTTCCCCAGTTGATGGGTACCCCCCCCCCATTCCCATTCTTTGCCAGCTAGTTTGTTTTGCTTAGTTCTAATTTGTTCCTTAATCTATCCTGTCTTTAATTCCTCTTTCCCCTTTCTCTCTTTTCCCTATTTCCCTGTTGAGTGAAAGTATTTCTGTGTGTGTGTGTCTGCCTGCGTGTTTGTTTTCTTCTCTCCTTTGACCAGTTAAGGTGAGAGTAAGGTTTAAGTCTCAAGTGTTTATCTCACCACCTTCTCTTTGTTTGTTTAGATGTTCTTCCCTGATTATGTAGGATGATTTTCTCTAACCTTCTTTTTCTCTTCCCTTCCTATTGTGTTCTTCTTTCTCTCCCTTTCCATTCTTCTTTTAAGATCAAGCTATAATAGAACCACTCCCAGGCTTTCTGTCTAATTAGACCTCTGTAGATGATAGGGGCATATAGGGAATACATGTCATTTCCCCATATTAGAATGTAAGCAGTTTATTCATTTTTTGTTGTTTCTTTTAATTCCTATATTTGAACTTAAGAAATGTAGATGTTTTGGAGTCGTTCTCTTCTGAGTTTGTCATTTTTGTCATAACAACTTTTAACGATGGGATTTTTTTTTTTGGTTCATTCTTCCAGCCTACTTCCCGACTTTTTGATGTTAGGGCCCAGTTCTGTGTGTTTCTGTTGGGAATGTACTCTGGAATGTTCCTGTTGCTGCTTTCTTGGGGTACTAATTGTTGTGTTGTTTAAGAACCTCAGGGAGAACTCAGGCTCAGGACTTGTAAGATTTGAGCACTTTGAAAGCAATATGTTCCAGGGCAGAGATTGAGTACTGCTCCCCCTGTTCTGAGCTCTACAAGTTCCTGACCTGGGTTTGGGTCTTAGCAGCAAGAGACTACTGCTGAAGTCAGTCATTGTCAGCCAGCTGACAAGTTCTGCTGGGTCAGTGACAGAATTATTGACTATCTTTCGGTCTGGGATTGCTGCTCCGGTCATTCCTCTGCAGTCGTCATACTGGGCTGGAGGCTGAAACCTATACCTTATTCCACTCTCTACTCCTGAGATTTGGGCCATTCTACTACTCTTTGCTTTTGAACTTGCTCTTCTGCCTAGGTTTGTGGCGGTGGGGAGTGAGAGACGCAGGTCCCGTCCTCCTTATACCCTAAATCTATGACTTGGAACTCAGTAGTGGGTTATAAAGCTTCTAGTTTGTATTCGTCTCCTGTGATGCTATGATATGGATTTGGGCCTGCCTCAATATGTTGCTCTTGATTAAGCCTTACCTATTCTGTTCATTTAGTGCTGTTTAAAATTTTTAATTTATTATAATGTTTTAAGTTATTAGACACATTAGAATGAGTTAGAATTAGAATATTAAGTATTTTATTATATGCCAAGCACCATACTAAGTGATGAGAATACAAATAGAAAAACTAAGACATCACCATGTTCTCAGTGAGCTCATATTCTAATTGGGGAAGATAACACATCAAGGAAAGCTCAGCTGTCAGGCAGATGGAAAGGCCTAGAATTCCTAAGAGTGAAGTGAAGTGGTAGATAGCAAGTCCCAAGGTTACATCATATGTAGATCATATGACAGTACCGAGGTTCTATAGGGGATAGAGACAGGGTGTATGGTAAGGCCTGGTGGTCCTCTAGCTTACTAGAAAGAATAGAGTTGGTGTCTCCCATCTCATTTGACATCTTATGTCAAATAGACTAGATAGATGGATGAGAGGGTGGGGAAAGGTAAGGATTAGGAAGGGGAGGAAACACCTGTGGTAGAGAGTCTTCCCAATGCCTGATTGTCCCACCTGGGTTCTGGGAATAAAAGTATAGTTCTGGGCTGTGAATGTCATTGAATATTATATACGTGTGTGTGTGTGTGTCCTGGCTAATTTTGATGACTTCTGATCTAGAGTTTCTCAACAGTTTTTCTTGGACCTGTTAAGAATGTCATACAATTTCATTTTCATTTTTAGTAATTTCATTACTAGTACTTGGGGCTTCTGGAGGTGGCAGATCCTCTTTCACTTCTGTTCTTGCTCAAAGACCTTCAGATTGCCTTTGGATCACCAGCTCAGTAGGGGTAGAAACAGGAAGGGTAAGTCTGACTCAAGAGTGATAGATTAGTATGCCTCTCCTCATACTTAAGGCTGTATGACAAAGGGCAACATGATTTCATCGTGTCAGACTAACTTCATTTCCTTTTTTGACAGGATCTGTAATCTAGTAGATGAAGGCAGTGCTGTAGATCTAAGTTACTTAGATTTTAACCAGCAGCTGATGAGTACTTCTGCTACTACTACATGCTACTCATGTAGAAAAAATGGAGAGATACGGTCTAGAGTCTAGACAGCAGTACAACTAGATGGATTTAGAGCTGGTTGAGGAACTGGACTTAGATTAGTCATTAATGGTTCCATGTCAGTTTGTCACCTTGGTGGGAGGTCTTCCATGGATTATTTCAAGGAGATGTTTGGCATTGTGCTGTTTAATATTTTTCATCTGTGACTTAGATAAAGGCATGGATGATGTGCTTTTTCAATTTGTAGCTGACAAAAAAATTGAGAGATCATTAATATGCTAAATAGATCCAAAAAGATCTCGATAGGCTGAAACATTGGGCTGATTCTAATGAGGTGAAATTTTTAAAAATTATTTTTGCCCCTACTAAATTTTGAGTTATATACTTAGATTCAAAAATTGACTTTATAAGTATGAGGTGGGGTAGCATACCATATTTCCCCATGTATAAGGTATACCCATGTATAAGATGCATCTTAATTTTGGGGCCTAAAATTTGAAAAAAAAAATGTATTACATAAAGTTATTGAACTCAAGTTTTATTGGTCTGCTCATAGCTTTCAGGCATCTTTTGGGCAAGTCTGGTGCGTGTATGCATTTCACGAACCTGAAGCACCAATTGTGTCCTCCTTTGAAATCAGTAACTTCTTTTTCATCAGCAATTCTTTTTGCCTCATGCTGAACCATCTTTGTGGACACAGGAATTCCGATTGCCCTTTGCTCTTCAATCCATATCTTCAATTCACTCTCTAAATCAGGCCATTTTGCTGAGTTGCCTCTCATGGCCTTCTTCTGCCGTGGCATTTTCAATGGGGTTTCTTCTTCCTGTAGCCAGCCTTGGATTGTTTTTTTCAGTTGGAGAAGGACCAAACTTACGTTCAGCAGCACGATTTCCATTCACTTTTGCAAACTGGATCACTTTTAACTTGAATTCAGCACTCTACGAAAATCTTTTCTGAGCCATTTCTGGGCAGAACGTGGCAAAACGTAACCTAATATATACTGGTAACAAATGTGAAACAGTGAGCGCAAAAACAAGCAGCACGGAAAAAGCGGGAAATGCAAGTAAAAAAATCTACAACAATGAGCACAGAAACAAGCACTAAAAAGTGGTAAATGCAAGTTAAAAAACTACAACCACAGACGCACTCAGTTTTTAGACCCCAAATTTTTCGAAAAAGGGTGCATCTTATACATGACAAAAAACGGTAGTTTGCATAACAAAGGTGGGGGGGGCCAAGAGTGAGGGGGGGATTTAGTAGACAGCAAACTTAGTACTTAAATTCGCTGTATGATAGACTAGCCAGAAAAGTTAATTTAATTGTAGACTACATTGACGGGCCTTTTCTCTAAGAATAAAGGGGCACTGTGGTCTATACTGTGTTCTGCCCTGGTTATACCAAAGCTGGCATATTGTGTTCAATTCTAGTTATCACATTTTAGGAAGGATATTGATCAGCTGAAGGAATAACTAGAATGTGAAAGACTGCGTATGCATGTTGTGAAGCCCTTTTTTTTTTCATCACAAGTTGTAGAGCACATTTCATCTTAGCACATTTCATTTTTCAGAGTATCACTGGCTCTTAGTTTCCACACAGTAGGATAACCATTTTCTTTTCTCCCTTATAGAAGGGGGAAGGTGATAGCATTTTCATATGGGTGAGACCTCACTGGATCCCCTAATAGGCATTTTAATATGGGACCAGAGGGGCTAACTTGAGATGTGTAGCCCGTTAATTTTCTTCCTGTCTAATTCTGTCTATATCCTTTCCTAATCTCAGTCACTCCTGGTATCTGTGTGGGGCACTTTGATCAGCATTCAGATCCCCAGGGCTTGGCATCATACCAACCTTATTTTTCTTGAGTGACTCCTTTCTTTTTTCTTTTTAAACAGTTTTTTTTCATTCTGAACTTAAGAAATGAAACAAACATTTCTATAACAAAACAGAATTTTAAAAAATTTTAAATTAATTTATTTTTAACTTTTCAACATTAACTTCCATAAGTTTCAAATTTTCTCCACCTCCCTCCCCCCTCCACAACATAGCATGCAGTCTGATATAGGCTTTACATATACATTCGTATTAAACATATTTTCACATTAGTCATGTTGTATAGAAGAATTAGAATGAATGGGAGAACCACAAGAAAGAAAAAAAAAACAGAAAGCAAATAGTATGCCATGATCTGCATTCCAACTCAATATTTCTTTCTCTGAATGTGAATGGCACAAAATGGAATTTTTTAAAAAAAGATTGCGCATGAAACTGAAACTCTATTACGTATAGCTTGTTTTTCCTTTCAAATATGTAATAAAGTTATCACGTAACTTTCCTCCCCTCCACTCCCCTGCCCTAGAGATGGCTAACTATTAGACATAAATACGTATACTTGTTGAACAAAAGGTCCAGAATATCAAGAGAATTAATGAAAAGAAATGCTAGGGAAGGTGGCCTAGCCATACCAGATATTAAACTATTATAATACAGCAGTCATCAAAACTACTTGGTATTGGCTAAGAAATAGAGTGGTGGATCAGTGGAATAAGTTAGGTACACAAGACACAATAGTCAATGACTATAGCAATCTACTCTTTGATAAACCCAAAGAATCCAGCTTCTGGGTTAAGAATTCACTATTTCACAAAAAACTGCTGGGAAAATTGGAAAATGGTATGGCAGAAACTGGGCATAGACCAATATCTTACACCACATACTAAAATAGTCAAAATGGGTTCATGACTATCTTAGATATAAAGGGTGATTGATACTATAAGCAATTTAGGAGAGCAAGGAATAGTTTACCTGTCAGATTTATGGAGAAGGGAAGAATTTATGACCAAACAAGAGGTAGAGAGCATTAAAAAATGCAAAACGGATAATTTTGATTATGTCAAATTGAAAAGTTTTTGTACAAAGCTAATGCAACAAAGATTAGAAGGGAAGCAGAAAACTGGGAAAGAATTTTTACAGCCAATGTCTGATAAAGGCCTCCTCCCTAAATTGTACAGGGAGCTGAGTGAAATTTATAGAAATACAAGTCATTCCCCAGTTGATGAATAGTCAAAGGATATGAACAGGTAGTTTTCAGAGGAAGAAATTAAAGATATCTATAGGCACATGAAAAAAATGCTCTAAATCAGTATTGGTCAGAGAAATGCAAATCAGAACAACTCTTAGGTATCACATTTCTCTTGTCAGATTGGCTAACGTGACAAAACAGGAAAAGGATAAATGCTGGAGAGGATGTGGGAAAATAGGAACACTGTTACATTGTTGGTGGAGTTGTGAACTGATCCAGCCATTGTGGAGAGCTATTAGGAACTATGCCCAAAGGGCTATAAAAATGTGCATGCCCTTTGACTTAGCAATACTACTTCTAGGGCTGTATCCCAAAGAGATCACACAAGTGGGAAATGGACCTGTATGTACAAACATATTCATAGCAGCTCTTTTTGTGATGGCAAAGAATCGGAAATCAAGGGGATGCCTATTAACTGGTGAATGGCTAAACAACTTATGGTATATGAATGTAATGGAATACTATTGTGCTATAAGAAAGGAGGAGCAGAGGGACTTCATGATAACCTGGAAAGACTTCCATGAACTGATGCTGAGTGAGGGGAGCAGAACCGGGAGAACATTATACACAATTACAGACGCCCCATATCTGTCATGACTAACTTTGATAGACTTGGCTCTTCTCAGTAATACAAGGTTCAAAGATAGCTTCAAAAGACTCATGATGGAAAAAGCTATCTATATCCAGAGAAAGAGTTACAGAGTCTGAATGCAGATTGAGGCAAACTGTTTGCTCTCTCTCTTTTCTTTTTCCTTTCTTTTTGGTTTTGTTTCTTCCTTCTCATGGTGCATTCCATTGGTTATAATTCTTTACAAGTTGACTATTGTGTTTAATGTGAAGGTTTATGCAGAACTGATATTGGATTACATGCCATCTTAGGGAGAAGGTGGGGGGGAAATTTGGAACTCAAAAACTTGTGGAACTGAGTGTTATAAACTAAAAATAAAAAATAAATTTAAAAAGTGTGTGTGTATGTACATGTATGTAAATCCACACTATACAGTTTTTTCCTCTGGATAAAGATAGCATCTTTATTCTTAGGTACTTTGTAGTTAATTTGGGTATTTATAATAGAATGACTTAAAATATTACTGTTACTGTATTTTCTTGGTTCTGCTTGTTTCACTCTTCATTATTTCTTGCATATCTTTCCACGTTTTTCTAAAATTGAGCTCATCATTTCTTATAGCACAGTAATCACAATCATATACCACAACTTGTTTGCCATTCCTCAATTGATGGTATCCTCACAATTTTCAGTTCTTTGTCACCACAACAAGAGCTGCTATAAATATTTTGGAACATACAGGTTCTTTTCCTTTTTCCCTGATCATCTTGGGAAACAGACCCAGTAATGGTCTTTAGGCATAATTCCAAATTGCTTCCCAAAATGATTGGATTAGTTCACAGTTTCACCAACAGTGAATTAGTGTCCCAGTTTTTCCACATCCCCTCCAACATTTGTCACTTTCCCTTTCCATCATTTTAGCCAATCTGACAGGTATAAAATGATATCTCAGAGTTGTTTTAATTTGCATTGACTGATCAGTTATGATTTAGAGCATTTTATCATGTGGCTATAAATTATTTTGATTTCATCAGAAAACTGTCTGTTCATATCCTTTGACCATTTATATAAACTGTGAACGGACTCATGTTCTTATAGATTCGACAGAGTTCTTTACATATTTGAGATATGAGACCTTTATATGAGAATCTGTCTATAAAAATTCCCCCCAACTTTCTGCTTTCCTTCTGATCTTGGCTACATTTGTTTATTTGTACAAAACCTTTTTACTTTAATGTCATTGAAATTATCCATTTTACACCTCACAGTGCTCTCTACTTCTTGTTTATCCATAAATCATTTGCCTATCCATAAGTCCAAGAGGTTATGTTCCATGTTCTTTAGATTTTCTTATAATATCTCCCTTAATATCTAGGCCATGTTTCCATTTTGACCTTATTGTTTTAAATGGTGTAAGATACTGGTCTATGCCCAGATTCTGCCAGACTGCTTTCCAGCTTTCCCAGCAATTTTTACCAAATGATGAATTCTTATCCCCAAAACTTAAATCTTTACACTTGTCAAACACAAGGTTACCATAGTCATTTGCTACTTTAGATTGTGTGTATGCTCTGTTCCACTGAATTACCTTTCTTGTTTCTTAGCAAGTACCAGATGGTTTTGCTAATTACTGCCATATAATATAGTTTAAAATCTAGTACTGTTAAACCTCCTTCCTTTACATTTTTTATTAGTTATTTTGATATTCTTGATCTTTTGTTCTTCCAAATGAGCATTTTCCATCTCAGTAAAATACATTTTTTCGGTAATTTAATTGGGATGGCCTTGAATATATTTTTATTGTATTGGCCCTGTCTAGCCATGTACAATATTTTTCCAATTATTAAATAATATCTGGTTTTATTTGTACAAAAAGTTTTTTATAATTTTGTTCATATAATCCCTGTGTTTATTTTGGCAGGTGTACTTCCAGATGTTTTATACTGTCTAGAGTTATTTTAAATGGGGTATCTCTTATTGTCTTCTTGCAGGGGTCTCTTCTCTTAATGACTGCCCTAGTCCTGAGCCCAGGCCCCTGAGATAGAGTCAGTAGTGCTTCATGCCCATATCCCTTGTGGATATACATGTCAAGTTGCATTTAGGTGGAAAGAGTATGGGGGTGGTGGTAGAACCAAAATACTCTCAGGTAGATGAGGGAATTTCAGGTAGAGATAGGAGCTCTAGTGTCTACCCCAACTCTTAGTAAAGGTGAAGTTTTGCTATTTTCATAGAATTAATAGAATTAATAGATTCCATGAGCCTAAGGGTGGAGAGTTGCTGCTAGTAGCTTGCCAACTCAGAAGGGTAGAGGGGTAGGGGAAGAGAACAGGCTAACTCAGGTTCATCTCACCTCTAGACAGTGTGGAGTCTTCTGGTCTTTGGTCTTCTGGATTAAGGGCTTCTGTTTGTATGTTGCTGTTCCTTCGTACTTTGGGATTTGGTGATTGAATGCAATAACTCTAGTTTTAGCTAATTTGTGAATTTAGTTTTGGATGTTGGATTTATATTTTGTTCTCTTTGGTTAGCATCTATCATAGAATGTGGTGCTTCTATTTTGTTTTTGTTTCTAAACTTTATACTCTTTTTCTCTTTGCCAAGGAATACTCTGTAGTATTGGAAAGATCTTTACATATGTGAGGCTTGATTTCTTTAAATATTGGACTGTACGTTGTTAACATGTTTGTCATTGGGTCATAGTTTTAAAGTTGGAAGGGCCCTTAGGGTTCACGTATTCTAATCCATTAATTGTACAGATGAAGACACTAAGATCCAGGGAGGTGAAATGATCTTACTGCAAGTAAGGAACATGGTTGAGCTGGAGTGCACTCCAGGTCTAGTGCTTTTCCCATTGCACCATGCTGCCTCCTGGGACTTTGGTCCCTTTATGTCCTTGATGGCCTGCTTAATTTGTGATACTGCTTGTTTTTTAGCTTTTAGGCACTAAACTAATTTGTAGTGACTCTTACCTAATTTTGCTTTAGAGTCTTTGTTAAAGTAAGTATGATTAGGAATTCCCGACATTTTTTACCTTTATGATGTTCGTTAAAGTTTTTGTTTTAAGCTGGTAGGATGGTTGAATCTTGTGATTCAGCTTTTTGTATACTTATTTTTTAAATATGTTTTCTTTTCTTCCTTTCAGGCATAAACCATTGTATCTTCCCCTTTACAATGGCGCAGAGGAGTGGACTTGAAGATCCCGAGAGGTATCTTTTCGTGGATAGGGCTGTAATTTACAATCCTGCCACTCAGGCCGACTGGACTGCTAAAAAGCTGGTTTGGATTCCATCAGAACGCCATGGTTTTGAGGCAGCAAGTATCAAGGAAGAGAGAGGAGATGAAGTTATGGTTGAATTGGCAGAGAATGGAAAGAAAGCAATGGTCAATAAAGATGATATTCAGAAGATGAACCCACCTAAATTTTCCAAAGTGGAAGATATGGCAGAATTAACATGCCTGAATGAAGCATCTGTTTTGCATAATCTCAAGGATCGTTATTATTCTGGACTTATTTATGTAAGTATTTTTTTAAAAGATAGTATTTAAAACTGAATGGATAGGAGTAACTGCAGATTATTGTAAATGACATAACCCACGTCTTAAGCACATTGAACCTCCATATTCTGTACTAGAATTTCTTTTTGCTGAACTGTAACATCGAAGATAGAAAAAGTAATCTGATTACCTAGGGCTTCATTTGTTTCAAATATAAACTTAATTTGCATATCAGTTTAGGTCACCTCTCTACTCAGTAAATTCTGATAGGTTCCCTGTTACTTACTGGATCAAGTATGCTTCGCTTGGCGTTTAAAACTCCTCAGTCTTTCCTTTTCATACTCTTGCTGTCTTATCCTTTATTCTTTTCCATGTGCTCTTTTTTCCAGCTACCCTAGCCTATTTGTAGTTCCTCAAGCAAGCATTCCATGTCTTTGTCTTTGTGCCTTTACGTTGACTGTCACCACCTGCTCTGCCCCTTCACATTTCTGGCTTCTTTTGCTATTCAGTGTCTGTTCCCACAGTTGATAGTGCCATCTCCTTTGAGTCTGTAAAGATCTTTTATTTGTACCTAGTTATATACTGTCTCCCCCATTAGAAGGTGGACTACTTGAAGGCACGGACTGTGTGTGCATTTCTTTGTATCTTCTTTGCTTATTTAGCACAGTGCCTGATATATAATAAGTGGTTAATGCGTGTTTACCGACTGATGAAATATCACCAACTAATTGAACATATACAAATGTATTGTAGTGTTATAAGTCAAGAAAGTATGTGAAAATATGTCAGCATAGATCCCGAAATCACTAGTAGAAGTAAAATAGAGGAAAAAATCCAACTGGGCTCTGATAACATCTGAGAATGTGGTAGTAAGTCCAGAGATGTGGTAGATAAGGGTGATGGAGCATGGGTTTGCCATGAAGAAAAATAAGTGGAAAGTGGTAGAACATTGGTATAAAAATTGATACTAGTATCAGGGAAGCATAGTAGTAGCATTATGGATGGAAAGCAGTGAAGTCTCTGTTGGTAAAAGGCAGTTGTAGAGTTTCGTGTTTCTTATTAGGTAAGAGAAAATGGAAGGGATAGGAATAGAAAAATAGAATTTTAAAGTTTGTTTCCATAATCTGGCTAGCAGCTTCTGTGGGGGTGCAAGATCCACCAACAACCAGCACCCAGAAAGCTGCCAGCACCTGCCAAAGCACAGATTCTTTTGATCTGCCTTAATAAGGAAAGCAAGGTTAAGGGGTTGGCAAGCTTGCTTTAATTCAGCACACAAATACAATTCAGTTCAGGGGAAAAAGCCAGCACACTGAACTTCAGAGCAAAATACAAACGAATTACAAACATCGACAGACCCAATACAATTCATAGTTACCAAAATCTAGGTTCAGCCTGGGAGCTCAGAACAAGGGCTGGCCCAGAGTCACATGTGCCACCACTGCTGCAGGAATGAGCTCCAAGG
>CM053627.1:203984972-204029041 GCA_028646595.1 Phalanger gymnotis
AAAACACACCCAGATTCAGTCTCAGACTCTGGAATCCTTCTTTGGTGACAAAGAAGACCAAAACATACAGTCAGAAGAAGTTAACAAAGTCATAGAGCCTACAACAAAAACCTCCAAGAAAAACATGAACTGGTCTCAGGCCATGGAACCTCTTGCTCATTTCTGTTTCTTTTTTTAAATGATTCATTGATTTTCTTTTCTTCCATTTTTTTCTTCTACTCCCCCTTCACTCCAAAATAAAAGACCTCCTTATAACAACATGTACAGTTTGCCTTGTTTTAATTCATGGTGATGTATTCTTCCTTCATTCTCTAGGTGCCTGATTATAGTAAGGCTCTAGTCTTCTTTCATGCTTTTAGGGGCTAGAAACCAGTAAGCTATCTGAACTACATATAATTTTTAGATTTCCCATCCTTGTGGCACTTATTTTAATTACTATCTAATAAAATCAGTTGTTAAAAGGGAACAAGCAATTAAATATCTACTATGTGCTAGGCAGCTCATCTGGGTGTTGCAGTGACTAGAGTAACTAACCTAGAGTCAGGAAGACTCATCTTCTTGAGTTCAAATATGGTCTTACAAACACACCTTACTAACTGTGTGACCCTGGGCAAGTCTCTTCACCTGTTTGTCTCAGTTTCCTTATCTATAAAATGAGCTGGAGAAGGCAGTGGTAAACCACTCTAGTATCTTTGCCCAGAAAACCACAAATGGGGTCATGAGGAATGGAGCATGAATGAAAGGACTGAAAAACAGTAACAACTACATGCCCTACACTGTGTTAAGCATATCACAAATATTACCTCATTTGGTCCTCACAACAGCTTTGGGAGGTAGGTACAGTTATTGTGTCCACTTTATAGTTGAAACTAAAGTAGAGAGGGAGTAAGTGACTTGATTGGCTAAATTGGGAAAAGGTTGGCTGTTTGAATTCAAATTGGATTCCTGTGGTTTCCCTAATGAATGCTTAAAGGAATGTAAATTGTGGGTCATTATGTTTGTTGTTTTCTTTAATTTCTTTTTTATTTGTAAATGCCTGCTGTTTTTAAGTACAAATGATGCATATAAGAGGTAGAACTCTTGAAACTCCCATTAATAGGCAGAGAATGCCTGGTTGTCAGTGATTATCTTTTTCCTAAGGTTCTGTGAATAACTAAAAACCTTCCTATTAGCTTACTCAAAAATAGTGTTTTCTTCTATTTATTGGTGTCCCTAGCCTTAGTTCCTGCCTTCAGACTTTGTGCCATTGTCTGCTTCCTCCTACACTCTTGGATGAAGCCGCTAGTGTCTAGCCTCGTTTTGCTGCTCCTTGAATGCCACTGTTCTGTCAGAATCCTGGATGGGGTATCTAGCTTTTTCCTTTTTGCCCACTTCTGTAGTGTTGGCTTTGGGCCAAGGAGTTGGGACTAGGCCTTGCCCATGCATCAATTTCTGCCATCTGCTTCTGTCTCTTGGTAGCTTGACGTGAGCGCTGGCCTCAGCCCCAACTTTCTCCTCATACGTTGATTTTGTCCCCTGATACAGTCCTTAGAAGCCCAACTAGATATTGGATATTGGACTAATTTGAGACCTAACCTTAGAATCCTGAAAGAAGGGGCTTCTTAAGTGTCCTTTTTTTACCCATCTCCATCTCCTTTATCTTCTGCTGTGACCATAAATTTTTGAAGAGTGTGCCATATTTTGGCTCTGTAGGAGGTCCCTGTGGTACCTCAACTGTGAGCTTTTGACCAGTCTCATTTTTCTGGGGTAGTGATGTTCTAGAAGCTTCTAGAAGATCTCCTGGAAGGCTGTGAGGCTTTTGTGTTACTAGACTTTTGTGTTACAGGCCTCTGCCCTGACTCCCTTTCCTTGTGCAGCCACCTCCTGGAAGTTGGTTTTGCTTCTTGCTATACCTCTCACAGGTCAAGACTCAACCATGTTGGCTTCAGGGTTCATTTTACTGGAGATCAATGGTTTCAGGCCTTCCTGGTGTATCCCTGATCAGAGCTCCTGTAGGATTCCAGTCGTCTTGTGAAGTCCTAGACTATATGGAGGAGCTTACTGGTGTTTTCCTTTAGTTTTATTGACTCTTTGCTTCATCTGTTACCTTTGCACATGTTTAACTGGGATGTTTTTCTGCAGGAACTGGGTTTCACCAGACTGTTTCTCCCATCTTTACTGAAAGTTTGTTACATTTTATTCAAAAGAAATGGAATGGCTAGAGAATAAGGTAGCATTTTATATTCAAAAGGCTTGGAACATTCATTGATTTGAGTGACATAGGCTTGGTGGGGAACATTTGGATGAACATAGTGGAAGGAGAGACAAATGATTTTTGTCATTGGTGGGTAAGCTATGGGTTGAGAAAAGTCCAAGAAGTAAACCAAAAGAAGAGAGCAATACTACAGCACCTATAAGTAGAACCTCAGTAAAAAATTACTTGGCAATAAGTACCACAATAGTTGTCCGGGAGGAATGAATTAAGAGATAAAAAATGAAATTAAACTCCAGTAGAAAAAAAATTGGAAAGGCATTTATTTAAATAACCTAGAACCAAAAGATAGAAAATTGTAGCAGAATCCCTTAAAAAAAAGTGGAGTACACAGAACTCAGTGATTTTATAAGACAAGGACAAATACTAGAATTAAGTCAAAAGATTGAAAAAAATAGAAGAAAATGTAATGTTTTGATTACCAAAAGCAAATCAGCTAGAAAACAAATGAAGAAAAGGGACCAAAACTAAGCCAGGACCAAACAAGAAACTTAGATAACATATTTTAAGAAATCAAAAGAGAAAACCTTCCAGACCTGTTAGAACCAGGGTATGAAATGAAAACAGGAACAATCCACTGAACCACCTTCTGAAAGAAACCTCAAACTGAAACACCAAAGCATGTTAATAACTATGGTTGTCTTTTTTTTTTCCCCTCATTCTTCTAGCCTACTTCCTGACATTAGACTTGACATTTGGGCCAGGCTTTGTGCACTGGGATCCTCTATTCTTGCTGCTTCTGTACACAGATGTCTCTGGCTTGTCTCTATAGTTGTTCCAGGAGAGTGTTTGCTTGTCTTTGCTGCTGACACTCTTTTCTTAGACTTTTAATGGATTTTTAAGGTAGTCTCTTATTCTTGTTTCTCATTGGATTTCTGTACCATAATTTAGTATGCAAATTTCATGTTTTTGCTTGATCACATAAGTGGGAATAGGGTGGTCTACTTCTGTTCAGGTAGACATCTTGGTCAGCAATCTCCCAAGTAGAATTTTTGAAACACTATATATAATAAATCTTTCCAAATTAACTGACTGTGGGAATAAAAATGTACATATTTCTCAGCAGTGCTTGACACTTTAACAGAAATTTGCCCTATGGTATCAAAACCTCATTAATAAAGGTAGAAAAGCAGACATGTTAAATATAGCCTTTGCCCATGCTACATTTCAATTAAAATTATATCAAACATTCAAAGAATAATTTCATTATTTAATTCTCTCCCCCCCCCCAAATCAGGGAAAAAGGAATGCTAATAGACCTATAGGACACAAAAAACATCCTGATACCCAAATGAGGGAAAAGTAATTTAGAAGAAGAAAACTATAGAATGAGTATTGACTCACATTGAATACCGTATTAGCATAATTAGCTTCTGCATGGCATAATAATTAAAAGATTACACACTATTACCAGGTTGGATTTAAACCAGGATTGATTGAATAGGAGAATGTGATCAAGAGAGATGGATGGTAGGAGTAATCTAGGTTTGGGTTGGTAAAAACATCATTAGCGATATAGCAGAGGGATTTGAGAATACTGGATAGTGTTGTGCTAAATTGATTAGTGAAGGGGCTCATGATTGAGAAGAGAGGAGAATGTAGCCAGGGCATGGATTAGGGCTGACAGTTGGTGGGATTTGAGGTCATGGTACTCCATGGTTGCATGGAAGAACATGGTTAAGGGTCCTAAGGCATAAGAAACAATATTACGATAAAAGCTCATGTTGGTAAGTGTGAAGGTGGAACGTTTGTGAGTGAAGGCAAGACCATAGGTGTGACTATTCCGCTGTTGCTGGAGTAGAGAAATAGATAAATCACGGAAGCAGAGTAAATTGAGAAACTCAGTATGATTAGGTGGGATAGAGAAGGGAAGACCGCAGCGTAGGTAGACATTGGTCCTTGGTTTTTGAATTGGATGGATGCATTTGAATAATGAGAAGTGCTTATTGCTTGGTGATGGTGGTAAAGGGAGACTCTGAGAGTGGTGATAAGGAACGACTGGCAAATTGGGGATGATAAGAGAAAGTGTAGCCCAGGGGTGGAGAACCTTCCCCTCAGGGCGACATGGGGCCCTCTCGGTCCTCAGGTTTGGCCCCTTGACTGAATCCAAACTTCACAGAAGAAATCCCCTCGGTAAAAGGATTTGTTCTGTAAAACTTGGACTCAATCAAAAGGCTGCACTCGAGGACCTAGAAGGCCCCACGTGGCCTCGAGACTGAAGGTTCTGGAAAGGGCAACCAGATCAGGTCTCACTGAGTGATGGAATATGCTGAGGGAGAGAGGACTCAACAGACACTTCAGAAAGTTCTTTAGTGGGACATTGCCAGGGTGGGATTCAGGTGGATGGGAATAAGGGTGAGGACAACTGAGTTTGGGGAAATGAATTTGTTCTTAGATGTTCGGTATCACAGGGATGGAGATGAGAGTATACTAACATTGGGAATAAGTCTAGATGCAGAATGTGGCAGATAAGGTGGGGTCATTAGAAGGAAGCAGTTGATTAAGGATCTTCAAGGTCATTCCTGGAAGGACTAAATTTCTGGTAGTAGCAGCTGTGTCCTCCTGTAAGACCTCTTGAAGGCCACCTCAGAGCAGGATTAAACAAGGGGAAGTTAGTTTTAGGGCTGCAGTAGATGTCTTGGTAGAGTTTTTTGTTTTTTTATTTTTATTGAAAATTAACAGGCATCAACAAAAGGACAAGTGTTTTGCTTTGGGCCCTGATACTATTCTGTTGTAGATGGGATACAATTAGAAACAAATTAAACTAGAAGTTGTAAGCAGAAGGGAACTCTTGAGTTAGAAAAAGAATTTGTTAAGTTAAAGTAGACACTAAGTATCCAACTTAGTGTTTTTGTTTCCTTTGTGTTTCTGTTAAGTGAAATGTTTCACTGTTTATACCAGAGAAAGTAAATTAATCTATTTTATTCATCTAAAAACAATTTAAATGGATTTGTGATTTCATCAGTCAGTAAATATTAAAGACCTACAGTGTGGCCAGGCACCGTGCTAAACTGCTGGAGGTAGATAGAAAGGTAAAAAGACAGGCCCTGCTCTCAAGGAGCCCGCAGTCTAATGGGTAGACAACATGTAAAACAGTTGAAAAGTGGAGAGGAAGGGGAAGGAGTATGGGTGCGTGATGAAGTGCAGAAGAGTACCGCAGAGTAACAAATGTGGACTCATAGATTAGTCCAGTAAGGTACAGAACAGTTGAGGATGATGCATAGCCAGTGTTTCCTCACCTGAAATTCACTATGGGTCGGGGTTGAAGGGGGCACGAGTGAAAAAAGTTTAAGAAACCCTGCATAGATCAACAAAATCAGGTGCAATCAGAAAAACAAGCTCTACTGTCACTTCTTGCAGAAGTCATCATTGGAAAATAGACTCTAGCCTATGTCAGCTTTCCATGTGTCTCTCTGTTGACCTGTCAATGAATACGTAAACTTTGTGTATTAATACTAATGTGTAAATATACATCTGAGATACTGAATGTTCCATGTCTTGTGACTTTTCTTGTGCTTTCCTAATTAGATATGTCTTGATATTCGATGTGAGCTGAGCATTTAAAATGCAGAGCAATTAAAGCCCTAAAATCTTTCCTGTAGTTGAATGATAGAAGTGTAAGGTTCCTTTGGTCTGGAATTCCTGCCTGGGCTATTTCTCTGCATATTTCAGAATGGGCTAGACGTTGGAACTGAGACCTGCTCTGCTCCTGGGGTCTGAGCCACACCACTATTTGCTTGCTTCTGAACTTTTTCTTCTTGGTACACAGCCTAAGGCTTGCAGCTGTTCTTTACTCCAAAATATCACCCCTCACTTTAGATCCCCTCTTCAGTCTGCTCTGGATATTGACTTTTACTGGGGTACCCAATCCTGCATCCTCCATAAGATTGCAGTGCCCATTGTGGGTCTGGTACTTTGTCTTGTCCCAGTTCTTGGTTGCTATAGTGTTCCCTTGCTGTGAGAGGTGTGCTCTGAATCATGTGACTTTTTCTTGGATTTTCAGTGTGGTACATTTTCTATATGTGTTTCAAGAATTTTTGTGGGAAGCTTGCTGAACTTCCTGCCACCCTCCTCAATTCAAATGACTTTAAAATCTTCATATATGAACCCCAGAATTGCAGGTCTAATTTATTGCTGTTCTTTTCAGAGTTGTTATTTTGTAGGTTATATGTTTACTTAAATGGCACTGCTCAAAATATTTCGTGAACAGTTTTCAAAGTACTTTGAGTGATACCACTACTCTGTACACGTACATCATTGTTTAGAATATTCTCACTGGTAACAAGTGTTTTGTCCTTTGGAAGATAGATTTGCTTTTTTGGAAGCATTGGTTGTTTATAGAGATTTTGCATATTTTTAAAATAGGTTTTGCTAAATTTTTCTGTTCCTTTTATTGTTTGAGTAGGATATGTAGTTGGCATAATGTCTTGCGCATAAGAGCTCAGTAAATGTTTGACCTCAGTGAAGTGATAACTTCTTAGATTAAGATGTCTTTCGGTAGTTTATAAGAAGAAATAATTGGCCTTGTGTTTTTTGTTATGCCAGGAGTGGAGGATGCATAAAGTTTGTGGAGTCTTAGATCTAGAAGGGACTGTAGTGATAGTCTCATCCATTTATTTCGTTTTAAAGATATGGGAATTAAGTCTGAGAGATGTTTAAATGAAATTTATCCAGCACAGTTAATGGCAAAGCTAGCACTTAGAGCTTCAGTACTCTTTTCCAGTTCAGTATTTTTTCCATTATACTTCATGCGTATGATCTATCTTAGTGGTACCAATATTAGTTACATATATTCTATCTATACTTCTGTAGTCATACTTAAAATTTTAATTAATCTATTATGTATAAATATTTGTAAATATAATTTATTGTTTGTAGAGTTAAAGGGGTATGAAATAGGAAAAAAATGTGTATTTCTCTTTGACTACATCTTATTTGTAGCCTAATGGTAGAACATGGTAAGCATTCAATGAATGATTGATTTTATTTTAAAAAGAGGCCAATCTTTTTAAATCAAGAAGGTACAGCTTAGGGAGTGAAATGATTTAAGGATAGCTATGATTGTATAAATCAGTACACAGCACAAAACCCAGTGGATCAAAATCACTTTTAACAACAAAAATTCCAAGCCCAGCAGTTATCACACTTATTTCGAAACAACATTCCACACAAATGCAACAGATGAAATAGAATAATCTCTTGGAGTTTCATTGGAGTGTCAGTTTGTGGCGATGTCCACTTTTTGAGGATGATAGTACTTTTAATGGTGATTTACATGAATGTGAATTTTGTGAATGTGTAAAGAAAAAAGCCAGCGCGACTCAATTATATCCATGTTGTGAGAAATGTGGTTTTGGGCAGGGCCGAAGCCCTGAGGAAGAACCAAGTGATAATCCCTAAGGAAGGTTGTGCAGACCACAGGACTCCCAGAGGAAGACCAAGTGGTAGCCCCCCTTTATCTGTGGGAATCACAGGGCTTCCTAGGAGTCAGACCCTAAGGAGGACCCAAGTTGATGGCCCCTTAGAACAGTGGTAAGATCACAAGGCTCCTGAGACAGGGCTGGAAGACCTAAGTGACGGCCCCTTAAGAAGGCTGTGCAGATCACATGATATCCCAAGTGGTAGCCCCCTTAACACCACAGTGGGGATCACAGGACTCCCCAAGGCAGGGTCAGAAAGTTAGCCCAAGATGTGCTTCCATAGCTCATTGCTTTCCTGGTAGGAAAGATCCTTAGGATCTTAGGAAGATCCTTGTGGTTTGCCTGTTCTCACCCAAAGAACTCAGGACCAGAGTGGGCAGAGGAAGGCGTTTATTACACTCCTTAAGAGAGTGGGTGAAGTGATCACTGGGAACACTACACTGATACAGCAGCAGGAGTGCAGGTAACCATCTCCTCCACTCCTCTTTGAGTTATGGTTAGTTTACATTTTTTACTTTTTACGTAGTTTTCCTAGGTTATACAGTTTATATAGGTAGGATAACAAGGATACAGAAGCAAAAGTGAAGTTAATTAGTTCTGTCTTCCTTGTCTAAGTTAGGATTAGTCTACATTCCTTACTACCCTGCCTTCCCTCTTTAATATATGTAAATTATGCAGGTTAGTAGACCTGGACACTTGACCAGGACTTGACCCTTGAACTGTCATGGTAAGCTTGGACTGATTCAACCGGTTTAGCTTCTCTAGTTTCCCTGATCCCAGGCTGGCCATTGTCTTGATAGGTAAACTTTAACCCAGCTGTATGGATAGCTTCTCTGGGAGCAAAACCAGATACCATTAACTTTACATAATTAGACGCTATTCCACAAATCCAGCCTTATTTTTCATTACTCTTTTGATTCCAACCGTCGTTCCCTGAATGCCATATGCCTAATCTCACATGGCTTTCCTTATAAAGTTTTCCTTACCTAGAATGTTGTCATCTCCACCTCTCTATCTAAATCGGCTGCGGTGTTCTTTAAGATCTTCTATAAAATATTCCCTGGCTGCTGTAGGTCACACTGATTTTTTTCTTTCCCCATAGTCCTAATATATTTAATTATGAGCTTCAGGGTGGCAGAGACTGTATTTTATCCTACTCTGTATTAAATGCTAAGTAAGAACTTAGGGAAATAAAGTCACTGTTGCTGCTATTTATGCTGTCTCCTGGGGGCAAGGCATCTATGTTTAAGCCAGGAAAATCTGTTAGTTTCTCTATTTCGTATCTATTGAGTTATGTTGATTGCTTGAGGTTGTGGATCCTTGTAATACTAATTAAGGTGGGACCTTTTTACTGTTTTAGAATGCGAAATTAATTAAGTGTCTTTGATTGAGCCTTACTAGGTGCAAAGCCCCAGGCTTAAACCCCAATCTACTAGGTGCTTAAGCCTATGTGGGCATGAAGCCCTCAGGGTTCTAAGGGGAGTTGCTAAGACCAGAGCCAATAGTAGGTACTGGATTGTATAAGAAGAGACAACAGAGCTATTTGCTTGAGGCTCTCACTCCTGGAGGATTGTTGGCATGGGTCTCTGGGCAGTTGCTCTAAGAGCTTCTCCTCAACCCAGATGTTGATGGTTTCTTGGCAACTATGAATTGTATTTGGTCTGTTTATAATGTATGTTTGTAATTTGTTTGTGTTTGCTCTGAAGTTCTGGGTGCTGGCTTCTTCCCCTGAACTAAGTGAATGATATTTGTATGTTGGATTGAAATAAGATTGGTAACCCTGTAACGTTACTTTCCTTAGTAAAGCAGATCAAAAGAACCTGTGCTGGCAGCGTTCTTGTTGTTGGGCTCGTGTTGGTCTTTCACCCCTACAGCAGCTGCTTCCGAATTGTTGCTACAATCATTTTTACTACACACTTTCCCTATGATTGCCTCAGTTCAATTTACATGGTAGTTCAAATAGCACGCACTCATCCATTCTTTGCTGATTTGATTTCAAACCCACCCTAAGTATGTGTGACGAACATCACTTAAAGGTGTTGGTAGACTAGGTTATGTTCTAGGATCTTTTTCTGATCCTTGATATTCCATTAGGTCCATAGATGATACTTGAGAAATTGCTCAGAATGCTGGCTATGATGCTTAGTACTTACAACTTTAAAAAATGAGACAACATAATGAATGAAAGCTTGAAAAGCACTATATGTCAGTGGTTATGTTCTTTGCTACTTGCAGTAAACTGGAGTACAACAAAAGAAAACACTTTTAATTGGGGGGGGAGAAAAATGTAAAACGTTTAACTCGGATCTGCTTTTAAAATTAAGATGAGGGAATATGTAATTTAAAAAACTTTGTTTTGAAAATTCTGTTCTGTTTTGTGGGTAATCGAACGGTGACAGGGATAGAAGAAAAGAGGCAGAGGAGAGAAGGCGCTTTAATACGGACGATTGCCATAGCTACCTAATCTTGCGCCTCAGATTAATCTCTGTATACTGCCATTCTTGCTTAAAAGCTTTAGCAAACGTTTTTGGTTAACATAATGTAAATCTTCTAATATGGAAAAGATAAAACGAGAGCATATTTACAACTTACTGCTTGTCTTTTTGTTTTTCAGATCGTGAAGATCAGTCGATTCTTTGCACGTAAGTAAACGAATAATAAACTTTTGTAATTGTCTTTGATAGTAAGAGGAACATAGCCATTTTTCCTAAGTCAATTAAAATCATTAGTAGTTCTTTACTTAAACTTGTTTTAGAAAAAGAACTAGGTGTCGTATTGAAGGGGTAGTGAAGACCTCTTAATAATGGGACAGGTATTTAAAAGTATATATTTTCCACTCCTTTCATTTGTCTTTTCAGTTAATAAGACGTTTCTTTCTTGTCTGCTTTTTCATATGTCAGATCTGGGTCTTTAATCTTGTATTTATCTTTTATATTGGATTTTATCCAGTTAGTCACCAAGTTCTTATGTATCTTCCTTCAGTTTTTACATATCTATACTATTCTCTCTCTTTCCCACTGCCACTATTTATGGGTCAGCTCCTCATTCAGTCATTCCTCATTTATAATAGGTTCCTAGATATCCTCCCTGCCTTTAGTCTCTCTCCTTTTTTACTTCATTATCCATACTTATGCCAGATTATATTCTTCCTAAACTGTTTGGTTAGTCGCTCTTCCACTGAAGAATCTATAATATTATTTCCCACCTTAAGGATGGTGATGTGCCTTGTGATCATGGCATTTGAATACTGTTCAGGAGAGCAAGGGTTGATTGCGAAGAAAAAACTTAGGGGCTGTATGATCATGGTCTTGAAGTATTTGTAGAAGAGGGATTGTGCTTGGCCCACATAGAACAGAAATTAGCTGCAGGCCTGGAAATTGCAGAGATGCAAATTTCACCTGGCTTTCAGGGAAAGCTTCCTAATAACTGGAGGTATTCTTAAGCGGCAGGAGCTACTTCGGTAGGTGTAGTGGCTTCCTTCCTACGAGAATTCTTTGAGCAAGAGCTAGATGACTACGTATTGGTTTTGTCGTAGACGGGAGGAGGTTCTTGTTAGTGACGTATGGGTTGGCCTAGATGGTCTATAAGATTCTGTGATGTCATAGTTGGAGTTATCTGTAATTAATAAGGTGGCACTACCAACTGCTTCTTGTTGGGCCCTCACCAAAGGCCAACTCCAGCCCCTAGCTGGATGTGGAAAAGTACCAGTTGTGTGGTGTGCCTGGCATTTTCCCATTAGGCCCTAATCTAGGATAACCACCAGTGTCAGGGCTCGAGCTAAGGAAAAAAATACTACTCACTGTGCCTTCCAAATTCTTCCCATTGGGCCCTTACTGGGGACTCCCTCCAACATCACTTGTCTCCCATAAGGGATCATCACCTGCTTCAGATGGGACACTGCCCTAGGGTCATCCCCTCATCGGCTTGGTCTGCCCCTGTAAATAAGAACTCTTCCATCTCCCACCCCACAGGGCTTTCTCTGGGACAAATAAGGTTACCTACTTGCCGTCACCCTGAGTTCTCACAGGCCGCATCTCCATCTGCCAACAGTAGGGTCTGGAGCGCTCTTAACGTCCTTCCGTTCTCAGAGAAGCCTCACCATTCACCGGTGCTCTTCTTGGACTCTGCTTAGTGCTTTGCCTGCGCTCGTTTCCTTTTATTCTTCTCGTCCCAGTGGTTCTGAACCTCGACTATTAGTGTACAAACTCCATTCGTTCTCCAGCTTGCTACTTCCTCATTTCTTCAGCCTTATCTACCTCAGCCCTACCCCTTCTCCCAAAATTTAGTTCTTTATATCTCATAACCTTTCCACTGCGCCTTCTGGAACGCACATTTCACAATGAACAAAATCCCTTTGATCTTAAGGCCTCTTTTTTTCTCACTCCTTCCATTATCTGGCCAAAGTTTGTCAATCTACTCCATTTCCCATGACCTGTTCCGCCACTTCACCTCATTTATACACAGAGATAATAACACACTTGACCTTGTCGTTACTTACGAGCGTTCCACTTCTTTGGTCACAAACTCTTAAAATTCTCTTCTCTGACCGTAGTATTTTATCATTCCATCTTTCCCCGTGCTTAATCCCCTAGTGATCCTAATCGCTAACCCTTTTCTTCATCTTTGCTGTGACCTCCATTCTTTCCACCCCTTAATTCTTTTCCCAGGCTACGAACCTTGCACTGACTACATTCTGCTTTCTTCTTTAACTTGACCCCATGGTGAACCAACTCAAGCCTGCGCTATCCTTGCTCCTTTTTCCTATCATACTTTACCAGATCCTAACACTATCGTTTCCAATATCTGCCTGTTTTGCTCCTATTCTGAATGGAGCTCCAATAAGGGAAAGAGTCCATTCTTCTCTAATCACTTGGTTATTCTTTTCTCCACAGTAGCTGTTCCAAAACCGTTCATCTCTTCTTAAGCGTCACATGGTATATCCCCTCCTTCTACCTTCTTAGCTGAGAATGGTCTCAAAATTCTCTTCCCCTTCCTCCTCATCTTACACAATTAAAACATTTTCCTCAGTTAACTCCTCCTTTATTCCATTCTCAGATGCTCCTTTCTAAAGCCAACCCCTCCATATGTTTCCTTGACCTTATAACTGCTCAATTTTTCCAGCAAATTGCTTCCTTACTGTCTAATCTTAAGCATCTTCCTGTCTCCTTACTTCTTCTAAGAAACCTGCAAATATATACCTCACCAACACTTTAAAATACAAAACCCCCCTCATTTCATCCTGCAGTGTCCACTGGCTGTGATTTCTTAGTTGCAAGATTGAATGGCTCCTTCTCAGTCCTGATCTTTCTTGACTTCTCTGCATCATTTGATACCTGGTGACACTTGTCTCCTGGGTACCTTCTTCTTTGTAGGCTTTTCTGGCATTGCTCTCTCCGGGTTCTCCTTCTATTTGTCCAAATAGTTCTTCTCCTTTGTACTTTGCTGGTTCTTTACCCATGTGATCCTAAAAGGGATTCCTGCAAGACTGTACTCTCTCAGTTGGTGATCTTATCACTCCCATTGATTCAGCCATTATCTCTATGCAGGTGATTCATCCTTACAGATAGAGAGATAGCCAGCCTTAGTCTCTTTACAGACCAATGCTGCTTTAACTATCTCATCTCAAACTGGATGTGCAGCAGGCACCAGAAGCTCACCATGTTCAAAACAGAACTCATTATCTCACTCTTCTTCCCTCTCTCCATCCTCCCATTTTGAACTTTCCTCTTATGATTGAGGTGCCACCATCTTCCTGAGCTTGGGATCTTTATACCATCCTTGACTACTTTCACTCACTCTACTTGTATGTAGAGTGCCATATTTTGTCATTATTGATTTTACATTGTCCTTCTCTCCACTCATAAAGCCACAGTCCTAGTTTAGGCCCTCATTACCTATTGCCTAGGTTACTATGATAGCCTTCTAATTGGTCTCCCTGCTTCCAATCTTTCCTCACTTCAGTTCATTCTATACTCAGCTGCCAAAAAGATTTGTCTAAAGCATGGGTGTGACCAGGTCACCTTACTCCTCAATGGATGCCAATGTTGCCTTTAATACCCCTGGGGTCAAATATAAAGTCCTTAGTTTGTCTTTTAAAGCTCTTCCCAACCTGTCCCCTTCCTACTTTTTCTGGTTTTTTTACACTTCGCTCCTTTCCATGCACTCAGTGATCTAGCTGTACTGGCCCACTTGTTGTTCCTCAAACATAATATTCCATCTCTTTTCTCAGTGCTTTTGCACTGGCTGCCCCTCATGCCTAGAATATTCTGTTACCTTTAACTCTTAGTTTCCTTGACTTCCTTCAAGACTTAACTCAAAGCCCACTGAAGGAGGTTTTTCCTGGTCCCTCCAATCACTAATGCTGCCCCTTTCGGATTACCTTTCATCTATGATATGTATATACTTTGATATAAATACATGTTGTCTCCTCCTTTAGAATGAATACTCCTTGAGGGCAGAGACTATATTTTTGCCTTTCTTTGTATTTTCAGTGCTTAGTATATTTCCTGGAATGGAATGTTTATTGACCAGCTCACTGCCCTGACTTTAATTGTTAGGAAGTTTTTCCTTAAATCAAACCTAAATCTATCTCTCTGCAGCTTTCATCCTTTATTCCTTGTTCTACTTGGCCCTAAAGGGCCAACACTAGTATAATCTCTTTTCCACATGACAGCCATTCGGGAGCTTAAAGATGGCTATGATGTCTCTTCTCCACTTCCTACCTGATAGTTTTTTCTCTAGGCTCAAGATTCCCTGTTCCTTCAACTTATCCTTATGGCATGATCTGCAGTTCCTTCATTCCTTGGTTACTATCTTCTGGACATGGTATAGGTTGTCTCTCTTCCCCCAGAATTCTATAATTCAATCTTTCATATGTCCCTATCTAGAGTAGAGAATTGTGAAACTCTTTTTCATAAGGAACCTTATTATACTATTGCTATTAATATAGACAAGGAGAACATTAGCTTCTCCCCCCGCCATCTTACTTTTGACTTGTTTACTTATTTTCAGTCATGTCTGACTCTTTGTGACCCTATTTGGGCTTTTCTTGGCAAAGATTCACTCTGATTCAGAAGTATGATATGGCACATCCCATAAGGAGAGCTAGCAATCTTAGTTAATACACTCCTACACTGAAAATTCTTGGTTAAATTCTTAGTACAATTTTGGTGGAGAGAAGTCATTGGGTAAACAGTTTGCAATATAACTAACTTTCCTGAAACATTTCTGTTCTGCAGTGAGAGAGTGACACGTTAACTTATGCCCAGAAGCAAGTTAATGCTCAATGTAGAGATGGAAACACGGCTTAGTAGAAGGGTGTAGGTTAATAAAGATTAATTTCAGAGTTTATCTTTAGATGTGGTTTCTTGATGATTTTTCATAGGCTCTGATTCCAGAAAATCATTTTGAAACGAGAAATATAAGTAGAGAGACTTTATGGAGTAGTTTCATTTTGTGCATATTTTAGGATATTACTTGAATTAATGAATGAAAGAATACCATAACAAGACAATACCTGCTCTCTCTCTTTACATTCTAATAAAGGAAACTGTTGCATGCAGAGGAGTAGTGGTCCTGGGAAGTTATATTGATCTTGGAAGTCACGAGAAATAGTGAGGTGGATAATAGGGAATTTGATTTACATGGCCCTTTTTGAAGTAATGGTTGAAATCATTTGAATACAGCTCTAATGAGATGAAAAGGGGGGTTGGTGTTTGGTGGCTGAGTAGTTGCCCGGAGAGTGAAGAAACATGATCCCAGAGCAGGAGTTCAGAGTTGAATTGTCTAATTCCTCCTTGGAAAATGTCTATATAAGTTTGGTTTGGAGAACATAACACAAGTAGTTGCAAGGCAAGAGACAACTAGAATGAAGAAGACTTTTACATTTTTTTTTAATTTATTTTTTTATTTTTAGTTTACAACACTCAGTTCCACAAGTTTTTGAATTCCAAATTTTCTCCCCCTCCTCCTGTCCCCTCCCCCCCAAGACGGCATGTAATCCAATATCAGTTCTGCATAAACCTTCACATTAAACACAATAGTCAAGTTGTAAAGAAGAATTATAACCAATGGAATGAACCATGAAAAGGAAGAAACAAAACCAAAAAGGAAGGAAAAAAAAAGGGCAAATAATTTGTCCTAGTCTGCATTCAGACTCTGTAATTCTTTCTCTGGATGTGAATCGCTTTTTCCATCATGAGTCTTTTGAAGCTGTCTTTGAACCTTGTATTACTGAGAAGAGCCAAGTCTATCAAAGTTAGTCATGACAGATACCGGGTGTCTGTAATTGTGTATAATGTTCTCCTGGCTCTGTTCCCCTCACTCAGCATCAGTTCATGTAAGTCTTTCCAGGTTATTATGAAGTCCCTCTGCTCCTCATTTCCTATAGCACAGTAGTATTACATTCACATACCACAACTTGTTTAGACATTCCCCAGTTAATAGGCATCCCCTTGATTTCCAATTCTTTGCCATCACAAAAAGAGCTGCTATGAATATGGTTTGTATGTACAGGTCCATTTCCCACTTTTGTGATCTCTTTGGAATACAGCCCTAGAAGTAGTATTGTTGGGTCAAAGGGCATGCACATTTTTATAGCCCTTTGAGCATAGTTCCAAATTGCTCTCCATAATGGCTGGATCAGTTCATAACTCCACCAACAATGTAACAGTGTTCCTATTTTCCCACATCCTCTCCAGCATTTATCCTTTTCCTGTTTCGTCACGTTAGCCAGTCTGACAGGGGAGATGTGGTACCTAAGAGTTTTGATTTGCATTTCTCTAATCAAGTGATTTTTTTCATATAACTATAGATAGCTTTAAATTCTTCCTCTGAAAACTGCCTGTTCATATCCTTTGACTATTTATCAATTGGGGAATGACTTGTATTTCTATAAATTTGACTCAGTTCCTTGTATATTTTAGAGAGGAGACCTTTATCAAAGACACTGGTTGTAAAAATTCTTTCCCAGTTTTCTGCTTCCCTCCTAATCTTTTTTGCATTGACTTTGTACAAAAACTTTTCAATTTGACATAATCAAAATTATCCATTTTGCATTTTGTAATGTTCTCTACCTCTTGTTTGGTCATAAATTCTTCCCTTTTCCGTAAATCTGACAGGTAAACTATTCCTTGCTCTCCCAAATTGCTTATAGTATCACAGCCTTTATATCTAAGTTGTGATTTTGACCCATTTTGACTTCATTTTGGTATGCCCAGTTTCTACCATACTGTTTTCCAGTTTTCCTAGCAGTTTTTGTGAAATAGTGAATTCTTAACCTAGAAGCTGGATTCTTTGGGTTTATTAAAGAGTAGATTGCTATAGTCATTGACTGTTGTGTCTTGTGTACCTAACTTATTCCACTGATCCACCACTCTATTTCTTAGCCACTACCAAGTAGTTTTGATGACTGCTGCTTTATAATACGGTTTAATATCTGGTATGGCTAGGCCACCTTCCCTAGCATTTCTTTTAATTAATTCTCTTGATATTCTGGACCTTTTGTTCTTCCAGATGAATTTTGTTATTATTTTATACAGCTCTATAAAATAATTTTTTGACAGTTTGATTGGTATGGCAATGAATAAGTAAATTAGTTTAGGTAAGATTGCCACTTTTATTACATTAGCTCAGCCTAACCATGAGCAACTGATGTTTTTCCATTTATTTAAGTCAGACTTTATTTATGTGAAAAGTGTTGTGTAATTATGTTTATATAGGTCCTGGGTTTTTCTTGACAGGTAGACTTCCAAATATTTTATAGTGTCTACAGGAACTTTAAATGGAATTTCTCTATCTCTTCTGTTGGGCTTTGTTAGTAATATATAGGAAAGCAGAGGATTTATGTGGGTTTTAAAGTTGAGTTCCAGTTTTATAAACTGGCATATCACTTTTGGTGCTTACCACCTTGACTAGATAACATTAACTTTAGGGCCTAATGTCATCGAACTAAATCAGAAGTTCCCAAGCTTATTTGGCCTACCACCCCCTTTAAAAAATATTACTCAGCACCCCCCTGGAAATCTACTTTCTTTAACCTTTTAATGGTTTGGTTTTTTATGGGGGGGGGACAGATGGGGGAAATTTACATCATTTCAAAAAAATAATTTAAAAAATGACATCTTAAATTTAATAGTTTATTGTAAATTTGTGGGTTTTTTCCTACATTGAAATTTTGATGATGCAGTATTGCTTTTGAGGTGCCAGTTCTGAGAGCTGGTTCAGGTATGAAAGAATTCACTTAGATGATTTTCTCTTAGCCATTCATTGGGCGCTTTATTACGACCTGAGATTTAGCAAGTTGCTAAACAAAGGCCCTGATAGTAGGAAAAAACCAGACTTATATAGATGGAAAGCTATATAGCCTGTAGGATGATGATGTAATTTTAGGGTTTCTTATGGTGGGGTTGAAGATTTAGGGACAAGATTAGTAGTGAGGAAGGTGAAAATTGTCATGACAGGATGAGGAAGATGAATGACAGAATAGGGCACACAGGTTAAGGGGGACAAAAGCAATTCTTTTGGTACAAGTTGTGTGGTATTTCAAGATAAGAGGAAAGAGGCATTAAAATACACTCAAGTTATAGGATTGGCTATAGAATGAGCCTCAAACCCCTTTAGGGGGCCTGGGAAAGTAACCCATAATATTAACTGTTAGGGCACCATTTATATCCATATGGTATCATATTGTGAACAAGTCATTACATGTACATATTTCTGCCCATGCATTCTGGACTTCCTGACATTGCATGACAGGCTCTCTGTGCCAACACTTACTTGTTAAGACCTGTTGGAGGACTTGACCACTGATTGGTTTTGGCTTGCATTTTGTGTGTTTATTTGGAAAATAATGTAAACAATATGACTTTGACTCTGTTACACAACAGATGAAACATGTATGAATGGTTTTCAAAATTTTCTTATCTTTACTTTCCTTGTGCTTCCACTGCCCTCTTATTTTTATTCAATACCCCCTAATTGCACCCAAAGCTACAACCCCCCCACATTGTTCTAGCACTACCCCCACCTCCCAGGGGGCATTATTGCCCACTTTGGGAACCTCTGAACTAGATGTTCTCTATCCCCATCCTTCTGAAATGATAAATATTTCAGAATGTTTTCTCAAGCTCTGAGCAGAAGTTTCAACTTAGTGAATATTGTGTGTGTGTGTGAGTGACTTATGTAAGAGAAGCAGTAGAAAACTTTTTTTTTGAGAAAGCAAGGGACTGTTTGCTACCATTTATTTTTCTTTTTATAGTCATCTTGGAGCTCTCCTGGCCTTGTGTCTGATGACCAACAGAAGGCCATTCTGTCAAGGTGACACTTCCTGTTTAATTACTTCTTTTACAAATAATCTTAGTTCACTTAAACATACAGTTTTCTTCTATTGTTATTCAATAATGCTTTTTCTTTCAAAGAATTCCAGATGTTCTATCTATAGACAACAACATTTTTCAAACAATTGAAATGGCTGAAAGGGATAGAAAAGCAGGAAAAGTTCCGACAAGGAGAAGCGATTTGTTGATTCATTAAGGTGTTTCTCAGAGGTTAGCTTTAAAGTGAATCATTTTTGCATCCCGATATAGTAGAAATATATGCCATCTTACTCTGGGGACTTGGATTCTAGTCTCAGCTTTACCACTATGATTGTAACTATGATTTTTAACCACAAAAAGGAAAATTATGTAGGAATGTTAAATGTTTCAAGAGTTGGGAGAGAATGGTGCTTCCCTATGTATATAGGCTAATTATGGGGGTAAAAATTTCTAGGTCAGTTAAAGCTGCAATGCAAGAAAAGCTCATGGGGCATTTGACTTCTGATAAAGCCGGTGAAAATCCTGAAACTACAGACTCAAATCATTCTAAGAAAGGTATTAGACTTATTTGTATTGTATTCAAAACTTAGAGAAAACCAGCATTACTGATAAATTGTGATAAACAAGGGTTGAAGATTAATGAAAGAAGTTCATATTATGTAAAACTGGTTTTATTTATATTTTATTTTCAGTTAATAAGCATTTATTTTCTTTACCCCTCCCCACCACTCATTTAAAAGAAAAACAAAACCTGCTTGTAGCAATTTAACCTAGCAAAACAAGTTCTTATACTATTCTTACAATCTTATATTGATCAAATGAGGCAATATTTATCAGTGCCTGGCACATAGTAGGCACTATATTAATATTTATTCCTTTCTCCTTTTGGGACCAGAAATATATATCTTATTCTGCATCTTGTATCTATCCATTCTCTATCAGGTGGTAGAGATTATTGTTTGATATCTTGATCCATATTGTAATAATAGCTAATTTATATATCATTTTGTTTTCCTTATAACAATTCTTTGGGGAAGGTAGTGCAGGTATTTATTATAATGAGGAAACTGAATCTCAGAGAGGTTGTGACTTGCTCGTGGTCATGTTGATTCTAAGTGGCAAAGGTTTCCTCATCCCGGTGAATTTTTTATTGGTTTGGATCTTTTGATTGGTATTGATCTTTCCGGATAGTTTTAAAATATTTTAATAAAAATGATTTTTTTTAATGGAAAAGGCATAATAAATCCCAAAAATATACCAGGAGGTATAGCAAACACATGAAATGATTCAAAAAGATCTTGGTTGTCTAGACCAACGGAACAAATTTAATAAGATAAAATGATAGTGTCTAGGATAGTGAAAGGCCGGAAGAACATATCATATAAGAATTAGTTATGGGAACTGTATGTTGTTGTTAGCCTAGTAGAGAGAAGATTTAGAAGGTTTGTAGCCACCTTCACATCTTTAGAGAACTGTCTTGTGGAAAAGAGAAAAACTTGGTTTGTTGCATCTTCAGGACCAATTAGGAGCAATTTCAGTGGAAACAGATTTGTTAGCATACAGAAAAATGCTGTATGGAAAACCTAAGAAAGAGAGCTCTTCCTTTTCTGTATTGAAGCAGGGAAGGTTTGTAAGCAGGGGGCATCATGAAGGCAAATGTAGAGTATGTGGAACTTTGGTTTTATCTAATGATTCTAACTCTGGAAAAAACATTTCCCTCTCTAACCTTGAGGCATTTTATTTGTCTTCATCTCTCAAAGATCAACTTTTGGACTGGGTATGCTATATCTTCTTTAAAGAATGAAGATGAAATCAAGTAATTTATTCTTTCAGGGGTGAATCTGGTGCTGGGAAGACAGAAAATACCAAGAAAGTTATTCAGTATCTTGCTCATGTTGCTTCTTCCCATAAAGGAAGAAAGGACCATAACATTCCGGTAAGCTTTTAAAAAATCATTATTAAAAAAATTTTTTTTTAAGAAATGAAAATTAAGAAAAAACCGCCTGCATTTGACTTGCACAATATCCACTTCATTCTCTTAATCAGCTGTTCTACCACAAAAAGAGGTGGGAGGAGTGTGTTGTAGGAGCTAAGCTACTCAACAGGGCTGCATCAAAGAGAATTTTTCCTCTTGTGGAACCTGTAAGGAGTTAGTAAGCTGAATTGAAGAGGTTTGAATGCTGCTTAAAGCATATTGATTTTTACTTTCAGTCATTAGGATCCTTAAACTTTTTTACCTGCTTGGTTTTCGGAGCACAGCACTGTTCTTGACCTCTTAAGACTTTCTTGGGGGATTATGAGGATGAGGTTTAACAGAAGCGGGGAAAAATCATGTTTCCTTAAAATTTATTTGGGTAAGAGAAGAGAGTAAGAATTTTTTGGGTGTGTTAGGGGATTGGGGATGAGAGTATGAATATATTAAATCTGTTCATTGGATTCAGGAAGTGAGTGTAGCCCTCAAGTTCTCAGGTTGCCAGAGTCATTCTTACAACTCTTAGTTCTCCTTGTAATAATAAAGATGCAGAAATGCCAATTAATGGAGCTTGATGGCATGCTGGATAAGCTTTTATCACACTAAATTGCATGTTGACCTGAATAATATGGGAAATAGTTTGCTGCAAGGGAAAGCCCAAACTTGCTAACATTTGCATTTATTTGTTTGTAACCAGCCTGAATCGCCTAAGCCAGTGAAACATCAGGCAAGTGCTTTTCTTTATGCTTCTTAGTTATGAGTTAATGCGACTATTCTCTTTGGCTTCTTATGTGTTCTAGTGGAAGCAAATTATATAGCTAAATTTATATTGTCAGACAATCAGTTGTTAGAACAATAATTAAAATAGTTATTTTTCACTTTCTTCTGTTAGAGATGGTAGAACAAATTGCATTTACTTCAATTTTATCAAATTTTTTGTTTTTATTTGTTCTGTAACATTGACTTTATGGTATTATTTATAAAGCATGTTCATGTAACAAGGTTTTTGTTCCAAATATATGCCTCCAATACCGCATGGAATTATTTCATTAGCTGTTAATTATAATCTGATAACAGGCTTTTGTGTTCTATATCATATTTTGAGTTACATGCTGTGATGTCAAAAGTTCGAACATTTGGGATAACAGATGTTCCTAATCTCTTAAAAGTCACGCATCATTGCTGTCTATGTTTGTATTTAAGGGCTTCATTTTATTCAACATATAAAGTTAGAATTTTCTTTCTCATGGACAAATTCAGGAGAGTGTAGTCCTAGAAACTATGCTTAATACATAATGAGACTAATTCCTTTCTTTTAGCTTCACAGGCCACAGGAATAACATATACAGGAGAAAGTTACCTATTTCCCTCCTCCACTCAGTTAGAGGAGATGACTTCTCCCACACACGAAAGGTGCAGACATGGTATAGGTACATTACACACAACTGGGCCAAATGTATATTCTTTATATGTATATCTGTAGTATAGTCTTTTCCCTGTTGCTGAGAAAATCTTATGGATGTATCTTCTATGACATAAACTAAACTGTGATATAAAACAAATGTGAGGAAGAGTTATAAAGACAATTTATAAATATAAAGGAATTGGACACAAGTGTTAGGACTTTACCTTCCCACTTAGTTGGGGATATGTTTTAGAACAGAGGTATCAAACTCACAGTGGGACAAAACTCCTGTGGCACAAACTAGATTAAAATATAATTGGTAAATGTTTAAAAAAAATTAAAACTACAATACAATATAGATAATGTTGATTTGTGGTTTGTTGTTGGTCCATTTGAGGACCGCAGTTTGTCTTCACTGCTCTAGACATTCCTCTGAATGAATTAATCCTTGAAGGACTATGTTGTACTTGTGTTAAGTGGACAGCCTCAATTAAATACTATCTGTATGAAAGATCATGGCCTATAGTTATTACTTTGGCAGCTAGAACTGAAAAGCGGGAAGTCTAATCACTAACTTAAAGGGCTATTTTGATTAGAGGCTAGAGTGTTACCACAATTCCAGACACTACTTTTTTTCACCATAGTATAAATCAGAATGGTAAATATTCATTCTAATATTTAAATATACAGATTTAGACTATGTTGTCAAATCCTTATATGATTTAATATATGGCATAAAACCTAACAATTTAACACTTTAAGTGTCATTTTAAACTTCAGAATGGCTCTCTATGTATGAGTGGTATATCTATGCCTGTACATTGAATTAAATCATTGATATATACATTTTTTCAAAGATAGTAAAAGCTTCTGTGTCCATGCTTTAAAGTCATTATCAGTCTGTATGATACTGCATTAATTTTATGTTTACAAAACCATCTGTATTACAGGGGCGTGGCTCATAACCCAGTCTACCTATGATCTGCTCCAGTAATCATTTTTCCAAATTCTTATTTAAAAAAATCATATAAAAAGATATCTGTTTATATATGCTAAATATAGTAAGACTTGAGGTTGTGGTTTTTTTTCATAGGTTGTACTTTATTAATATTGACTATAGTTTTCAGTAGTTTGATGTTACTAAGCACTATGAACCTGCTAGTCATTTCCCCCAAGGCCACAAGGACCTTGCACCTGGTGTCCTAGGACTTAACCAGTAGATGGCAGTCTAGATTGTATAACCAAGTGGTAAAGCTATGGTCAGTTAATAAAGACGTGGAATAATCTGTGTTCCCTTGTCCTGATTTGTGTTCCCTATTTTTAAATACAAATATTCTTCCTTTTTTAAAGAAAAGGAAATAGACATATCAAATCAAGTCACAGAATTATAGAATTTGAGGGGTTGCAAGAGAAGAAACCTCAGTAGTCATCTAGTTCAAACTTTATATGAAAGGAAACTCTACTTCACCATACCCAATAAGTGGTTGTTGAGGTTTTGCTTGAAGACCTCCAAAGAAGGGGAACCCATCACTTTGCAACCTACCACTCCACTTCGTGATAGCTCTAATACTTAGGAAGTTTTCCTGACATTAAGCCTAAAATTGTCTCTTTCCAGTTTCCACCCCTTGCCCCTAGTTTTGCCTTTTGGGGCAAAACAGAACAAATCTATATTTTCCTCCAAACGAATTCCTCCTCCACTAGCCCTTCAGATACTTGAATACAGTTACCGTGTTCCTGCCAAGCCTTCTCTTCTACAGGTTCAGTTAATCTTCATATAACATAACCTTAAGTTTTTCACCACTAACCCTCAGTGATACCTGTACTAGGATTTCTAGCTCCTTATTGGTTACTTGAACTTTGGGTATTTCCATATAGATATTTGAGACCATTGGTTTTATTATTGGGCACAAATTGTCTCTGTGAAACAAATTTTAATTAGTTTAATCATACAAATAATTATCTTTCACACTGACCTAGGACTCTGCTGGTCTTTGTGTCTGGACATTGTTTTAGCCAGCAGAGCAACTAAGGCATAATAGTATTTTGATCAGTTACTAAATGTGATTTCTTTAAGCTAAGCTTTTGTATGTTTTAGGCTTTTCGTGCTTGAATAGCAACTGGAACAAGTCTGTTTCCATGAGCTTTCAGCCTGCTCCATACAAATACTTGAGTTCTCCATACATACTTGAGTTCTGATTCAAAGGCAAGGAGATGACAGAATGCACGTCATCTTTAAACTTTCAGGTTGTTAATTCTTCCTCCTTTTAGAATAAAGTTTGCTTCCCTTACTGGAAGAAAATTACGATTTCTCCAATTTTAAGGATCCTCCCCCCTTTTTTTGTATGTTGATCAACAAAGTATCCATAAATCATACTTTAGGTCTACCAGGTTTTTTGCCAGTTTTTCAGTAAGTGAATTGGGACTTTTAGAGAAATAAAAGCCCCAGAATCCATAGTTGTATAGACTACTGTCTAATCAAATTTGATAAGAAGATTAGTACCTCTGTTCTGCCAGTTCCTGTTTCTTTTCCCTCAGCCATAATAGTTAAGAAATTACTTGTTAGTTTCAATAAAAAATCTGAGTTTAGGAAATTGTCTAGTGTGGATATAATTGAAATTAGCAGTATTCGTAGTTTTAGGATGCCTTTAAGTGTTCATTTTGTTCATTCCTTTGTGAGAGGTGCTGGAGGCAGTGAAAGTTATGGTTTACTTCCATTTTGGGAAGATAGATTTTTATTGATATCTTGAGTATTTATATTACCCACATTTCTCAGTATGTTCCTCTCTTCTCTCCCAGAGAGCTGTCCTTTAATAGAGTTTTTAAAAATAGGAATAAAAAAAGTTAAATAAAACTAATCAACATATCTAAAAAGTCTGAATTTTTTTCCATTTTACACATCTTTGGACTTCCACTTCTAGAAAGAAGAGGGAGGAAATATCTTCTCACATCTCTTCTTTGGGGCCAAGCTTGAACTTTGTAATGTCTCCGTTCATGATATTAACTCAGATCATGAGCTGTTTATTTGATTTTACCCATAACAGAAATCACTTGTGAGGTATAGTCTTGACTCAGCAGAGGGAGGATAGGGTGAAGGAGTGTGCAGTTGGGCGGATGATGTAATAACCTCAATAGGGACATAAAACTGCATTGGAGGTTCTATTACTATGACATTCCTTTGAGTTAAGGCTTTTGTTACTGTTATCTCCTAGAAGTTTTTTTTTTAGAATTCTTTAAAAATCACTAGATCTTTATCTCCTGAATCCTTTTTCCAAGAAGAGGGCAACAGAAAGATGAACTTCTCTACTTGGAATTATGTTGGGAGACTTATATACCTCTTTCTTATGTACCTCTGAAAATTAGAATTCCTTTTTCTTCCCTTAACACCTACTCACCTTACTAGAATAGTCTCTAAGACTTGACCCTGAACAGATGAGAATTTTGAGATCAGTCTTTCTCTCTATACCTCCCACTCCCTTACCTCTTCCACATATTCAAGTTCTTTTGTACTAGGACCCTTCTTCCCCCTAAATGTGCAGCCATTCTTGCTGTCAGAGACCTAAAAGTGACATTCATTATCATTTAAGATGAAGCCTACTCTCTGTGAAATCTAATTTTCTCTTAAGTAATTCAGTAGTAAAAATTTGGAATCTGCAGGTTTAAACAAAAGAACTCATCGTTAGATCCTACAATTATAAATTTGAAGTGGAAAGGAACTTTAGAGATTGTTGAGGGACTTTTAGATACTATCCAACTCCCTCATTTTACAGGTGAGGATTCTGAGGCTCAGATTAAATGACTTACCAAGGTTCATACAAGCTTTAGTTGTCTGACCAGATCTTCCTGATTGCACGTCTGGCATTCTATCCTCAACATTATCGTGCCTCATTGAGCAGAAGAGAATTGATGGGAAACTCGGCTCAAGAAAATACTGCTGTTTGATTAGTCAAAATGGGAGTCACCATCCTACTGCCTGAGTAATTTATATTAAGAAATTTCCAGTTAAAATCAAGTTGTTGAAATTATGGTAGTTTAAGATTTAGAACCATCAACTATGTTCTTGAAGAGGACCATGACATCAGGGAGATGTCTATATGACTTGCACTTGACTTTGATTTGAATGAGGGAGGGCTGTGCAAGGTCACCAGCCTCACTTTCTCCTCCAGAACCATCTGGGTCCGGTAGCCAGACATACATCAGGAGGTCTGGAGATGGCCCAGGATGCAGTGGGAGTCCCTGGCCCTTTCAGGCTAAGGCCTTTTCATGTTCTCAGTTTGAATGAGATAACACCCATTCAGTGAATGGATCTCTTACAGGCAGCTAGGTGGTGCAGTGGATAAGCACTGAACCTGGAGTCACAAAGACCCTAGTTCAAAGCTGGCCTCAAACACCATCAACCAAGTATTAATTTAAGCACTTATTGTATACCAAGCACTGTAGTTGGTGCATTTACTTTATTTGTATCTGAATACATTTAGACATATACAGAATAATTAAACAGAGAATAAATACAAATAAAAATTTGTTTAATAAGGTAGTTTAAGGAGGATACCAACATTTGAGAGGACTAGGAAAGGCATTACATAGAAGGTCATGCTTGACCTTGTGTCTGCTCTTAAGAGCAGAAAGGAATTAAGCGACATGAGTGAAAAGAGAGTGCATTCCAGGCTTGGGGGCCAGTGCAGAGGCACAGGTGAGAGATCAGAGGTCATCATTTTGTGTGTGTGTGTGTTGGTCGGTCTGTATAGAATGAAGGAGAGTAAGGAATCTGATAAGACCAAGGTATGAACTTGGGAGATTGCCTCCTAAGTGGCAGGTCTGCCCATGTTATTCCCATCCATGGCAGCTAGGTGGTACAGAGGATTACACTGAGCCTGGAGTCAGGAAGACTTAAGTTCAAATTCAGCCTCACAAACTTCCTGTCTGTATGACCCTGAGCAAGTCACTTAACCTGTTTGCCTTGGTTTCCTCAAGTCTAAAGTGGGAATATGCTGTTATAGCATCTACCTTGCAAGGTTGTTGTGAGGATTGGTATTTGTTTAAAAAAAAAACAACACTTGGCACAGTCCCTAGCATGAGGTATGCGATATATAAAAGTTCCTTCCTCCCTTCTTCCTTCCTTCCTTCCCTCTGTTGTCCCCTTCAGATGTTAAGTGTTTGGCATAAACCCTACCCGTCTTTATTCCTCTCCACTTAATCTTTGGTCCAGACATACTGGCCTACTTACTTTTCCTCACATATGATACCGTAGCTCCCATTTCTAGGTCTTTGCACTAGCTGTTCGCTGTAAAGTACTTGGAATTCTTCTTCTGACCTTCACGTTTTAGAATCTGTGGCTCACGTGCCACCCCTTGCAGAAAATGTAGCTGTGCCTTCTGCTCCAAGGCTGTTTGCCACCTACTCTGTATGTATCTTATATGTACCAATTTATTGATATTTGGCGTCTCCCCAGTAAGAACATAAACAGTGCTTAGAGGCTATGTTTTGCCTTTAAAATGTGTCTGTGTCTGTGTGTCTGTCTGTTGTTGAGGACAGTGTCAGGTATACATATTAATGTTTAATAAGTGCTCACTAATTTACAATGTTGGAAATTTTGAAGTTTGAACTGGATAAATTTTATTTATCTGGAAAATTCATTGATGTGAAATTACTTTATTCATTGCCAGGTAAATATATAATTAAATTAATCTCTATATAAAAATAAAATAAAACAGATAGGCCTTCTGCTGGGATTTGGTTGTCTTTGTAGTAGGCTTGGCTAAATGGTACAACTCTTCATTTCCTCATTGAATTTGACTACAGGTAAAATATATGAAAATCTGGATAATCCAGATAACTGCCTTGGAACGCGTAACATGGATATTAATATACAGTGTAGCATCTTTTTGAGTAAACAACTGTTTTAGCTTTTACTCAGAGATGAGGATGGCCGTATCTGTCTCATTATTCAATTTCATCTCACTTCTGGTCAGTATTTCTAAAAGTATTGAGTTTTCACACTAAAATTTCATTCATTCTTATAGCGTATATAGAGTAATGTTAAAAGAATTTTACATGTGGTCCTTAGAAATCCTCCAACCTATCTCCTTTCACTTATGGATGAGGAAACTGAGAGCCCAGAATAGTTGTGAACCGTTCAGTTTGCCAGCGACTAGCTGTGTGACCATAATTATCTCTTAAGTATGTTGATGGGTGAAGTAAATGGTGAGATAGTACATTTGCATAGCACCTGGGTTCTAATTTTCAAATCTTTTTTTTTTTTCACCTTAGACTCACTTCTACAAGCTGGTTTAATTTTTAGGGTCAAGATTCTGTTAATTTTTAAACTATAATGATGTGTCTTTTGAAAAAGCGGTCTAGTTTTGTTCACAGATTCCAGTTTCTTAGTTCCAATCTAGAAGTACAACTTCTTCAAGGAAAGAATTGGCATACTTTTTTCCCACGATACTATTCCTTTTGGGACTCATGGATAAAATATGGATTAATGTACTTTAATTTATAGTTTTTTATGATTTGCATACAAGTTCACACGTAAGTTTTGAGTATTCCTAGGCTTTCTGGATACAATGAAGAGAAACTCAGTTGTTTAAATTCAATTTGAATAAGAAATAATGTTAGTACCTTTTTGTTCCTGTGGTTTTCCTGTCTGTTAAAGGAGGGATAATGCCAACCTATATCAGAGTATTTTGTGCATATCTGTTGAGAACATCTGTGTGTAAGTACTTTTTCTCTCATTTAAGATGGTAACATTTTTAATAATGAGCTTTGGCTTACTCAAAAAAAAAAATCACTGTGATAGTGTTACATAACATTTTACTTTTGGAAAATCTGTTTATTGCGTTTTCCCATAAATCTGTGCCTAATATATTTTTCTTATACTTAAATCCATTGTCTTTGTTTAACAGCATTGATCTCTTTGGTATCATTATGTACATATGCTAATTTATTTCATTTTTAGTGAAGTCCTATCAAAACATCCATGATCGAGAAGACCCATTTAAAAAGGGCAGTTGGTATGAAAGAACTGAGAAAAAGAGGCAATCAAATGTGAGGGTTAATCGAAGACTTTGGTTTAACATAAATAATTCTGTGTTTGTTTTTGTATTTGTGTGTGATGTGTTTTAGGGAGAACTTGAAAGGCAACTTTTACAAGCAAACCCAATCCTTGAATCATTTGGAAATGCAAAAACTGTGAAAAATGACAACTCTTCTCGTTTTGTAAGTTTAATAGCACCATGAAGTTTAATTCCTGAGTTTTCTGTCTGAATTACTGGCATGAGTGATAACATGAAGTTATTATACTTCCAAGAATTTAAGTAGAAATTGAACTGCAAAGCAGAAGATAGATAGGTGGTTTATTGGGGGAAAAAAGAGTAAGTGCTGTTGGAGATAGAACCTTTAAAATAGTTTGCTATTTCATGAGATGGCTTAAAGCATTGCTTACTGTGTTTAATTTTGTTATTTGCTAGAGCTTTAAAATGTTCGATATATAAACTGGCATATATATATGTGTGTGTGTGTGTGTGTATGTGTGTATATATATATATATATATATATGTGTGTGTACACACACACACACACCGCTTTGAAGCTAATTCAGAATTACCAAAAGTTGGCAAGTTTGACTGTCATTTGACTTTTGAGTTGACTTTTACTTTTTAAAATGTGGCTGCTAATTTATACTGTAGTCTCATTTTTTTCTTAACTGTCGTATTTGGTCAGAATGAGACTTGATTTCTTAAGAGTTGGAAAATGTTGGAGACATGTTGGAAAATGCATATTTTGGAGATAGGGTGTTATAACCACACTCATGGACAATGCAGAATTGAAATTGGTGTTGGAAGCATTGTTTTATGCTCTTAGTGTTTCTGACGGTCCGTTACACCTCCTCAGTTATTCTGGTTCTGCTTAGGACACAATGGTAATGTTCCTAAAAGAATATGAAATCTTCCTTTAAAGTCAGGGTGTTAAGCTAAAGTCTCTTTCAGCCCTAAGAGTCTACAAATATATAGAATAATATTTCAGAGCTGTAAAGGACCTTAGAAACAGTCTAGTCCAATTTCTTCATTTTACAGAGGAGAAAACGGAGTCCCACAGAGTGAAAGTGACTGGTCCATTAAGGTCACAGACACAGATACTCCCCTTCCTCCTTCCAGAAAGTTTAGATTTGTGTTTGGGATAGGGAAGAGAAGGGTGAAGGGAATAAGCATTTATTGAACACTTACTATATGCCAGGCAGGGTATGAAGCACTTTACAAACATTATTTTATTTGATGCTATGGGAGAGATGCATAGTTTCTTATTTTGCTCATCTTCTGCACTGACTGGCTTGTAGAGAGCTTTATAGACATTGGGAGGGCTCTAATACTTCTGGGAAACTCCATTAACTCCAACAATGGACCATTCTCAGCAAATAAGATGTGTTATGAAATGTGCTCATCTCAAGAAGAAAGATTTTTATTTTTACTCAGTGTTCTGTATGATTCCCAAGAAATCTAAGAGGAATTATATTCATCTTGGATCTCAGGGACCAAATTTACTATGCACGAAAACATTTTAAGGGAGTTGCCATGCGGTAGCTCTGTGCTCTGTTCTTTTAATGTAGTGTCCTTGCATATCATTGTCTCTCCAGAATTTAGCCAGTTCTGGAGCATAAGGTAAGTAATTTTTCACTCTCTTTCCTTCCTTCTGTTTGTATTTTCTTGTTCCTTAAAGTGTTTGCCAAATGTTGGTGAGCATCTGTAGAATGATTTCAGATGATTTGTCCTTGAAGTAAGCATATGTATTTCCAGCATAGGAAACTAGATGCTGTGCTTAATCCACACTTCAAACTAGTTTTTAATAAGAAACAAAAAAAACCCCACAGAACTGTTCTGGTACTTATTTAGGTGACAAAATTTATTGGGGCCACTTATACTCTGTAAATGTGTAGTCTTTCCTTCCTTTTTCCAGAGTTGAGTCATTGTTCAACTTAGAGAAATGCTTTCAAAAGTATTCCTTACTTAAAAGGGAATTCCAGTGTCTCTGATGATATTCTCATAACAAGAATACGCAAGAGACTTCACTTTATACAATCTGAAGGATCAGCAGGCATTATGATAGGTTCTGGATGATCTTAGGAGTATCACTTTCTGTCCTTTTCTATGTATGCCCACTTTCCAGAAAACGCATAGAACACATTAGATTTGTCTATTTTAGTCACCATCTCTATTATTTGATAGATGGAACCAGATGCACACACTTCCCATAAGCAGTAATTCTACAAATATATTGCTACAGAGAAGGATGTAGTACATTTTTACCCTTAGAGATACAGTGCTCTTGGTAGGTGTTATTCAGATACAACAAATGAAATAATAACACAAAACTAAAGCATATTATTATGATTAAAGAAGGAAAATAGGAATAAAAATGTAGAATGAAGAGGCAAAAAAGACTCAATTATCAAGAATTTGTTATGCACTTATTATATGATAGGCACTAGGGAAACAAACACAAACAGCCTCCTGAACTCAAGGAACTTAGGTTCTACTTAGCTAGACATGTTCATAAATAAGAATCTATAAGATAACTTTTTTTTACAGGGAAGATACTAGCACCTGAGGAGGACCAAGGAGGATCCTACTCATGTAGGACATGGATCTTGAAGAGAGTTTTGGAGGAAACAAGAATTCTAAGATAAGACATTGAGGAAGGAACACACATAGCCAATGCAAAGGCTTGGAAAACAGGAGATAGAATGACTTATATGGAGCAGTAATAAGTCCTATTTGGCCAAACTGTAGAGGGTAGGAAAGGGAATGATATATAAGGTTGGAAGGGTATTTGGGACCAGATTTTGAATGGCTATAAAAGCTAAAATATAATGAGAAGCGTGGAGAGACACAGTGGGAGAGGTAGACCTGGAAAAGGAGACCGATTTCTCACCTCTTATATATGAGAGAAAAGCAGATGTATGAGGGAGGCATGGATTTGGGGGAAAAAAATAGAGTATTGAGAAAGAAGGGCCCAAGAGATCAGAGGCTTAGATGAACGTTCTCTGACATAAACACCTTTTTTCTCCACACCTGCATTCGTGGTGGTTATTTCCATTTTGGAATCAAATCTACCACTGAGTGAGCAAACACATTCTTTAGGGTTCATTGGTGATGGCCAGAGCGATGTTAACCGTTTAGTAGGTTCCTTTTGTGGTCTAGAGGCTACCAAACTCCTCTACCTAGAAAAGCTGTGAACCCGCAAAAAACTTTTTAAAAACTATCAGTGGCTTTTGTTTTTATATCACTTTCGTTTCCAGATATTCCTCCCTCTTCCCTACTCAGATAACAATCCCTTGTATCCATAAAATAAAAAGGTGTGTGTGTGTGTGTGTGTAAAAGTATTTTAATAAAATTGGAGGAAAAAGTAGTTTAATTAAATTAACAAACACATTAGTAGGTTGACATTACATGAAATATTCCATGCCCATGATCAGCCACCTCTGCAAAGAAAAGAGGGAGGTGTATTTACTTTTGTCTTTTTCAGGGCCAGCTTTGGTCATTACAGTTTAGGTAACCCAATTTCAAAGAGGATATTGAAGAATTGTCTTTCAGAATTATGGCGTTGTTTTTATTGAGTAGTGAAGTTTTGTTTTGTTTTGTTTTCTTTTACCCAACAGCCTTTCCGAATACTCAGGGGGTCCCAAAAAAGTCAGTGCAATTTTAATGCTCTTAAGGCTTAAAACTGCCTTTAGGGATGTGCTGTAGATGTCAGAGCTCAAAGGTAACTTAAATGAAATGAGCCTCTTTGTCGCTTCCATTCGTTGGTTCTGATTCTGCTCCCTGGGGTCAAACAGCTTAAACCTACTTCAAATGACAATCTTTCAGTACTTGAAGACAGCTGTCCTATTCCCCTTTTACAGCCCCCCTCCCTAAGCCTTCTTTTTTCTAGGTTAAGTAAGCCCCGTTCCTTCAACCAACTGTGTGACACATGGCTTATCAGTATCTTCATTTGCCTTTTTGTAGTAAGATCTCTAGTTTTTCATTTGTAGCCTGAACATTATTTTTTTTAATATGAACATTTGAAGCTCTTAGTTTTATTACTCTCAGATTATGTGCAAAATGAAAGTTCCTAAGGCCTAGAGTGTGGCTTTTTGACCAAGTCTAAGTTTTACAGAACAAATCCTGTTATTAAAGGGATTTGTTCTGTGAAGTTCGAATTCAGTCAAAGGGCCACACTTGAGAACCTAGAAGGCCAAATGGACCTCAAGGCTGCAGGTTCCCCATCCCTGCCCATGAGGGTGTATTCTTGAACCTATCAGTACTATATATAGATACATGTCCAGGACTGAATTCTCTCAGTACTGGATGTATATTTTTCAGTCTACTAAGAGTGCCTTAGTTGCAATGGTGATCACCAAAGATAGCTGCTAAGATTTGAAATGCAAACTTCCACTGTGTTTGTGCAGACAGCTATTATGTTTTAGGATGTTGACCCTGGCTGCTATGCACATGATTACTTCTTATCCCTCCTTGGAATGCTGACCCTCATATTGTACCTATAATCTAGTTTCTAACCTTTGCTGAAAGACATCCTATAAGACATCACCACTTTAGAGAATAAATGAGTGTTTTCTCAGTATAAAGAGTGAGGGATATTGTTGCATGTGGAACAATCCCTTTTCCCACTGGGCTGGATTTGTGATTTCATTAATATGGTAGACTCCTGTTGAGGAGTCAGAGACAGTACTTTAATGCTGACAATTGCTAAAGCTAGCTTTCAACAAATGTGTAAGAAATGATGCTGTGAAATGCCTAAACCAAACAAGCTTGGTTCTCAGTAGGCACTGTACTGGTAAAATTAATGTTACTGAGTCTGCCCAACCACTTGGAGCACCAGCCAGCTCTCTTTATCATATTCCACAGTTGTCCAAGCTGATATTTTACTCATATACTTCACAAAGCTGTGTGCAAAAGGTTGCTGCCACCACCAGCAGCAATAGCAGAGCCAGGCTGGAGGCCACCATCTTGGCTAGCTCCAAAAATAACATTCTTAGCAGCCCTCCTTGGTTGTACTTCATCTTTGACCAGGTCTCTCTAGTCTCAGCTTTACATTTTAAACCATGGACTAGAGGTCTAACTTCCATTTGGATACCACTTCTTAACCAGCGGCTTACTTCCAAGTTATTACTTCCTTATTATTGCTTTCAGTGGCCAAAATTAAGGAAAACTTAAACTGTTCCCCTTTGGTCTTTAGTTTCTTACTCAAAACTTCATAATCATTGGCAATATATTTTTTTTTAACTTTGCTCTAGTATCATTTGTTCATGAGAATCAGCTGAAGTGGGTAGTTGCCTTTTTTTTTTTTTTTGGTAAGTCTGGGGAAGTAGTCTTGGTTGTGTGTTTCAATGATATAACCAACCTTTCTGTTATCGTTAGGTTAGGTTGTTAAATTGCTGCCTTGCCCTGAGCAAGGCATCACAAACTACTTCCACTCTTTGAAACTTTCTCTGACCTTTACATTGTTGTCTCTCACCTGAGCTTCTATAATGCCAATCAACACAGCGTGCTTGAGGGCTGCTGCTGTGAATATATTTATTTAGGGTCAAATTGCCCAGTATAATAAGCACTCTTTTTATTCAAAACTAAACCTTATGCAATAAACTAAAGCATTCACAATTCGCGACAACATAACGACTCATTACCAGGGTGGCCACGTGGCCTTAAACAAAACATATCATTCTGTATATAACATAGTGTCCCCAAATACTTGTTTATACAATTAGGGGAGGTCTTAGGCCAGGGTCTTCTCTAACATAGTACATCCCTGGGGGTAGAAGAAAACATAATACACTCCAGCCCTAGGTCACAATAGGTTATAGTCCCTTAAATCAAAAACGAAGTGTCCAAGTAAAGCCCTCTTGGGAGTGTATCCTTTCTTCCATGCTGCCATTGCAGGCTCCCACCTGGCACTCTTGGGTGCACACATGCTCAAATGAGCCAAAGAGTCCAAGTCCCAATACTACTCCAGCCTCCACTTCCAAGTCCTGAGGCCTACTGGGCAACAAAGTGTTCATCTTAACTCGGGGCTTAATTCTGAGTCCCATCGCTGCAGTTCTGTGAGCCATCCTCTCCTGGTTCCTGATGTAGTCAGGTCTCTGCTCCTGCTCCATATCTCACCTCACTGGGTGAGGGGTAGCTCCACTTAAGCCCTGCCTCCTGCAATAGCTTTGACTCTGAGGAGTTCAAAAGTAACTTCTCCCCTGGCTCCTTTGTTATATCTAAAGGAGCTTAGCTACCAAAAATAGCACAATGACTGGGAAACAAGGCCAACTAGCCAGTCTCACTAAACTCCATCTTCACGTGCATTTTCACACTCAGTGCTCAACACTTGTTTTCTCTCTTCATGCTCATTTTTCTTCACTTTTCCTCTGCTTCTGCTATCTATTTGTACAGTTCTACCCAGCACCTGCTTGGCTTAGCACAGAGGCATGAAGGCCCACATGCACAAAGGCATGGTAGCCCACGTGTGTAGTACCTGATTGGCTCAGAGCCAGAAGGTGCAAAAACCCTTCTGACTCAACACCTAATGTGCTACAGCCGTGAATTACCGGGGGTTCAAAGGAGATTAATCCTTCAGATGTTTACAATTTAGCATAAGCCTGGGAAACTTAACTCCAAAAGAAAAACAACAAAAATCCCACCTTGCTTGAGTTCACAGCTTCTTTGCCTTTACTGTATATTTGTGTATCGGTGTATAACAAAAATATATAGGGGTGTGTGTGTGTGTGAGAATTGGAGTACAAGCATTTTTTTCCTCTTCAGTGTCTACCTCTACTCTTCAGGAAGAACCTAAAAAATAGCTTCTGGGTTTTTTTTTAAGCTCTCATTGCATAACTTTTATTTCCCATCTCCACTGTGTAAGACTCTTCCATTCCTCCTCTTCTAAAAAGGGTAACATCTGCTCTCTTGTACCTCAGATCCTTTTTATTCTATCACTTTTGTTTCCTTTAAGCATACTATTTTCCATAACAACTTGGGGTGTGATGCTGTGTTCTTGGGGCCTTTAATCTGCCTTCACAAAGAGTACCAGCCTTCATCCCTGATTTCAATGGTATGATTTAATTTCTTTCAGTGATACAGATTGTAACTTGGCCCAACACACAGTCTCAGAAAGTTGTTCTGACTGAAAAATTCATTCTTTCCCCATTTTGTTGATGAGCACCTCAGAACTTAGCTAGATTGATCCTTAGCCTTCATTAGATCCATTTCTGAAAACTTAATGACTTGGCGTAGTACCTTTCAGATCTTATTTTCTGCTGAGATAATCTTGAATAACCCACGGTCTCTGTCATACTATAATGAAGCAGAAGAGTAGGACTGTAGTGAGTGCTGAGCACTATTTTTTGATCAAAATATTTTGACCAAACATGGATTTTGATCTTTGGAAATCTAACCTAATATTAAAACACTGCTGTTTATTGTGAGAAAATTAGGAACCTCTTTTTTGAGATACATAGATATAGATATAGAGAGATGGATAGAGATATAGATATCACCAGAAGTAAGCTTTAAATACGTAATGCCAAAAAAAACCATGTAAGTGTTTTTCCTTCAGTGGAAAAAGAATATTATTCAGGCGGTCTGACTGAATTGAGTATTCGATTCAAATTTTAAAAATAGTCTAATCATTTATTTTCTATATATCTTAGTTTGGTAGCTAGGTGATGAATCTTAACTTAAAGAATAGTATCTGCTTTTAATACTTGCTTGCAGTTTTAGCATATAGCCTGTGCTATTGTGGGATAGATTGCTCAACATTTCTACAAGAAATTCTATTTTCTCTAGTAATCACAGTGGAGCAATCACATTTGGACTCTAATCTCACAATCCCCAACAGCCTATGTGAGGTAGTAGAAATGATACTAAAAGAAACTGACAGGAAGAGAACCTAAACCAGATATGTGCACAGAAGTCCCTGCCAGAGGTGAGAAAATTTTGAGCATGTTGATGGATCTGTTCTCGATAGCTTAAAGAAGCGCATACCGAGTGATTATAAAAAATTAATGGATGATGTGACTTCCAAAAATAATCACAAGAACATCTCTGCTGCTCTGTACGTCTACCCTCTCATCTCTACAAAAGCTCAGTGCCAACAGTCTAAAAGTATGAAGCATCATTAGTAAAAAAAAAATGAAAAATTAGTAAGCTGGCTTTTATAACCAGAATTCTACAGCAGAACAATAATTTGCTGTCTTAATTGACCGAAAGTTGCAAAGGATGCAAGACTGTGTGCCATTGTTATTTTTTTGACTATATTTTTTAAACCATTTGATTCGACAGATGCTGTGAGGGCTGTTCTCCAACATGATGCTAATTTTAAAATGCTTATTATAAAACATATGTATATATTAAAGTTATGTAAGATTCCTTGAAAGATATAGCTTCTGTTCTTTCTATGCAGTTGTGTAAATGCCTTCTTTAATAGCTATTTGATGCTGGTGTCTGATTGTTAATGGGTAGTATACTAGTAGGGGTTTATGAGCTACAGTTAGGGTACTGTCCCACAGACTTATCCCTAAAACTTGAGAAAGCATCCTCTCTCTGTAGACCCAACCTGTGAGTGTTAAGTGACAGTACAGGTCAGAGGGAATACTATATACTGTAGGGGTTTCACCTACAACTTCCCCATACATTTGTAGGGACCCACTGAAGAATCTCCATTTTGTATTCCTTAATTTTGCATATATCCACTAGAGAGCAATTAGCATCTACTTTCTTTCGTTTTAATCTAGACAGTTTTCTAGTATCTTTCCTTTGTAAGCCATACTCATTCCTTTGACAGTAGGAAAATAAGAATACGTATAGTTGAATATTCTATGTACCGATATCTGTTGTTGTACTGCATCCATTATTAGTGTGAAGGAGAATAGAAGCAATATGGCTATCCTTAGAACACTGGTGCCTATTTTCACTGGCTGTTCCCCATGCCTGGAATTCTTTCCCTTCTCATCTTCACTTCCTCGCTTCCCTAACTCCCTTCAGGTCCCAGCTAGATTTTTAACCTTCTGATAAAATGTCTTTGTTGATCTTTCTTAATTCTAGTGCCTTCCCCATGTTGATTATCTATATTTTTTCAAACATATATTGTTTTTACACAGTTGTTTACCATCAGACTAGACTGTGAGCTCCTTGAGAGCAAGTACTGCTTGTTGCCTTTCTTTGTATCCCTAGCACATAGCATAGTATCAGTAGCTGTAATAAAGTCTTGTTTAAAAAAAAAACAACAGAAAGAACACTGATGCCGAGCGGTATACTCAGAGCCACGCAGAGGGCTATTGTTTAAAAGTGACACGTGAATTAAGAGAAAAAGGATATTGAAAGCTTTTTGTGAGCTGCTGTTGATACTTCATTTAGGAAGATGTGAAATACTAAGTGAAGTGGGGCAAAGACAAAACTTTGTTTCTGTAAGTTGCCTGAGTGTATATAGAGCCTTCTAAAATTCTAAGATAGGAATTTTGGGAAGTATTTGATACTAGTTGACAGGCCTCATACAGACTACATAGGATAAATTCCTTAACCTTGTGAAACTTGATTTTTTTTTAGAGATTACCAATTTGCTGAAGAATCTTTTATTTTAAAGTTTTATAAGGCATCTGGTTTGCATTAAAGAATTCATTCTTTAGGTCAGCATTGTTGTTATAAAAATAATCATTCACAGTTATTTCAGTTCTGTTGATGGAGAAGTAAGATACATTCCAGATGGTAACATTTTGTGCAATAAATCTATTGAAAAGACATTTTTAAAAATAGTCTGGCTTTGTTTCAAAGTGATCGTAGTTCTTGTTAAGGATTCGTAAGGATGTTTTTGTTCTTCCTCATAGTAGAAAATCTTTTGCTATGAAAGCGTTAACTTCTATATGACCATCAGACTGTATAAGTATGACCTTAATAACATCCCTTATGAATATGAAGTGGAGGTAATGAATAGATTTGAGGGATTGATAGTGCCTGAACAACTATGGACAGAGGTTCACAACATTGTATATGAGGCAGCAACAAAAAGCATTCCAAAGAAACAGAAGAGCAAGGAAGCAAAATGACTATTGAATGTGACTTTACAAATAGCTAAGGAAAGTGAAAATGAAAGATATACCCAACTAAATGCAGAATCCCAGAGTATAGCCAGGAAAAATGAGTAGGTTTGCTTAAATGAGCAATGCAAAGAAATAGAAGAAAACTACAGAGTGGGAAAGACAAGAGATCTCTTCAAGAAATTAGAGATATCAAGGAAACATTTCATGCAAAACATGGGCATGATAAAAGACAAAAGTGGTAGGGATTTACCAGATGCAGAAGAGATTAAGAGATGTGGCAAGAATATATAGAAGAACTATACAGGAAAGATCTTAACATCATTGGTAACCACAATGGTGTGGCTACTGGTCTAGAGCCAGATATCCTAGAGAACGAAGTGTGCCCTAGGAAGCATTGCTAACAGTAAGGCCAGTGGAGGTAACAGAATTCTGGCAGAGCTATTTAAAATTCTAAAGGAAGATGCTGTTAAAGTGCTACATTAAATAGGCCAGCAAATTTGGAAAACACAACAGCAACCACTAGATTAGAAAAGATTAGTTGTCCCAATCCTAAAGAAGGGCAGTTACATTTCAGCTTAGCACATTGTTTATAAACTATACCAGTAAAGTAATTTTTATTCATATGGTGATATGTGTAAAAGATCCACTTTACTGAGAGATTCCAATGACGGGAGTGATGTTATTGACCCGATATTAATATATGTCTATAAATTGTTTGAATTACTTCGAGTAATTCACCCTCTCATTTTCTCGCTTGAGAATAAAAGAACACACAAGATAACTGGCTTAGTTTAGGGGTTTACTCTGTAAGCATAGACAGTGAAGGTTTTTTCCCTTTGACTAAGTATGCCATTCAATAAATATTTATTAATCACCTGCTGTGTGACAGTGTGCTAAGCATTGGAGAATTATCTTGGTTATTTATCAGTCAATTTTACCTTTTATAAAATTTTCATTAATTCTTTTAGTGGATATTTAATGAGTTCTTATTCTGTATTTCTTTGTACGTAGGCTGCATTCCTAGGGCTCTTCAGTCAATTTACAAGCATTTATTAAAAGCCTATTATGTTCTGCTAAGTTACTTAGGTTACAAATACAAAGAAAAATGTGGACCTGTACTCAAGATTTTTTTTTTTTTATGGAGACCTACACTCAAATGGGAAAGACAATTAGTACATATATAAATATATACAAAATAAAATAAAGAGAATACATAAGGAGTAAATATAAAATACAAGGTGTTCCTGGACACGTAGGCAGTTGATGGCAATGTGGAGTTATTGCATCGAGTTCACGTGAATCTTGCAACCTTTGCATTCCAAATGATGGAAATCATATTGAAGATGTTATTTGTTAATATTCCAATTAAATAAAATGTTAAATTTCATTCATTTCATTTCTTGAAAATATATGTTTTTGCCTATGTGTCCAGGCTTTAGGAATACCCTGTAGTTTTAAAAGAGAATTTGTGAGGGAAAGAACTAGCTGTTGAGGAGATTAGGAAAGATTTCATATGTAGAGTGACACTTAAATGGTATCTTGAAGGAGAAAAAGGTTTCTGTAAGGTGGTGCTGAGAAAGGAGTGCTTCACTGAAACTGGAGATGCCTCCTCTTTGAGGAACACAGGAAAGGCCAATTTGGCTGTTGTCAGAGTACAAGAGGGAGAGTAATGTACAATGATAAAACTGGAAAGTTAGATCGGGGTCAGGTTGCAGTGGCCTTTAAAAGCTAACCAAAAATGGGGCAGCTAGATGGCACAGTGAATAGAGCACCAGCCCTGGAGGACTGGTGGAAGGTAGACCCATGATTTTACTGGTATATGGAATTCCTAGTGAGGAAACTCCTAGTGAAGATCCGTACTTGGTGAGAAGAATTCCTAGTGAGGAAACTCCTAGTGAAGATCCCACTGGTGAGGACTCAGGAGGACCTGAGTTCAAATACGGCCTCAGGCACTTGACACATGTACTAGCTGTGTGACCTTGGGCAAGTCACTTAACCCCAATCGCCCTGCCAAAAAAAAACAAAAGCTAACCAAAAGAGATGTTATTTTATTCTAAAGGCCATAGATAGCCACTGGAGTTGATTGAGTCTAGGAAATAGGGAAGCATTGGGATGGGTGGACGCGATCAGATCTGTGTTTAAGCACCTTTTTGGTAGCTGTACTTACAATGGGGAAAGAGACTCATTAGAACTATTGTCATAGTCAGGCAAGTGGTAATGAAAGCCTAATCTAAAATTGTATCTGTGAATGGAGAGAATGAGTCAATCATGAGAGATGTGGAGATGGCAGAACGAGATGTGGCAAATGTTGGGATATGTAGAGTGAGGGGGAAGTAGGAGTTAAGTATGAGACTGAGATCTTCAGGAGAAGTAGGGAAGTGAGTGAGGGGTTGGTTTGGGGAGGGAAAGATAAAGAGTTCAGTTTTGGTCATCTTGAATTTAAGATGTCTCTGGGACATCTAGTTTGAAATGTCCCAAAGCAGTTGATGATACAGGACTGAAGGTCAGGGGAGACGCTATATAGATATATCTATCTGTCTCTATATATTTGTGACTTATCTGCATAGAGATGTTAGTTAAATCCTTGATTAGGTTATCAAGAAGCTGTAGAGAGAGAAGAAAAGAGGACCCAGAACAGAACCTTGGGAGCCTGCACAGTTCCTGGGCATGATAGGGATCATAAGCCAGTGAGTGACAATGAGAATGAGAAGAAACAGTGAAATAGGTAGGAATAGAACTGTTTAGACTGATCCCGATCACTTGGGAGCAAGAAAGGCCAGGTCACTGAGGCAAGAATTATCCCTAGGATCGCGTCACACTGTGATATATTGAGGAGACGTTTCCTATCCTGAAATGCGTACCTGTGTTTCTTTCATATTATTCTGGGTAAATTTTTGGATAATAACATCTTAGTCATCTCTTTTTATTAGTTGAGGGATATTCCTCTGTGTGTGTGTATTTGCACACATACTGGCACACCTATATGCACATTTATTTTTGGGGTAACAATAGAGTTCTAGACTTGGTGTCCAGAAGACATGCATTTAAATCCTACCCAAGACACTTAATATCTGTTTGACCTTGACCTCTCTAGTCCTTAGTTACCTTATCTGTAAAATGAGGATATTGAATTTGATTACTGCTAAGGTCCCCTCTAGCTCTTTGATCCTACACACGCACACATGCATGCACTCTTAACACTCATTCTATATTTACTTACGTGAATATATATGTGTATATGTCATAGAGGGGAAGCACATGTTTTAATTATAGATGCTGAGAAATATCTGATGTTTGTTCTTTCTAGAAAGCTAAATTGTAAAGAAAATACTTCTGAAAAAACGGCTACTTAATTGAAAAGATCCAGTCTTTCCTAAACATTCTAATTAAAAACACTAATGCTAGGAAAATGAATTATAGTAGGAATTTGTATTAATATTCATACCAATGACTGTAACTTAGCTCTTTAACTTACTTTCAGGGCAAGTTTATACGGATCAACTTTGATGTCACTGGTTATATCGTTGGAGCCAACATCGAGACGTGTATCCTATTTCTATGATATGGCATTTCTTAAATAATTTTTTTTATAATGGTATAAGGTATAAGTAATTATAATGGTTGATTGCGGGAGGGGGGAGTGTTTTTAGAAGTACTCGAAATATTATGTCAGACATATTTTACCAATTGGAATACAGTGGGTATTTCCCCATAGAAATTTTTAATTCTTAATTGAACCCTCAACTCCTGTGTCAAAATGTCTTTGAAAGAGGCCTTGGTAAAAGATGAAGTTAAAAGTTCGTCTCCTGATACAGTTAGTTGTAATAATCCTGTAAGGCAGTGGGGCTATCACAGATAGAGAGCTGAACAGACGTCAAGAAGATCCTGTGTGACCCTTAGCAAGTCACTTTTCATCCCAGCATTCAGTCAGCTTTTTTAGACTGAACGTTGTGGAGCAAGTGCGGATCTTCACTAGGAGTTTCCTCACTAGGAATTCCATATACCAGTAAAATCATGGGTCTACCTTCCCTAAAGCCCCCTTATTAGCTTACTTTGTTAATAGCGATTTTTTTAAAATTTATTTTTAATATGTTTGGTTTTCAGCATTGATTTTCACATGCATTTGAATTACAAATTTTCTCCCCCCCCACTCCAAGATGGCGTACACTCTGATTGCCCTGTTCCCCAGTGTGCCCTCCCCTTCGTCATCCCGTTCCCCTCCCATCCCCCTTTCCCTTCCTTTCTTGTAGGGCAAGATGAATCTTTATGCCCCATTGCCTGTGCATCTTATTTTCTAGTTGCATGAAAAAAAAATTTTTTTTACTTGTGAACATCTATTTTTTTAAAACCTTGAGTTCCAAATTCTCTCCCCTCTTCCCTTCCCATCCACCCTCCCTAAGAAGTCAAGCAATTCAACATGGGTCATATGCGTATCATTATGTATAACCCTTCCACAATACTCATGTTGTGAAAGGCTAACTATATTTTGCTTCTTCCTAACCTATCCCCCTTTATTGAATTTTCTCCCTTGACCCTGTCTCTTTTCGAAAGTGTTTGTTTTTGATTATCTTCATCCCCATCTGCCCTCCCTTCCATCATCCCCCCTTTTTTTATCTTCTTCCTCCTTCTTTCCTGTGT
>CM053627.1:204029541-204060060 GCA_028646595.1 Phalanger gymnotis
GTAGGTGGGAAGGGAAGAGGGGAGAGAATTTGGAACTCAAAGTTTTAAAAAATAGATGTTCAAAAACAAAGTTTTTGCATGCAACTGGAAATTAAGATACATAGACAATGCAGCATAGAAATTTATCTTGCCCTACAAGAAAGGAAGAGAAAAGGGGATGGGAGGGGAGTAGGGTGACAGATGGGAGGGCAGACTGGGGAACAGGGCAACCAGAATATATGCCAGCTTGGAGTGGGGGGAGGGTAGAAATGGGGAGAAAATTTGTAATTCAAACTCCTGTGAAAATCAATGCTGAAAAGTAAATATATTAAATAAAATTTATAAAAAAATAAAATTGGTCCAAGTTTTACTAATGGGGAAAGATGATTTCTTAGCCAAGTGACAGATCTTGAACTGTCGTTCATTTTCCCATTGCTCGTCCAAGTCATGTAGGCCCAATTTCTTCCACACTAAATTATAAGAGACTAGATGTCTTTGAAATAAATGACAAAAAAGAAAACTCATCACCCCTCCAAAAAAAACCACTGTTAGTGGTATAGGCTATCATTCTCTTTTTCTAGTAACTCTAAGGCATAAGTAGACACAGCCTTCACAAGTAGTTTAATGAAGGACAAACGAGAATGATAGCCTTCACTTTAGGCTTGGCTGACCTTTGGATTCTTGTAGGCTAATGACTGAATGTAGGAAGCAGACTGAAATAGAGCTTGTGTATGTTGTCTTTTTGGATCACACTTGAGTTAAGAGTATTTTCGTTGATTTGTTCCATTTTACCTACAATAGCATTTGTCATGTGAATGGGGAAACGTAGATTATGACACTGTTAATAGATTTACTACTGGACTAGGGGTCCCAGCGCCACCATCTCACTATGTGACCTTGAACAGGTATCTCCCCCTCTCTGGGGAGCGGCCTTTGTAAAAGGACAGGGGACCAGGTGAGACAAGCTCTCAGCTCATCTGTGGCTCCAGTGCCCTCGGGTTTTGGAGACCCTTTCACTAAGGGTGACGCTCCCCTGGTGCACTTAAGTGTCTCCCTACAGCAAGCCTTCCCTGACCAGAATCACGGGATCCAGAGCCGAAAGGGACCTGCAAGGCCATCGAGGTCAACTCCCTCCTTTGGTCGAGGAAGACAGTGTCAAAAAAAAAAAAAAAAGCAAACAAACTTTTCACATTATAGAATCCTAGTGAGAGAAAACCAAACCCCAGAGATACGTGTACCTGTCACAGCTGCTAGCTTATCTGCTCCTGAAATTGTCCCATAAATGCCTTGAAGAAGCCTATGGTGGCCACACTTTTCAACACATTTAATCCTTAACTGCTCTAACTCAGATCTTTTGGAAAAGTCTCGAGCAGTTCGTCAAGCTAAAGATGAACGTACGTTTCACATATTTTACCAACTGCTGTCTGGAGCAGGGGAACATTTAAAGTGTAAGTTACCAGTGTGTTGAATAAAACAGCAAAAAGTTTCAAGTTTTTTCTTCAGATATTTTTGATTTAATAATAGAGCTTAGTCTTTTCTCTTTAAACAATCAAGGTTTAGAGTTTACTACAATTGCACCTTTTAAAAATAAAACCAAAAAACCCAGTATAGTCCCAGGTGATAATAGGTAGCTGGTCTACATGCTGTTTTCTATCGCTAAGCCAAAAGTAAAGCTTGTTTTTTCAGTAATTGTTTAGGCCAGAGCATGTGTTGGGTTTTTTGGAATACAAGTAGACTTTCTCAGTTTAAAGTTTGTGTTTCCAGCCTTCAGTTGCATAAACTAAATTAAAAATCTGTATAAAGATTGGAGATGTTATGATTGGCATTCTTTTGTTTATGAACAAATATAGAATTTAGATTTTTTTAAAAGCCTGTGTTTTTGCCAAATTTTCTGTGATGTGATTTAAAAAGTGAATAGAAAGGCAACAGGCAATGCTAGGTATAGGGATAGATGGATTTTCAGTCAGGTGATTTTCATGGTATTGCTTCTATTTTAGATAGACTGTTATGGATGCCTAAAGCAGACACTGGAACACAGTCATTTAATATGGATGTTAATTATGGGTGACTGAGAACATGATTTAATTAATGGAAGTAGGAAAACGAGACATGGGGTAAAGATTGATGTTTTGAGTCCTCCTGCTGTCTACAAAGTTCTAATCCCAAAACAGGAAACTAAATAACCTAAAATTTGGAAAGTGCAGTTGAGATAATGATAATCTGTTATGCTGTAGTTGTAGTTCATTTCAAATACTAAAGTAAATGATTGTACATTTATGAGTAATTGCTAAAAAATTGTTTTATTTTGTTTTTCCCTCAGCCGACTTGCTTCTTGAAGGATTTAATAACTATAGATTTTTATCCAATGGCTATATCCCTATTCCTGGACAGCAAGACAAAGATAACTTTCAAGAAACAATGGAAGCGATGCACATAATGGGCTTCTCTCATGATGAAATCTTGTGTATGTGTGGGATCTGTAAGATCCAATGTGCACTTCAATAGAACTTTTAAACATTGGTCAATCAAACCTTCACAAAGCTGCCAAAATAATCTTCCCAAAGCACAGGTCTGACCATGTCGCTTTCTGCCACAAAACCTTCAGTGTCTCCCTGTTGCTTATAGGATAAAATAGAAACTACATTAGCCTGGAATGTAAGCCCTCCACACTGTTTCCAAACCTCCAGATTAAATTCAAGCCACTCCCCTTCACGATTCTACGTCTCACCCCTCATGCTCCCCATAAAAACCCAAACTGGAGTGCTATAATGTTCCCTGAACTTGGCATCTTCTCTGTGTACAGTGATGTAGCCTCCACAGCTGAGGGCCTATGTGATCTTTCTGAGCTGAAAGTGCTTTTTCCTCACGCTTTCTTTAAATACTTTTTTAAAAGTTTTCTTGGAAACTCAAGGGAGTTCTCCTTTCCTTCAATCAAACACTCTATATCCTTTAATCTGAATGTAGCCTGTAATCTTCCCTCATAGCCTGTAAGTTCTTGTAAATAGGAACTACAATTTTTCATGTTTGTTCTCTAGTGCATTATATTTATAGGTGGTAATTTCTTAATTTTTTTCATTGTATTGACTAGATCCCAAATGGGATAAAATTAGCAAAAAATCTTATGCCTTTTTTAAAAAAAAAAAAGCTTTGGGTTTGCTAACCTGTAACAGGAATTATAAGCTTAAGAAAAACCGTTGAGAAATTTTGGACCTAATTTGAATGTATCACTAGCTCAGTTTGATTAAAAAAAATTTTTTGTTAATATCTTTTGCATTTGCCTTTTAACATAGCAATGCTTAAAGTAGTGTCTTCAGTGCTACAGTTTGGAAACATCTCCTTTAAAAAAGAGAGGAATACTGACCAAGCTTCAATGCCAGAAAACACAGGTAACCTAATGAAATCATTTTAATTTTGATTATAAAACATGATAGCAAATATGAGAAGGAAGAGGGAGAAACACATTTAACTCTTTATCATATAACTAAAACGTTCTCGTTTCAAACCTAAATGTGCAACTTTGAAACTTGCCCATTGCTTCTGCTTCTGTCTTCTGAAGCCAGGTTGAGCATGTTTAATTCTATAGCACATACGTGCAAGACTTCTAGTACTTCAGAACAGCTCTCAAGTATTCTGTTGTCTAAGCCAACTGTCCCTAGTTCTGTCAAGTTATCCTTATGTTGCACGATCTCAAAGCCCCGTGTGCTTTCTACCTCATTGACAATCCTTCCTAGACTGTAGTAATTAGAACTGAATGCAGTTTTCTAGATACACTTTAACTATCCTTACATTCACCATTATGGAAGTTATGCCTTATCAAGGGAGCCCATGATTTTAATCGCCTTATTGGTTCCCATATCATTCTTTTTACTCATATTGAGCTTGCAGTTACTAAAACCCCAGTCTTTATTAGGTGCATTGCTATCTAGCCACACCGTCTCCTTTTTATGCTTGTTTTGTAGTTGTGTACTTTTTTTTACCTCAAGCATAAGAATCTAAACTTTCCTCTATAAAATGTTAGATCACTTATTTAGCCCAGTATTGTGACCCGTCAGGACGTTTATTACCCTGGAATCCATTGTGCAAACTGACTCGGCTTTGTGTCTTTGTGGCTCTGATACACATGCCGATGTTTTTCACGTCAGTGATAAAATGTGAACGTTTTACTGGCGACCTAGCTGACGCAGGACCGTTAATGGCACGGGGCACACAGCTGGTATCCAAATCTATTTTCTTGTATAGCTGTCTAGCTAGACTGCCTCTCTGTCTTTCCCACAAGAATAATGTGACGTTTTATGCAGATCTAGATAAAGGGTGACATCCTGTCATCTGGCAGTGTTCGTTACGTTCTCAAAAAAGTAACAAAGTTCGTCTGATATGACCTGTTCTTGGCGAAGCCACGTTGACTCTTTGCGATCACTGCTTCCTTTTAGAAACATTCTTGTTGTTGAATTGTTATAGTCTCGTTTGGGGTTTTCTTGGCAAAGATGCTGGAGCGGTTTGCCATTTCCTTCTCCGGGTCATTTTACAGATGAGGAAACCGAGGCAAACAAGGTGAAGTGACTTGCCCAGAGTTACACAGCTATTGAGTGCCTGATATCAGATTTGAACTCAGAAAGATGAGTCTTCCTGACTCCAGGCTCAGCTATTGGCAGGAATCTAAAGTAAGCTTACTAGCCTAGAATTAAGGAAAATTATATATCTCACAGAGGGGACATCTCCTAACTTCCCATGATTGTCTTCTTCAATGCCATTTTCACTTACAAAAACAACATACATGGAACCTCTATTGATAGTAAGTGCAAAAGTAGTGGCACCATCGTCCTTGTTAATAAAGAGCTTCTCATAAACACTTTGACAGTTTCTATTTTTCACCTTCTTGTTCTTGCAGTAACATTCTGAAGTGCCTTTGGGATGATTGCTTAGTCTCTTGCCCATCATAAAACAACTGTTTTTGTCTTCTGTTTCTACCCATTTTATGTAGTGATAATGCTTATGTTATTCCATCGTTGTCTTCTTTAAGATTTTATAGATGAATTTAAATGCTAAAAGAATGTTGCAACCCAACACAGTTGACTGAGAGGTACACAGAATGAGATTCCACCATTTTATTGTGTTATCTTTTTAAAAAAAAATCTTTTGATTCAATAGAGCAACAAAATACTGCCTAGTTTTTCTCCTGTACTTTTTATAGGCTCTGAAGACAGTTCCTAAAGAGGAGTTGAGAACTTTCAGATTTAATATAATTAATTAGCTATTAAATAAGCAAGTAAATCATGAAGGAATTGGGAATGCTCAGTCTAGAAAAGAGTAGACTAAGGAAGATAGGCCAACTATCTTCACATCTCTGAATAGGAGTCAAAAAACTGGCCTCTGCTTGTTTTTGTATGGCCTGCAGGCTAAGAATGGTTTTAAATTTTAAAATAAATTAGGTTGCTTTAAAAGAAGAAAAAGTCTGACTGGACTTATACTTTCACTTTTTCTTCCCCACAGCAGCATTAGTGTAAAGAGCTCCAATCTAACAATTAGAAGACCTGAATTCTAGCCCAAGCTTTACCATTTAAATATAACAGTGATTATGATAACTATCGTTTGTTCAGTTTTAATTTGGAGTGGTGGTTTGACACATAAAACTTTAGTAATAAGAATTAGACCTGTGATTTTGTTGGCATAAAGGACTCTAGGATCAGGCAATTCCTTCTACCAATGAAAGCACCTTTTCTGGAACTTAGAAGCTCTTAGAGTTGCCAAGAGTACTAAGAAGTTGAGTGACTGCCCAGGTTCAAATGGCTGGTATGTGTCAGAGGCACGTCTTCCTGGGTTTGAGACTGGTTAAGGAGCTAGTCTTCATTGCTACCTCTATTTATATTTATTTATATAAATTATACTTTTTGTGTCAGTTTTGCCAGTCTCAGAAATACATGGGATTATCACTTGCTAGGTGATGCAGTTGAGAGTGCAGGGCCTGAAATCAAATCATCTTCCTGAGTTCAGATCTGGTGTCAGACACTAGCTGTGTGACCCTGGGTAAGTCACTTTTTGCCTCAGTTTCGTCATCTGTAAAGTGACCTGGAGAAGGAAATGGCAAATCGCTCCAGTATCTTTGCCAAGAAAACCCCAAATGAGGTCATGAGGTCAGACACAATTGAAAAACAATGTAATTATTGTGATTCATCAGAATCATACTTTGCCCTAGAAGACAACTTAAAAATAACGTAGGCCAGCCCTCCCATGATGAATATCTCAAATTGTTGCTAAGCTAGTCTGTCTAAGTCTTTTCAGCAGGGAGGATTTGAGAGAACTTAGAAAATCTAGGATCACTCATTCCTCATGACAAAGCTCATTAGGAGGGCACTTATTAAATAATATAGGATCACTTGAATCAGTCATACCAAAATACTATTTGCCTTTTATATATGTCTTCTATTTTGTCTCTTTTCTACTTTTTTCCTCATGTTTCTTACTTCTTGATCCTTGTCTCTATGTTCAGGTCTGTATTTTTCTTGTGTCTGCCAATTCATGTATGTTGTTCCAGAAAACATCTGTAACATCCATCCTTTGTAAGCTCAGTTCTTGGTAATTGGAGAGGGGAAGGGTAGAGAGATACACATCAGTTTTTTGCCTTATCACATTCTTAACTCATTTACCTTCCCTAAAGACTCCCAGCACACATCTTGTTGTTTAACCACACCTGCTTCATTCTGTGCTTGTGAAAATTCATGTGTCTTAAGTGTAGGCCTTTACCTTTGTCCTTATTAAATGCCATCTATTATGCTTGGTCTACCAGAAACCAGAGTTGTCACTTTGTGGTTGTTCTTTTTTTAGTCACTGTTGCCTCATAAAAATGATAAAATATCAGTTGCCACTGGTATTAGGACTGGTTGATAAGTCAAAGCTCACGATGTTTTTAAGGGTTAAATCTTGTTAAAATTTCAGTTGCACAGAAACTCTGTCATCTGCTGGGGATGAATGTAATGGAATTCACTCGTGCCATTCTTACTCCTCGGATCAAGGTTGGCAGAGATTATGTTCAGAAAGCCCAAACCAAGGAACAAGTAAGTTTAGTAATGATTTCTTCTATATTTTCTTTAAGTGATCCATTTCTAACTTTTCAATCAAGAAAGGATGAAACCTAGGAAATTGTTTTTTTTTCCCCTTTGTTTGTATTTGACTTTTTTGTTTTCATGATTCCATTAGTATAAGAAGCTCCTGGTGAGGAAACTTGCTCCACCATTATACATCAGCAGCTGTTCTGAAACTTAGTCTTAGCATCTGGGACATCGAGAGATTAAATGATTTGCCCAAACTAACATAGCTAGTAGTGTGTCTTAGGCAGCATTCAAACACAGGTCTTCCTGACTCAGAGGATAGATCTCTATATATTATGTCACATTGCCTCTTCATGTTATTACTCGTATTCTTTTGCAAAAGATTTGCCTGTTTTTTCAGGAACACTTCTTTTTTTAAAATTTCATCTTGATCAAATAATATTAATATTTTATATATACAACAGCCTTGTCAGTTAGATGGAAAAGTAATTTTCTGCATTTTTTTTAATGAGAGCTCTCATAAATGCCAAAGCCAGTCCTTAAGTCTTTTGATCCCCTGCATCCAATCCTCAATACAGTAATTGTGCAAAAATCCACTCCCTGTTATCCTATGCACAGTTTTCTTACATTATGACACGAGTTTGCACATTGGGAACTTATCCTGCAAGCATATAAATTCTGTTCATGTTATAATGTTGTACCAGTGAGAATAGAGTGTGTTATTCTTGCCCAAGATAGTTGGTGCAACCACCGAGAAGAAATATTTTGAGCATGGCTCAGAGGAAGGGCAAGGGATAGCCTGCCAGCTGTCTTGTCTGTCTATCATGGTTCTTGGTAATAAAAGCTGCAAGGATCTCTGGGGGGTTGACTCTTGAATGCTCCTACTGGGAGGACTTATTGGTTCCTAACAAAAGCATCTATTCCCACACAGCTTCCTTATTTAGTGGGACATAGTCATATCCTCAAACCAGTTTTCAAGTTATTCATGTTTTCAGTTATTCGTGATAATTTCCTACAACAATATATAAATTCATAGATTTATAGGTGCACTTTGAAGGGACTTAAATCATCTAGCCCAGCTAACTTATTTTATAGATGAGGAAACATTAGGCCCAGAAAGGTTATGAGATTTGCCCAAAGTCAAAGTTGAGATTTGAACACAGGTCCTTTCACTCCAAATTCAGCTGTTTTTTCATCAAATTGTTCTACCTCTTCTAACTTAACTTCATTTCTTTTTTTGATCATGTATTTAATGGGTAGATAAGGTTTTTTTTTTCAGTTCTCTTTAATTTTTTAATCACTTGTTACTGCTCAATTGAAATTTCTCCAATTAAATGTTTGATGCATTTTGATTTTCAGGCTGATTTTGCTGTAGAAGCACTGGCAAAAGCTACCTATGAACGTCTTTTTCGCTGGCTTGTTCATCGAATCAATAAAGCACTGGATAGGACCAAACGACAAGGAGCATCTTTCATTGGGATTCTGGATATAGCTGGGTTTGAAATTTTTGAGGTATTTCAAAATGTTAATTTAAATTATTTTTATTGAAACCTTTTGTTTAGTGACCAATCGGTACTTCATTTCATGCTAACATTGAACTTGAGCACTGGTTGGGTGCCAACCTGCCCCCAACACCTTAGATCTCACGGTTACCCACAAGTGTTCCACTTCCTCAGAAACTTTTATATTCTTTTTATCTGACTGTCACTATCGTATCTGTCACTCTCTATACCTCACCCTAATGGTGAAGTGGGAGATGTTATGTCACATGGGAAACAGAAAATTTTGACTTTTGCAGGAGGAAGTCCACTGAGACTAGATATATAGATTGGGGTGAAGTTGTGAAGGGATTTAAAAGTTAATGAGAGAAGTCGATATTTTATCCCAGGAGCAATAAGAAGCTACTAGAATTCATTAAGTAGGGGAGTCAGATCTGCACTTAAAGTCAGTGCTTTAATAAAAATGTATAGAATGAAAGGGGAGAGCTTTGAGAAAGAGAGGTCAACTAAAGAAGCTGTTTGCTATAGTCTCAGCAAGAGGCGGTAAGGGCTTATAAGGTGGGGTGGAGAATGTCAGTAGAGAGAAGGAATTGAATGTGAGATATTATGCATGTAAAAATGATAAGGCTTAGTAATTAATTGGGTAGATCAGGTGATGCATAGTGAGTAGTCAAGGATCATACTGATACCAGCATCTTTTTTTTTTTTCCTGTCATCTCTTTGAGGTAAAATCTCTGTAATAAGAGCTCTCTATTACTTAGTATAAAGAACTTAATAATTATCTTGCTTAATTTGAAATTGTCTTCCTGAGTAGTTTGGCTAATTTACAGCTTGACCAGAATGGAATTTGTGGGCTTGTCTTCTGCACAGTTGTTCCAACATGGAATTTTTCTTTTTTTTTTACTTAATATGATAATTTGATCAATATGAGGTGATAACTAAGAGTTGCTTTTTAAATTTGTGGGTTTTTTTCATTAATGATTTTGAACAGTTTTTCTTATGGATGGTTGTTAATAAGTTAACATTTCTTTTGAAAACCATGTCCTTTGATTGTTTGTCTTTTGGAATGGTATTCAGTCCTGTGGACTTGATCCCTGCCCTGTAGATTTGGATTGTCATACCTTATTTGTTATTGGTTCAAAATTTTTTACTCCAATTTGTATTTTTCCCTTAATTCTAGAAGCATTGGTTTTATTTATTCAAAAGCCTTTTGAATCAATATTATCTATTCTGTCCAATTCACATAGATCTAGGAGCTGAAAGGAACCTTAGGCCAAGGTCATCTAGATTCATTTCCTCTTTCTACAAATGAAGAAACTGAGTTCAAATCCCTTCTCTGGCACTCAAATACTAGTGTGACCTTTGGCTTCATTTTCCTCATCTGTAAATGGAGAGAGATAGAATAGATGACCTCTTTAGTGCCTTTTAACTCTGAATCTAAGAGTCCATAATCTCTTTTATTCTGTCTTGTTGGAAGTTCTTCCCTTATCCATAACTGTCAAAGGCATAACCTTCTATTCTCCTTCACTTTTTTGATTTAACCTTGGTCTTAGTTACTTGATCTCTCCTGTGGTCTGCATATTTGTTTTTATTTTTGGAAAATGGCCTTTTAGAACCTCATTATTCCTTCAACACTTTTACAGTTGAATTCCTTTGAGCAACTCTGCATCAACTATACCAATGAGAAACTACAGCAGTTGTTCAATCACACCATGTTTGTCCTCGAGCAAGAAGAATACCAACGGGAAGGCATTGAATGGAATTTTATTGATTTTGGATTAGATCTGCAGCCTTGCATTGATTTAATAGAGCGACCGGTAAGAATGCTCATTTTTACCTAGTTTTATATATTCATTCGCATTCAGGTGGCAATTACAGAAGCAATATGGGATAGTGGAGAGGGCACAGGAAATGAGATTCTAGACCTAGCTTACAGTTATAGAGTTTATGGCAGCAGCCAGTTAAATAGGCAAGCAGCTTCTCATAATCTTCCCCTATTCTTCCATTGCCAGAAATATCTAGAAATTCAATTTGTTTAAATTTCATAATGGCAGTAATGTTCCATATTTGATAATTGAGTTCTTTTGCCATATTCAGTTTCTTAGGGCATGCCACAAGGAGTCCTTTCTGTTTATGTAATTATTGTGTACTTATTACTTGAGAATGTGGGCAAAATTTCTTCTATTGGACCTGTGAACAAGAAACTCCTTGTACCCATTCAGATCATCATTTGTGTGGCAACTTAATGTACTTAGAGAATTATCTACAGCACTGAGATATTAAGTGATTTGCCCAGGTGTCACCAGAAAGGATGGGTCAAACAAAGGTGAGACTTAAATGTGGACTTCCTGACTCCTACACAGGCTTTTTATCCACAATCCCAGTCTGCCTCTCTGGGTCATCGTCAGAAAATATTCAAGTTCTCACAGTTCACAAAATATACATAATCAGATTCATGGTATTATTCTTAGCCCCAAATTAACCAATCTTTCTGCGTGTATTTGAAATTCTATGAAAGAAAAGGAATAGTATCTACTTGCTCCTTCTGCCCCTTCTCCCCTTTCTTAAGTCTGTTAGTCCTGTTACTTCAAGCATAATTATACCCAAACCATGAAAACTGGTTTGAGGATATGACTATGTCCCACTACATAAGGAAGCTGTGTGGGAATGGATGCTTTTGTTAGGAACCAATAAGTCCTCCCAGTAGGAGCATTCAAGAGTCATCCCCCCAGAGATCCTTGCAAATTTCATGGCTATTCAGTGTTTCAAAACCATTGATTTGTGTTGTAAGTATTAACCTAAGTTCCTCCTTGCTCTTGTTATATAATTAAGTGTTTCCTAGTCAAATAGCTCTGGACACAGGGACATGACTAATGGAGCCCCTCCTCTGACACTGACTTCTTATGTGGCCTTAGTTTCCATTTCCTCATCTGTAAAATTATTAGAGAGGATGGCCTTTGAGGTCTCATTCAATTCTAGATTTATGACACTGATTCTTTCTATGTTGTAAGAAATGTTTGCAATTCTCCAAATGTCATGTTTACTTCTAAGTTTCAATCGTAATAGAGTCAGAGCTTTAAAAAAAAATGGATACTTTTGTGAAGAAAAAATAATTTGGTGTGTATTTAAGGTCTGTGTCCTAGTCAAATAGCCCTGACCCAAGGATTCCTCTCCCTCTTCCCATCATCCCAGTGATGAATAGTCACTTCTAATTTAACCTTTTTGTTTGATGTGAAACAGACAAATAGGCAGTTTTTGAAGAGCTTCTTCTGTTCCTTGTGGTCGCTGTTTCAAAGCAAAAAAAAAATACTTGGTTTTGGGAGTATGGGGTGTCAGAGGAGGGACACTTAGTAAAATACAGTATAGTAATACCACTTTTTCAGAGGTTATCCTTTGCCCTTCTTAATTTGTTGAAAAGTCATTGTAGCACCATACCTTACACTTGAACGCTTACTCCAAAATAGGACTTTTTTTATTTAATGAATAATTCTTAACAACTTTTATTTGTTTATTTCACAGCTCCTAGCAAATTATAACACTTTCTTAAGCTTTTTGTGTGATGAATTCTTTTGTTAGTCTGGTGTGTTATATGTAGACCTCTTCTCAGAATATTTTTAAATAATTGAGGGAAATACCAGGAACAAATTTATCGGTTCTCATTTCTGTTCAAGAAGTGGACATTTTCTGTTTGGGATATTGGACGTTGCTTATGCTTCTCAGTACCTGCATCTGGTTTTATTTGGCAGTAGTTAGGTTTTAGATTTTATGTATTTATTTGGCCATAAAAAACAAAGTGGGGTGGCAGTGGGGAAAGCCCACCTTTCACCATTGGTGTAGAGACCACAAGATAAGTGTTCTAGAGTAGTATAATAGGATTAGAAAGCCCTAAATTCAAGGCCTACTGATGTGGGCTGTCATGACACTGGACAAGAAACTCAGCATCCCAAGCAATCATAAAACTAGCAGAATAGTGGCTGATCACTGTTGTTGGGGCCAGGATTCCCATATACCGATGAATTCACATGTCTACACCAAAGTCACTCTAACAAGTGATATGAAATAATTGATAGTGCCTGGTAGACACACCTTCCGCTAGTGAGTTTATAATAGAAGTGATCAACAAAGGGAAACTTGGATCACTCTGCTTAGTGACTCTTTCCAGTTCAGTTCAATAAACCTTCTTTATACAGTTATCTAGAGTTGAGAATGCTGGGCCTGGAGTGACCGCACTGTTACTATTGCTCAAATAACTGTGTAATCTTTCTCTGCTTTATTAAGTAACTTAGCATAGTACTTCTCTCCCACCAGAACCCAGTAAGAACCTAGAAGTTTGAAGCAACACGTCACTTTGAAGTCTGCAATATAAAAACTGAAAAGTAGACAGAACTGTATTATTTGACTGTACCTTAACAAATGTTTTATAAAAAGTGTTAAACTATTTGCAGTATATCATTTAATTATTAACAATAGTTGGCATAAATCTTTTAAAAGAGTCTGTCATTACCCAACATACTGGAAACTTTTAGTTTTATTTTACTATTCTAAAGGAAATTGTACCAGTCAGTCTGTCCAACTGTTCTTTCCTTTTCAAAACATGACCAGGCCACTTAAATTTTCCAGCCATAAGCAACATCTAATAAATATGATGCAGTAGAACACACATTTATTCAGAAGATATTTAGGTCAGGGCACTCTGTGAGGCAAAGGCAGAGATACATAATTTAGATAAGCCATGTCTTTGTTTTAGAGAGATCACTCTAGCAGGTCATCATGTAGGAAACTTCTATCCATTTTCCTTCATGGCAATGTTAGAAACATACTCACACTGTCTAGGAATAAGCAAGACTTGTTGGGAAGTCAGGAACGTTTTCATTATAATTTACATTTATTCCCCCTGAATAAATGGGTACCTCCCCTGAACAGAGTACAGGAGAAAGTACAAAGGACTCAGATGGACGCCAGTCCCTCACCTCAATCTCCCGATACAACCCCCTGATTGCGTTTAATCATGCGTATAAGCCTTTGACCTTTCACCTGACGCACCTGAGGCCTGGTTTCTTCTAAATCTGGGGTGGGGGAGGGGGAAAGGTACACCTTCAATTCTGTGGAAACAAAACTCTTCCCATTTCATACAGCAACGGTACAATTCTAACTGCAAGAGGGTATTATGATTTGAAGTCACAAAAACGGGCCATCTTTCGTGGCCCTCTGGGTGATCCTGAGGCCAAACAGTGTTGCAAAAGAACACCAGCTTTTTAAGTTCTTTAGAGAGACTAAATTTTTCCCAATTTTGTAAAAGACAACCCAAAGGTGAACTTTTGGGAATTAAAAAGGATCGACCCGTTATAGGCCTAGGTGCTGGAAGTCCCTTCCTAAGTGAAGGAGAAGTTAGGGGTAAGCACGGAGAAACAAACAAAACAGAATAAGACAGAAAAAACACAAAAAGGTACCTGAAGTTTTTCCAGTTCCCTGGCGCTGAGAGAATTGGAAGAATCGGGCACACGCTTCTGGAGGGGCACCTGTCCTTATTTTCAATGCTTCAGAAGCTGTGCCCAGGCCCGCGGCCTCCAGCATCAGGCTGAACATGAGACAGCCCCTAGCTGTCTGACTGATCCTGCTGAATGAATTCGACTCAAGCCTTCTCAGCCAAGGAAAAACAAATATTTTTAAAGATTAGCTGTATTGGGTAGACTCTTCAGGAGCCTGAGCATCTGTAATGCTAATACCAGTGGGCGTGAGCTGAGCTAGATTGAATCTGAGCACCTTCATGGAGGCAAGGTGGAGCTTATATACAGAAAGATTGTGAGAGGGATAGAGGGTGGTCAAGTAGTCTGGGGTGATGGTGGGAGGGGTTTCGGGCATACTAGGGTGACTGGGGTGAGGCCCGACTCCAGAGTGGGAAATAGCTAAAGGCTACCTGGAGGTGATAGACAATGGAGGGCTAGGGTAACAGACTTGGGTATAGATATTTTGACAGGATCAGGGGTGGGAACTGGCCAGAAGGCAGTCTGGAGGCAATCAGACAAGGGAAGGCTAGGCTAAGCTATTGGAGCATGAAAACCCAGATCTGGGGGAAGATTCAGGGTGCGGCCCCAGGGGTTCCCAGGGGAAAATATTGAGCGGCATAGGTCCAAGGATAGTTCTTTAGTCCATTTCACTAGAGCAGGCTTACACAAACTGCAGGCCTCGTGGCATTCTTTTGGTACGGCCCATGAGCTACAAGTGTATTTTACATTTTAAAATAAAGCTTTATTGTTCTTTAAAATGTAAAAACCATTCTTATCTCTGTACAAAAACAGCTGACTGTAGTTTGCTTTTAATAATTACTGCAATATATGCAATACTGCAATAAATGCAATGTAATTAGTTTCCTTTGTACTAATTCTACGCATTTTATTTTATTCATTTATAAACCTTATTCTGAGTAGGGGACTTTGACCCAAAAAAGGTTTAAGAACCTCTGCCCTAGGCTCTTCTATTAGGTTTGTAACAATTTTTCCTCTGAAATGTTGATGAATCCTTATTTCATTCTGTTGTTTACCCAAAGACTCCATTAGTACTTCCTGGGAATTTTCTTTTAAAAGTGTGAAAAAGAGCTGGGCGGTGCTTCTATGATTTGAAAAGGGTAAATTGCTATCATTTCCCCACCACCTCTGGACCTCATACCCCACCTCTCCCTGGAGATATCCCCTGCGCCTTGGAACTAAAAAAAAGAATCAACTTACTTTAGTAGGTGAGAGTAGAATTTAGGGAAGTTTTTGCAGAATTTGACTTTAAGGAACGTCTCTTTTGTAGAGGAAAAAACTGCAGGTCCTAGAAGCAATATGACACGGCCAAGGTCTCATGTAGCCTTCTGAATCCACTGCCCGAGATTTTTACCATCACACCCGTCTGCCTTCCTTTACATCAAAGTTACTCCAGCTCGGTCCTGAGTAGTCTCCTGCAGCGGTCACACGCATTCGAATCTGCGTCATTGAAAGCTATGTTATGTAAAAATCTGGTAGTTCTTTCCAGCCTAAGGGAAATACGCAGTGTGGATTTCCGTGATCTTCAGGGTATTCATTATAAGCTCTAAGGGAACCAAGCTGTAATTGAAATACTACATTGACGCATGGTTCCAAGGACAGGCATCATGAGGTAGTGGATAGAAAGCCAGAGCTAGAAAGACACAGGTTCTTCATTCAGATCCTACTTTAATCAGTCAGCAAACATTTATTAATTACCTACCTAATACCAGGTAGGAGCACATGAATACAAGTGAAAATCCCTAATCAAAAGAGGGATGGTAGTAAGTACACATATACATATCATTTATACACACAAAAAGTACATATATACATTTATTAGCATACAAAATAAAGAGAATCACAAAGTTATTAAATATGAGGTAGTTTTGGAAGATGGTCTCTAAGTCAGGGATAGTTAGGAAAGGCTCCATATAAAAGGTGATGCTTAAGCTGTATCTTGAAGGAGCAAAGAGATTCAGTGAGGGGAGATGAGGAGTTCATTGCTGGCACAGGGGACAACCAAAACAAAGGCATGGAGGTAGGACCCAGAGCATCCTGTGTGAACAATAGTACAGCTTATCTGGATTGCCCAGTGTAAGACGAGTAATAATGAATAATGAGGCTAGAAAGTTAGGTTGAGGTCAAGCTGTGAAGGGCTTTAAAAGCTAATAGAGGAGTTCATATTTTATCCTAGAAGAAATAGAGAGCCACTGCACTTGGAGTTCTGTGAGTAGAGTAGTGGCGTTGTTGTCAGTGGGGCAGCTGGGGGTTGCAGTGGATAGAGCACTGGGCCTGGAGTCAGGAAGATCCGAGTTCAGATTCAGTCTCAGATACTTAATATATCTGTGTGACCCTTGGCAAGTCACTTAACCTCCATTAGCCTTGGTTTTCTCATCTGTAAAATGAAGACACACTGGAGAAGGAAATGGCCAGCCACTCCAGCATCTTTGCTAAGAAAACCCCCTGGACGAAGTCCATGATGCTGTGTAGAGTTGGACATGACTGAGTGACCGAACACAAACGACAGAAATCTTTGGCAGCAATATTTGAGGAGGTTTCTTGTAATGCTGAAGGCAAGGAGAACAAATCAAGGAGCTGTTGGAATAAGTTAGATGAGAGGCAATAAGGACCTGAACTAAGGAGATGTGTGAATAGAGAGGAGGGGTCAGATGTGAGAAATGTGGAATTTGGAGACCATTGATTTGGTTTGTTGAGTGAGGAGTCCATGATGATGCTAAGAGTACAAACTTGGGAGATTCAAAGTATGTTAGTGCTTCAGATGTGTGCTGGTTGTGTGATCCTGGGCAAGTCACATAATTTCTTAGTTTTTTTCACAACTCTCCAAGTTTGTGAGTTTCATGATAAAGGGAGTTTGCTCCCTGGGGAGGAGTTCCCTGTATTGGTGAAATCGCAGATCAGGTGCCCATCCCCATTCCAGTAATGCAAATGGCAAGTTCAGTTTAGTCAAAGAAGAATCTGCCTATTATCCTATTATGTATATTACCCGGCTCTAAACCTTAGAGAAGCATTTTCTCTGTACTTAACGAAAAAGTACAATACAAAAATTGTTAGTTATGAGGAGAAACCCTGCAGATCACTAAAGGAATTATTTATGGTATTTAAGATGGATATAAAATTTTGTCGGTGACTGTTGCTTTTTCTTTTTAGGCTAATCCACCTGGTGTATTGGCTCTTTTGGATGAAGAGTGCTGGTTTCCTAAAGCTACTGACAAGACCTTTGTAGAAAAACTGGTTCAAGAGCAAGGCACACATTCCAAGTTCCAAAAACCCCGGCAACTGAAAGACAAGGCAGATTTTTGTATTATTCATTATGCAGGAAAGGTAAGAGTTATGTTATAGTTAGATTTTTCTTAAATTTGTGTCGTATCAAATGTTTTACTTCAGTAAAAAATTACAAACCCATTTTTTTTTTTCAGGAAGATAAAACAGAATGAAAGTGTGAATGCATTCATGTTCTAATTGATATTTAAAGAAACGATTATACAGATTTCGTGATGATTAAAACAACCTAGAATTCCATTTAGCCCATTTCTCAGAAAAATCTTAAAGTTTTTTAATTTGGCCTTGAATTTTTTTTATTTCATTTCAATAATCCTAACTCTTGCTTTTCTTACAGGTGGATTATAAGGCTGATGAGTGGCTGATGAAGAATATGGATCCTTTGAATGACAATGTAGCTACCCTCTTACACCAGTCATCAGACAGATTTGTTGCAGAGCTTTGGAAAGATGGTAAGAAATGCATAAACTTTTTCTTGTCCATTGGTTTATGATCTGTCACTTGCAATGAACTTAATTGGAACCTTTAAAATTTTGGTGTATCTCATAGTCTGCCTTTATATAGTTATAATTAGAAGCTGCTTTTCTCCCTAGAGCAGGGCTGCCGTTTTAACGGAATTTGTCCATCTTAAGGATAATTCAGCTTAAAAAAATAAACGAAATATTTAGGAAATTGGGCATATATCTGGTTTTTTGGTGAAGATGAATTGTGTTACAGGAGAAAATTAGATACTTAAAATAGGATGAGAGCTGAAATGGACCTTAGAAATCTAGTCCAGTCATTTCCTGGACCCAGCCTCATAGACAGCTGCAAAGAATGATCCTCACTTTGTACCAGTGCTAATCTGCATTAGCACACAGAGACAGAAAAGGACTCTCTGTTCATTCACAGTTAAAGTCCTTTCCCTCAGCTCTGTCCCCGTTGAGATTTTGCAGTATTAGAAAATGATGAGAGACTACTTGAAGCTCTATTTTCTGAGCACTTGGTTGGTGCAAGGGTGCACGGGGACTAGCAAAGCAACCTGTGAATGCCCTGTATCTGCATCTGCCCCTTTTGTTTCTAGCCCTTGCTTTGTTTTTCTTCTTGGAAATCTCTGCTGCAGATTTATTTAATTTGTTTTCAAAACTGAGTACAATTGTTTTTGTGATTTGATACCTCAACCTAATGTATTCCATGCTCATGAAAATAGAAGTAAAAAAAAAATTACCTATACTATACCGTCCCTGCTACTCAAAGCTTGCCATTCACTTTTCTTTATTGCCTCTGAGTTCTCTCTCATTTCCTTGATATTTGTGGTAGAATTCTGGGAACTATTTTTATTCTGAATGTATCTGCCCTGCCCTTAACTTTGTCTCAGTTCTGCTATTCCAAAAGCACCTCCAGAGCCCAGAAATCTTTCCCAGATCCCTTCTCAGAAGCCAAGCAATAAAGAGATAAGAGAAGATACAACTGAGAGGAAGTAGAAATAGGCACATGTAGCAAATGAAGAAGTAAGGGGAAGGAAGAAGAGAGAACCAGTGTGGCTTTCTGGGTCTGGCCTGCTGCCCAGTGAAACTAATTCTTTCAAGAGCAGGATGTCTTTTGGAATGTATATGTGAAACATGTGATGAAGGTAGTTGTTTGTGAGTACCTGGGCCTGTGTGGGAATGAGGGTGATTGTGGAGCTAAACTCAAGTTCCAAAGAATCAGGGAGGGGAGATTGGTTTCCAACAATTAAAGTAGAAGCTTTACCCTCAGGCATTAAATGAAAATTGTTTGTTGTTACTGAATAATAGACAATATTCTTAAGCACATTCAGTCTGTGGGACCATGTGAGAAGTGTGAAGCTCTCTTGCTTTGAACTTAACAGCAGTTTCATCACCAGGCACTGAAAATTTCTGTCTCCTACTGAAAAATGGCTCTAGGTCTTGATATATCAGGTTTGTCTCAGGTGTAGTAGACAATCTACCACAGAGACAGTGGTTTTACACTAAGATAAATATGTGTTCAGGAGTAGAAAAATGAAATAGTCAGTCATTCAGCAGGAAGTATTTGTTGCATGCCTACTGTAAAGAGGCTCTGTGGCCTACTGGATGAGTCTGGCCTAGAAGCCAAGAACACTTGGGTTTAAATCCTGCCTCTGACACATACCAGCTATATGTAGGTCCCTAGGTAAGTCACTCAGTTTTCCAAACAACTCTCAAAGGCTTTTCACCCAAGATGTCCTTATACCAATGAAATCACAGATCCATTTCTCTCCTATATGTATCCTTGTACAGGATACATATTTTGTATGGCAACATAAATACCTGCAATAAACAATAACACAGAATAAGGGCATGTGTTTGGTAACAGATAAAGGAATGAAAACTCAAACCTGAATTGATCAGGGAGAATGGTGAAGCTGAAATTTGGTGAGTCAGGTCTTTGAGGGAATGGTAGGATTTTGACAGTGGAATATATGGATTTATTTATCCTAGGCAGAACAGGAGTAAAGATGGGAAATCAAAATGCATATTTGGATAGGTTCCAGGTTGGAATGGAAAGATTAGTAGATTTGGAGTGATAGGACCTTGGTTTGAATCTTGTCTCTACTTCTTACCACTTACATGTCCTTGGTCTAAGTCACTTAAGCTTTATAGGTTACAGTTACCTCTTTTATAGAATGAATGAAATGGACTAGATGATGTCTAAATCTTTTGTCTGGAGCATAGGGTCTTTTTTGGAGGAGGAGGGATAAGGATTTTGGTTCCCAGGGAGAGGATTATGAACTTCAATCAGTAGGCAATAAGGAATCATTTGAAATATTGTGATGTAATCTGCATGTAAGCAATGTATATGAAGGATGGAAAGTGAGTACAAGTGGGAAAACTTAAAAGATTATTGTAATGAACCTAAATTAGGGTGATAATATGGGAATTTTAGTAATAATGAGAGGGACATAAAAGATGGTGTTGAGGTAAAATTGATACAACTTTAGAGGTGAGGACAAAGAGAGTGAAAGATTTCTAATATGAGAGATAGGGTGAATGGTGAGGCGACTGCTAGAAATGGGGAAGTAAAACAGTGCAGGTTTTGGGGGGAAATAAGTCAGGATTTGCATGTGTTGAGTTGAGTAGGACATCCAGGTAGAGATGTCCTGTAGACAGTTCAAGGTGCAAACAAGGTCAAAGCAAGAAATATCAGTTGGGGAATCACTACTGTAGAGGTGAAAGTTCCAGTCATGAGAGTGATCAAATTTGCTGAGGGATAGAATATAAAAAGGGAAGAGAAGAGTTGAGGACTGAACTTAATGTTCATCTTAAGGGTAAAGGAAAAAGAGACAAAAAAGTTGAAAAGGAAGTTGCTTATGGGAGTTACTGATTGTTTTGATATGTACCCTCATTAACTTGATTCTTACAGGGACTGTACAGGACCTTGAAGGAAGCAGGTATGTATGTGTCCTTAATGAGAGGATGCAAAGAATTCATCTGGTCTACAGGCAGTGGGCCTACCACTGGAATGATTGGTGACTGAGTTAGAGGGAATGGATGTTTGTTGGAAGAAGAACCGTCTTCTTTTCCCTCTCTCTCACCCTTTCCATCTCTATGTTGCCTATATTTAGAGAGGGACAACTCTTCTGGCAAGGGTTAATTCCCCCAGAATCCATTTAATTATCCATTCTCTCTGGTCCAGAGGAGTTCCCTGTGTCTTCTCTCAAGTCAATAATGTAGCCTACATTGGCTTTTGGGGGCATATCCTTTCCACAATTCCCACTTTCACAGAGGAGTTGGTTTCCCAGAGTTGGGCTGATAATAAGAGTGCTGGGGGAGCCACTAAAGAGTCAAGATTGACTTTCTCTTATGCTACTTGCTAGAGCCCTCACCAGTATGCTTCCACCCCATCAAGATTACCAATTGAGCATTGTCAGGAAGCTTTAAGTAACTTTTAGAAAGGAGTATTTACTACAGTAGTCCATTAAGAACAGTTCCCCCAAAACATCTGTGCCACAGTCTCCCAAAGGTTTGCACAAAGTACAGGAGAGTGTCGGGGCAAAGGGGTGAGGTGATGTAACTCTTGGTTGCTGGAATTCTTTTTTCCATCATGGGATGTCTAAGAAATGCCCCTTAAGTATGGTCTTGTCTCTTTGCTGGTTGATGTATGAGTCCCTTCTGTCTTTGGCTCCTTAAGATGTACACACTGCTTCCTGCTAATCAATTGAGGACACAGTTTAGGACCCTAATGGGAAGATGGAAAGTGCAGTATACTCAGTACCATCGTTTCACTTCATCCAGTGGCTCTCAAAGACTTTGCACACTTAGTCTAAGGTCTTTGGATTAAGAAGTGTTTTCATCTAGTTAAAATATCAGAGCTAATAGAGATAAACTAGGACAGGATATTTTTAAGCCCATCTTCCTTTAGAGACACTACTTGGACCATTTCACACATTGTAATTTTATCAACTCGAAGAGACAATTCATCAGATTTACTAGATGCTCCCCTGATGAACTCTGTCCTGTTTCCTCCTTCCCTGCCTCCCCTTTCGCCATACACACCTAACAAAATTATTAGAGTGTTAAGAGGTAAACCTGGAGAATTTGGGGGTTTGGAAATTAAAGGAGAAGGGAGTATACACAGGGAAGCCTTATGGTCATCCATAGTGTCACGTACTTCAGAGAAGTAAAGGATGAAGATAATTTTTGGAACATCTTCCAGTTTTGTGATTAGTAACCTGTCGGTGACATTTGAGCAAAGTAATTTTTGTAGAGTGGTGGAAATAGTAAAAGCTTATTAAATTCTCACTACTGTGATGAGCACTAGGCACACAATAAAGGACAAAAACATGGTCCCTACTCTCATAATTTAATGGGGGAGACAACATGCAAAAAATTATAGATTGGAGATATATAGGGTGTAAATGGAAAGTAATTGCGGAGGGAAGCCTTTAGTGATAGGGAAGACTGAGGAAGATTTCCTGAAGAAGTAATTCGAATTGCATCTTAAAGGAAGCTAGAAGTCACAGCTGAGAAAGGAGAGCATTCCAGACACGGAGGGAAAACCAGTGAAAAGGCAGGAAGTTAGAAGATGGAGTGTTGTCTTTGAAGAACAGCAAGAAGGTTAGCATCACTGTGTTTTTAAAAAATGTGGAGGGATAAAGTATGAGGAGATTGGGAAAGCCAGAGGGACCTCATGAGGGAGGCTTTACAAGCCGAGTGATGGTTTTATATCTGAGACTAAAGGTGAAGAGAACTCCTGGAGTCCATTGAGTATCACTTTAGGAAAGTCACGTTGTCAGGTGAAGTCAGAGGTGGATTAGGAGAGGAAGACCCTTGAAGCAGGGAGACCAGTAGTCCAGACTTGGGGTGGTGAGGACCTGTGCCGGGTTATCAGCTGTATGAGTGTAGAGAATGAAGTGAGACATCTGAGACACTTTGTGACAACAGGAGATGTTTTGTAAAGGGCGAAGCTAGGCATGGCAGTAGATTGGACAGATGCTACCAGTGCTAGTGAAGAGTCTGGGAGGATGCTGGTACTTTGGAGAGTAAAGGGGTAGTTTTTTAGGAGAACGATAATGAGTTTAGTTTCGGGCATATTGAATCCAACGCATGAGGAGAGAACAGCTAGTGAGGACATGGATGTATTCATCATAGGCAACTTCACTGAGAAGTTTGGAGTTGAAGGGAAGGTGAGATATAGAATGATTCTTCGATGTTTTTAGACAGATAGGAGCCAGTGAAATTGAAGATGCATGAGGACTGGAAGATTGCAAGAGTAAGGTCCTGAAAGAAGGGTAGATGGAATGGAATAGAAATAATAGGATAATCTCTTATTTTTACTGAAGATGGGGTAAAAAAAGGAAGCTATATGAGCCGTGTCATTACCAGTGGAAATGGAAAGGAAGTTAAAAATATGAGATGCCTTAAAAAGTTGTTTTCTAGTGTGCGTGGCATTCTTTCTCATGAAATGAAAAATAGACACTTGAAATTATTGGCAACATCAAACTATAGTTTGGATCTAGCGTCTGCTTGCTGATTCCGACTTCGAAGTACACTTTCCTAGGAATATAAAAAGATTATAAGGGCAGAGGTTTTGTTTTGCATTTTCTCAGGCTGTTTTAGGTTCATCAAAGGTTCTCAAGTCAAGTTCATTCTGTAAGTTTTTACTGAGCACTTAAACTGAGCTAGTTTTTAAGACCCTGAGGGGAATACAAAGAAATATGACACAGTCACTGCTGCTAGTATCTTACACAATGGCACTTGTAAGTCTGTAAATTCTTAGGTGAAAAATTTGAGGCTAACCCTGCCTCTTAACTTCCCTGGGCCACCTCCATCCTGTTTCTCCTTTTTTTATAGCACCATGCTCTCATTAACCTCTGATATCTTCCACTGGCAGGGTCAAGGCTTTAAGCACTAGTAGTTTCAGAGCATCTGTTATTTGCAAGGCAAAGTTTTAGGCATCAACATCTATAGTCAAAATTGAAGAAATTTAAGTGAAGAGCAGGAAGAAGCTGACTTGGCCACAGCCATCAAGGGACTTTCAATTGCAAATGGTGGTGGTTGTAGCAATGCTGAATTTGGCTTGTATGCATGAATTCATTTGAATAGTTTTTGAAGGATGAAGAATTTTTCTTAGGGACACTCGAAATTACTCAACCTCAGGAAATAAAGAGGTGAGTTGGTATGAACGAAATTTTTTTCTGACAGATAGGAAAACTAGCAACTACATGATTTCTCTTTTTGCACTGCACTTAAATGTACAAGGGAAAAAAGGTAAGTTAACTCCAAAGATGACTTAATTACCTTGTGAGGATATGCTAACAGTGAGTATAAAGCATTTAAGCTAGCTTTAAACCCTCTTATTTTCTTCTGAAACAAAGATTGTATTCGGATTTTATAGATTTTTCTGAAGGTCAAACAAGGAGAAATAAGATTCATTGGTGGCAGCCCTGCGCTAGAGACATAATTCCCTCTGCCTATGTGTGTTTTCATATACTCTCACATGCAATTTTGGGGATTCCTTTTCAAACACAGATTTCTTTTCACGAGCTGACAATTTTATCCCTTAATCCAGGTTATTGTCCCTTAAGGTTCTTGTAACAAGAAATTTCTCATTACAGACATTTCATAAAATGTATTATAACTTATGAGATATTTTCATGAATAATTGTGTGATTGGTAGCTATTTGAAAATTATTCAATTTCATCATCTACTACTTGGTAGATTTTCAACAGTATGGTACAGTAGCATTTCCGTTGAATTTCACTTTATTATACTTGTCTGCATGCCATTATCACCAACATTTACAAATTTCCCATTGAAATAATTAAAGCAACACATTTATTAGTATATTTAGATATAAAATACGCTGATTTTTACATTCATTTTAGTCCCTTAAGTTACTATAACTTTGTCTCATTTGAAAGTGCATAGTGTTTATAGAGTAAGTAGTCTTATACACAAATAACTAACAATACCACGCCATTCACTTATAAGGGGGAAAAAATTTAATAAAAGTTGATAAATACTGATCATAATATGTATATGTACAGAGTCTGGAATCAACTTTCTTCCCACTTACTATCCTTTCCAGTAAATTTAGCCACCCAGATTCATCAGAGAGGCAGTGATGAAGAGAGAGTGAAAAGAAAACTGGCCTTGAAGCCAGGAAAGACTTGGGTTCAAGCTCTGACTCTGACATACTGGCTGTGTCACTCTGGGCAAGTCACTTAACCTCTCAATGGTCTAGGCAACTCTTTAAGACTATGAGCTGAAGAGAAGGTTCTGACCTGGATTGATAGAGGAAGCTTCTTTACCCAGAAGTTCCCTCTATCAAGGATGTCACAGTTCTCATCTCTTAGATTCATCAGATTTAATTATTCTATAAAGAACCCTGTCCAAATGTGAAAATCCTATATATATTTGCATGGAATCTGTTATGGCCTGGTTATTTTTATAGCCCAGTTTCAAAGTTTACTTGTGATTTCAAATGTTCTGCGTACTAACGAAAGTGTTTTATGTATCTGCTCTTCTGTCCTTCTGTTTTTTGCTGTTTCTCTGCCTTAGAGATTCAGAATATTCAGAGAGCTTCTTTCTATGACAATATTTCTGGTCTTCATGATCTACCAGGTGAATGTATAAAAATTGTAGGTCTTCTCAAAGCCAAAGGATTGTATTCCCACAGGAAAACTTTTTTTTTTCCTCCTTTTTTTGGGTGGGGGGAAGTGAGAGGGTGGGAGAGGGGGGAGGAATGGATTGTTGGTTTGCGGTTGGGGGGCGGTTTGGTTATTTTTGCTCACAGGTTTGCATGATTCTTTCATTTCATGCTGTATTATACTGCCTCAAAGCAACTGTTTGAGTGCATACCAGTTCAATTGCTACTGCCTACATTTTGCTTATTATTTTATACGCAGCTATTACAGGCCTGCAAATTAAAAGGTATGTGATTACCTTTTTGAATAGTGCCATTTTGATACACGCTTTCCAGATAATTAAATATTGATGTTAGATAGTTTTTGGTTTATTATTTTCCTTTGAGCCAGTTTTAGGAATTCCTTTTAGCCAATTGAGGAATTTTAAGAATTTAAACAATAAAATATGGTGGACACATAGTTATTGCAGATTTTTGCATGTCACCATTACATTGTAAGAAGGTATTTGTAATATTTAGCATGTCATGGCGGGTAGAGCCAGCTTCTGGGTCAGGGAGACTTGAATTCAAGTCCTTCCAATGGTGTGTCATGACACACACCAACTATATATGTGACTGTGTAACTGTGAAAGTCACTTAACCTCTCATTACCCCAGGCAACTTTCTGTTGTACCAACCTGCATTAGTAAAGGAGAGTTGGGAGATTTCTAACCAGGTCTGCTTAAAATAGCAAAAAGAAATCCATTTGGCTTCTGTTAAACCACTTTGAAGTACTAAAACTGGGTCTAGGCTGGGGCTGCAATACTAAGTGGAACTACGTTGCGTTTGAATTTTCAGAGTGCAGGATTGTTATCTTTTATCCCTGCTTCTCTGTAGCACGTCCTGACGAGACTAGTAACATCAGGTTCCTCAGAATTAATCGTACTGTGTATTTCTGTATTGTCTAATGTACATCTTCATTGATACTGACAGTCTTTTGATGTAGGTAGTATAGTTATTATCTCCCTTTGAGTTATTGGATGAAATTGAGAAAGTTAACAGTAGGAAAACAGAGTTGAGTTCTTCTTGGAATGACTAGATTAAAATTTCTCAAGTGATTGAAAACATCTTAAGTCTCAAACGAAAATCAGCTTCTTTTCAAAACATACTATTTTGTGATTAAAACCACCATTTTTCCTTGTTAATATGAGGTTCTCATCTCTGATAGCTCTTCCTTTCCTGTTCTTTGGGGGAAAGTGGGCATCGGGTGTGAAGACAAGAAATCTGCCAGAAGAACTGTAGTTATGCCAGACATCTCTTCTCTAGGAGAAAGACAGCTCCAAAACCCAAAGATTGCTGACCCCAGAGAGTAGTAGAAATCATGGGTGATTGAGTAGAAAAGTTGAAAGTTGGAGATTGGTCTACCTGTGATAGCATTGTGGTTAGGGGTTTCTTAAGATATTTCTTTAACCTTAAATTCATATATCTTACCCAGAAGCTCTTAGACTTCCTAGATTTATTAAAGAATTTCAGAGAGTTTGGTGATTTTCAGATACTATAAGAAGCAGTAATATTTACAGGGTTTTCCTCCGTGACACTTGGTATCAGTGACTATGGGCAAGTCACTTCAATCGGTCAATAAGTATTTACTAAGTGCCTACTATGTGCCAGTCACTGCTGGGCATTGAAGATTCAGATACAAAGAGCTGAGCAATTCCTATGCAAAAGGAGATTACTTTCTAATAGGACTAACGTCCTCTAAGACTCTAAGTTGCCAATCCACATTAATAAAGGGAGTTTCCTTATCAAGAGTTTTTAATATCAGTAGTTATCATTATGTTTCCCCCCTAAACCCTCCCCACCGACCTTCCCTACTACTATCGAAGGCAACGCCCTCCTCCTAGTCCCTCAGGTTCACAACATAGGAGTCATCCCAAGCTCCTCATTGTTTCTCATAACCATGGTGTTGCCAAGGCCTGTCGATTTCACCTTTGCAACATCTCTCAAATATGTCGTCTTCTGTCCTCTGACACTTCTATCACTCTGGTGCAGGCTCTGTTGGTCCGACTGCTTCAAGTCTCCCTTCAATCCAGTCCATTCTCCATTCAGCCACTTTTCCTAAAGCGAGGTCTGACTGCCTGTCCAAACCCTGCCCCTCCATGCACACATGCACACACACTCTCAATTCCAGTGACTCCCTCTTGCCTCCAGGGTCAAATAAAAAAATCATCTGGCCTTTTATAACCTAGCCCCCTACTATGTTTCCCGTTGTTTTTTACTTTACTCCCCATCATGTACTCTTCAGTTTAGTAACGCTGGCGCTTTGCTGTTCTGTTTCTTACCTCTGGGTGTGTTCTCTGGCTGTCCCCCATGCCTAGGATGCTCTCTCTCCTCATCTCCACCTACTGGCTTCCTTTAAGCCCAACTAAAACCCCATCTTCTATAGGAAGCCTGTCCCAGTCTCTCTTGCCTCTTTTTGTACCCCCAGAGCTTAGCACAATACCTGGCACATTGTTAGTCATTTCATTTGTGTCCAGCTTTGTGACCCCATTTGGGATGTTCTCAACAAAGGTGCTGGAATAGTTTTCCATTTTCTTCTCCAGCTCCTTCTTCAGATGAGGAAACTGAAGAGTTAAGTGACTTGCCCAGGATTATGCAGCTACTGAGTGTCTGAGACTGGATTTGAACTCAGGACTTCCTGACTCTAAACCTGGTGCTTTATCCACTGTGCCACCTAGCTGCCCCTGGCACATAGCAGGGCTTGATAAATGTTTAATGACTGACTGACAATGAAATCACAGGTTGGAACACACACACACACACACACACACACACACACACACACACACGCTTTGCCCCCCAGGATATAATAATAACAACAATGGTAATAAAACGATTAATTTCCTCTTATATTTCCCAATTACTCTCCTGTCTTGGAGCCCATTGTTACTATTCTGCTCAGTCCACTCAGCGTTAGGACTGTTCTTGATCTCTTTGGGGTTCACAGTTCAGGCGTTGGACTCAGTCTTGATTTTGTTAAGTCAACAGAACTTTGTTAACTGCTCACTGAATACAATATTGTAGGCCCTAGAGTTTAGCCAGAAACAGTCTCTGCTCCCATCATGTTTATAGTCTAGGAAAGAGGTAAGGCAACGATTATAACAGGAACACAAGAGAGAATTTTTTTTAAAAAAGTGTCCTGTGATATCTAGGGGATGAGGGCAAAATCAAGGAAGGAAGGCACCATGAAGGAGGTGGCATTTGAGTCTCAACTTCAAAGGATTGAAAGGAACATAGTCATTGAAGGTTAGCAGTGAGCACACAGGAAATACAGAAAGAAGTAAAGAGGTAAGAAAGCATAAGACCTCTCTGAGGGATAGTGTCCCTTGGATGGCACCTTCAGATCTTAAAATGGATAAAGAGAAAATTTTAGTTGTACCATGTTGTAAGGGGCCTTTGAATGTCAAGAAAATGAATTTGAAGTTTTCAGGGCAGCTATAATGATTTCAGAGCAGACTTGTACCTAGAATGGGCCCAATGGAGAGGAAGGACAAGGCAGGAAAACTATTGCAACAGCCCAGGTGCAAGGTAAAGAAGATTTGAACTAGGCTTATGGTAAGAGGATAAAGATAAGGAGCTGGAGATGTCGAGGCAGAATTTATAGGACTTGGTTACTGATGATATTTTAGAGGGAGAAGGATGGAGAAATGTAATACCAACATGACACGGAACAGTGAAAGGCGATGCCACTGACAAATAGGAAGAAATCAAAGAAGGTTTAGGCAACAAGATAAATCTTTTGGATATGATGTTTGAAGGTGGAGAGCATACAGGAGGGGATGTCCTTTAGATAGGTAGAAATTTGGGTCTTGGAACTCAGTAGAAAGGTCAAGACTAGAATTTTTTTTTTCAGTCATCAGCATATAAATGGCAGTTGAATCAATTTAATTATAAAGGGAGAAAATGTTGAGAAAGGAGAGAAAAGAGTCAGGGACAGAACTTACCCTTTAAGGGGTAAGGAAAAAGTTAAGCAATCAGTAAGAAGTAGTAACAAAAGTAGGAAGATAACCAAGAGAATGTTGTGTCTCTGAAGCTAAGGAAGGAAAGAGTATTCTGTTTTTCACAGTAAAGGGGAAGAAAAAGATGGGACTCTTGAGGTGTGGCAGAAGTGTCTAACGATTTTTTAATGTAATGGAAAGACTTATACATGTTTGTAGGAGGATAGGAAGGGGCAAGTAGAGGAATGATTGAAGAGAAGAAGCATTGATAAGGTCCTTAAGCAAAGAGATGAGAATGAGTCAAAGACACAGGATCAGAACTATTGGCCTTAGTGGGTAAGGTTATCTATTTCTCTTTTGGACAGGAACCCTGCAGGTCTTCCCCTCCCAGTTTGATTTTTTTTTAATAGAGTTTTTGATTAAAGGGGCCATCCCTTGCTTAACTTCTTAAAGAGGCCTATTCACTGAATGGGCCTTACCTCACTCAAAGTGAGAACCTGAAAAGACCGTAGCCTGAAAGGGCCAGGGTCTCCTAATGCACCCTGGGCCATCTCCAGTAGTCCTGGCGAATATCAGGCACTAGACCCAGATGGCTGTGGAGGAGAAAGCGAGGCTAGGCTGGTGACCTTGCGCACAGCCCTCCCTCACTCAAATCAAAGTCAACTGCAAGTCATGTCATCATTTCCCTGATGTCACGGTCCTCTTCAAAAACAAAAGACAACCATACCACGACGATCTCTTTTGTGACCACAGGGAAGGAAAATGAGGGAAGAGGAGGCAGAAAGGGAGTGATAAAATAAATTTTTAAAGAATTTTAATTTAAATCCATTGACTTTTTTTTTCAATCAGTGAAAATGCACCCTTCCATCTCTTCTTTCCCCTTCCCTAATTGGAGAATTTTTTTTAAATCCCATTACAAACATGTATAGTTGAACAAAATAAATTCCCACATTTACCATGTTTAAACAAAAAAATCTCAGTTTGTACCCTGAGTTTCTCACCTCTCCATCAAAAGTTGGACAGCATGTTTCATCAGGAGTCCTCTGAAATCATGGCTGATAAGGTTGCATTAATCAGAGTTCATAATACTTTCAAAGTTGATTA
>CM053627.1:204060560-204169767 GCA_028646595.1 Phalanger gymnotis
AAATCCCATTACAAACATGTATAGTTGAACAAAATAAATTCCCACATTTACCATGTTTAAACAAAAAAATCTCAGTTTGTACCCTGAGTTTCTCACCTCTCCATCAAAAGTTGGACAGCATGTTTCATCAGGAGTCCTCTGAAATCATGGCTGATAAGGTTGCATTAATCAGAGTTCATAATACTTTCAAAGTTGATTACCTTTATAATATTGATATTACGAGATAAATCATTCTGGTTCTATTCACTTCCCTCTGCATCTGCTCATCCAAGTCTTCCAAGGTTTCTCTGAGGCCATCCTTTTCATCCTTTCTTTAAGCACAATAGTATTCCATCGTATTCATGTACAGCTGTTATCCAATTGGTGGGCACCAACCAGGTTTCTGGTCCTTTGCTACCACAAAAAAAAAATAATAATAACTATAGTGAAATTTTGAGGAACAGAGAAGGTGCCAGGATTTGTAAGATGTCAATCTTAAAGAGTTCTGAATCTGCTGTGAATGTGGAAGTTGTTGATGCATTTGGCAACTTGAGCAAAGGGAAGAGTTTAGATTCTAAGCTATGTTCTAAAGAACATAGTTGCTCTACAGCAGGGCTGCATAAAATACAGCCCACATGCAGCCCGCAGTGTGATTTCACGTGGCCTGCCTGTGGGTTTTAATTTTCATGAGTGAAAAAATAAAATAATTTGCATGGAATGCATATTAGATATTTTAGTTCTGTCACTAATAAATAATCTCATTGATGTTAATTTTCTTTGGTGTTTTTAAGCAGTATTATAGACAGAACATATCGCATGGAATTTTCAGTTGATCTGTGGGATAGGTTCCTTCTGTATGGTCCAGACTAGTCTGTTTGCACTTACCTTTATACTGTTGTTTCGTTGCTTTGTTTTGTGTTTGCTTTTGCACTTTGCGTCTTCGCCCGTCATATTGATGAAGCGCATTCCCCCACTTTCTATTTGTGTACTGTATTTTTTATTCTGGGTGTGGCCCTCAAATAATTATTTTATTTTTAATGCGACCCTAAGATGACCTAAGGTTGGACAGCACGCACACACACGCTCTGGATCCAGTTGCCATGCATGCAGTTATCTCTATGCAGATGATTCCTAGGTCCATCTTCAGCCTTAGTTTCTCTTGTGAGCACTAGTACTGCTTCACCAGCTGCCTTCTGGATGTCTTCATCTGGATATCCCATTAGCATTTCTAACTCAACATGTTGAAAACAGAACCCATTTTTTTTTTTGCCAAAACCTTCCCCTTTTCTGAATTTCTCCTATTCTTAAGAGCATCCTCTTAGTCACTCAAGTGTACAATGCCTTAATTCCTCGCTTTTATGCCACATATCCAATTGACAAAGCTTGTTGGTTCTGTCTCCAGAACATCTCTCATGAATCCTATTCTTTTCCACTCACACAACCAGCACATTAGGTCAAGGCCTCATTGCTTCTCACGAGACTACTGGAATAAGTTCATATTTGGTCTATTGAAATGATTTCATATTTGGAGACCTTAAATCTTTCCCCATTTCAGTTCATCTTCAATATAGCCAGCAAGTGATTTGCCCAAAGCACAGGTATGAACATGTTCCCTCCTAAACTCATTAGCTCTCTAGTATCTTTATGGCTGAAAACATGAACTCCTCTGATATTTAAAGGTCGCTAGAACCTGTCCCCTTCTTTTCCAGTCTTCTCACACATCACTTTCCTCTATGTACCTTGTAGTCAGTCAGTATAAAGAGCCTACTATGTGCTGAGCACTGTGCTAAGCATTGGAGATTCATAGAAAGGAAAAAGAGTCTTTGATCTCAAGGATGAGACAACAAGCAAACAGTTTTGTAGGAGTAATAACCAACACAAGGAAGTGACTGGCATTGTGGGTATTAGGAAAAACTTCTCAAAGATGCTGGGACTTTAAAGAAGCCAGAAGGTAGCACAGAAGAGGGAGAGCATTGTAGGGTTGGGCAAACAGAGAAAATGCCTAGAGCCAAGAGACATATTGTCTTCTTCATAGAATAGCAAGAAGGCAGCAGTGTCAACTGGCTGGTGAGTATAGGACGATAGGCAAGAAAAGGAAAGGTGTTGGAAGAATGGGAAGATGACAGAGGCCGGACCATGAAGAGCTTTGAGGGCTACACCGTTGCTGTTCCACACATATCACCTCTTCGTTTTCGCATGCAGTGTTCTTCATGCCTGAAAAAGTGTTCCCTCCCTACTTGTCTCTTCAAACCTATTTCTTTTTCAAGACTTATCTTCTGCTTTATCCACAGGAGATTTGGTCCTCCCCATTGTAGTGCCTTCCAGTCAATCCAGTGTGACTTTGTGTAGCTTTCTTACCCCTTTTGGAATGTAACCTCCGTGAAAGAAGGGCCTGTCTAAGCTTTTGTTTTATGCCCAATATCTAGCATGGTACCCAAGATGAAGTAGATGCCTAAAAATGCTTATCAGTTGATTGGGAAGAACTTTTCAGCTAGTATATTTGTTCCAGATTTTAGGGAAATCATTTCTGCCACCCCAGAAGTTCGGTAGCATGCTCTCTCAGATGTGGTAAGATTAAGTGTATATGTAAATATTTTTCTATTAAGCCATGTACTTTTAGATTATGTATCTACAAAAACCAAAAAACCCTTTTTCAAGTGTGCTGTCACGTTCTTCATCCATTATATCCATATAGGCTCTATTACCAAATAGAGGGACTATAGTTCCTACATTATTATGATGTAGTAATAGGGAATCATATATTTTCCCTTTTTAATTGATATGTTATCCATCAAGTATAAAGAAGAGTATAAAGCCTATAGCAATACCGTTAATCTGAGTTTCTCAGTGGTACCTAGTTGGACTTAGTAGAAATAGAAGGGATGGGTGAGTTTGAAGTACTTCTTAACCTGACTCAGAAAGCAGAAAGTCAGCATACGTAGATAAGTCAGCCTGTTTCCTACCAGACTGAAGTCGTTTAATAGGGGCCCTATCATAAACTCACATTGGAGGTAGCATCTTTGGTAATGGAGTAATTCTGTTTTCCTTCTGTCATCTGTTAACATAGGCTGCCCCAAGAAGTAATCTCATACACTTCTTTGTTCTTTTTCTTCTGAACAGAGTTGTAAAGCCTTTTTTGTTGTCCTTTACATGTTTTGTAAACCGTAGTTCATTTGGCATTTTGTCTTTCTGATGCTGTTGTTTGGGTTGTGTTTGTCTTTGCTTTTATGCTCTTCCTTCTGTTTTCATGTCTATATATAATACATATCTTTAGAAGTTTCACTTAACTTTGACTCACAGTAATACCTAGAATTATACCTAGTACCTTAAGCATGAGTCATATATCCCTGTAAGTAGATTTTTAAAAATCTTTCAAACTTGGTCATAGACCCTACATGATATTTTACCCTTCAAAGGATTGTATATCTGGACCTGGACCTTAGGCCATCTAACTTAGGCCTCACATTTTATAGATGGGAAAATCGAGGCCCAGGAACATTCAGTGACTTGCCCAAGTACATAGAGGCAATAGGTGTAGTATTTGAACCTAGGTTCTCTGACTTCAGAGTTAGCACTATCTACTGTACCCATAATGCTTCAACCTCTTCTCATTGTCCTGGATATTCTTTGTGTATATAGCCTTCATGTTTCTCATCTTTCTCAGCCAGGAGGTCTGTAATTCATCTACACAAATTCTCTTGAAACCGACAAAAAAAATTTTGAAACCATTAAATTGATGAATAAAAGTAGACTCTGCTTTTTAAAAAAAGTAATAAGATAGACAAACTGCTAATGTGATCAGACAGGAAAATGTGAAAAACCAAATTCCTATGATCAAATATAAAAAAACTCACAAAATGAAAATCAAATAGAGGAAATTATTTCAAAATATTTTGCCTAATTCTGTGCCAATGAAAATGAGAACTTGAATGAATATTGGCAAAAATAGAAAGATGTTTCAGGACTAGAAATAGAGATCTTAAATAATAATATTAAATAATCTAGTCTCAGAAAATGAACTTCAGCTAGCCATAAATGTATTCTTAAGTCAAAAAACTCCCAGGACTAGATGGATTTGCAAGTCAATTTGATAAAACATTCCAATTATAACAAACCCTAGTTTAATTGTTTGCAAAAATGAGGAAAGATAATATTTTACCAGATGCTTTCCATGAGACAAATAGGTCCTGATACTTAAACCACATAGGAATAAAAAAAAATCTATAAGCCAAATTCCCTAATGAACATATCAACACAAAAATATCAAATATAAGCAGAGATACTACAGTAACATTAAAAAGTTTATACACTCAGACTAGGTTGGATTTGTATAAGGAACAAATAGATGGTTAAATAGTAGGAAGATCATAACCATAAGAAATAAATTAGCAAGAAAAAATAAAATCACATGATTGTGTCAAGAGATACAGAAAAAAATCTTTTGAAAATATAACACATTTTTATATTAACAAAAATTAGTAGCATCTTCTCTAGTGGAGGAAACACCAAAAACCTTTCTAATAAAATCAAAGGTAAAGTGAGAATATTTGAGAATATTTACTATCATCACCATTCGTATAGTTCTAGAAATACTATTACTAGAAGGTGAAATTGAAGGAATAAACATAGGCAATGAAGAAATGAAATTATTGATTTTTTGCAGGTAATATGGCTTACTTAGAAAATCTCTTAATGATCCCACCAATATTAATTGAAATGATGAATAATTTTAGCACAGTTGAAGGATGTCAGTGAGTCAATAAACATTTATTAAGCATCTGTTATGTTCCAGGCACTGTATTAACTGTTGAGGGTACCTAGAGGGCCACATATGGCCTTGAGACTGCAAGTTCCCTACCCTTGACCTCGACTGAAAGAGGAAATAGATGAAAAGTTTGGGAAATATCAGCTAGAGCATGACACAGATACAAAGGACTTCAGTTATCCCCAAATCTAACAGAATTCTTTCTTTCAAAAGCAAAGGAGCTGTATCTTTTTGACTTGTCTTAACTTCATCCTTCAAAAGGTAGAACACTCTTGAATTCAAGTCACTTAGCCCAGATGAAATAAATAATTGGGAAATACATATTGGAACAACAGAAATCCCTCCTCATACCCCTTACCCATCAGATGATCCAAGATGACCAAAGAGGAAAATGACAAATGATGAAAGGACTATGGGAAAACAATATATTAATAATCTATCGGTAGAACTATGAACTCCACTTTTCATTCTTGAAAGCAGTTTGGAACTTTGCCCTCAGACATTACCAAGCTGTGCTTACCCAGCTATACAGCTACTTGGTGTAGGTAGCCTCCAGGAAGATCCATGAAGGAGAGAAGGGATCCACACATGCAAAAACATAGCACTTCTTTAGGGGGGAGGAAGGTGGTACTAAAGTTGTAGATTGGCCAACCAAATTATGTTAGATAGATACAATGGGATGTTATTCTCACACCGTAGGAAGTGAATGAGATGGACGGTTTCACAGGAAGACCTCTGGGAACTGATGCTGAGTGAAGGGAGCAAAACTAAAACAATAGTTAGTGCTTTGACAACAAAATGATCAAGAAAGACAACTTTCAAAGACTTTAGAACTTAGATCAATGCAGGGACAGGTTGTAGCTGCCAAGGGCTGAAGGGGAAGCATGCTATCCTTCCACTGCTGGCAGAGAAGCGACGGGCTGAAAAGGCAGAATGAGAAAAGCGTTTTTGGGCATGGCCAATGTGGAAATTTGGAGTTTTTTCATCACGCATATCTGTTACAGGGCATTTATTCATTCATTTCTTTAGACAGGAAGGTGGCCCAGTCCATAGAACCCTGGATTTGAAGTCAGAAGGACCTGAGGTCAAGTCTGTGTCAGACACTTCTTAGCCATGTGACCCTGGGCAAGTCCCTTAATCTCTGTTTGCCTCACTTTTCTCATCTTCAGAATAGAGATAGTTACAGTACCTCCCTTCCTGGGCTGTTGTGTAGATCTAGTGAGAAGATAGCTGTAAAGTGCTTAGCATAGGCCCTGATGCATAAGAAGCTCTGTGTAAAGGTTAGCTGCTATCATTACCATCACCATCATCATCATCATTATTATTATTAGTTGTTCAATTTTAGGGACAAGTGAGAGTGATAGAAAAAACCAAATGCTTGTTAATCAGAAAAAATTACAAATAAAAATTTTTAATTTATGAGAAATTCTTCCAGTCAGTATTCTATAAGGTATTGTGGTATAGTGTGAAGGATACTTATTTTGGAATCAAAGGACTTGGGGCACAATCTCAGCCATCTCATAATTGAGTGGAGTTAGATTAAATCATATAACCTCTCTATGCCTCAGTGCCCTCATCTGTAAAATACCGGGTTTGGACTAGATTACCGCCTATATGTAAGAGGTACACATAAGAGCTTTAAAGCTATGACCTTTGACCTATCTTTGCAAAACTGTTACTATTTGTAGTAGCAAAATTCTAGAAATAACGTCTAGGAATGAGAACTAGCTGAACAAATTGTGATTTACAAATCAATCAAAATGACATGCCATATACACTATTGTATCATACACAATGACATATAAAATGATACTAGTTTTTTTTTTTAAAAAAAGCATAACTATCAGAATAATATGTACGCTGACTATAGCGGTGTAAATAAAGACAATAGCAGGGAAAACAAGAAATCCATAGAATTCCTCAACTGGCTTCATAGAAATAAACAGGATGATTTTTTTCCTATTTCTTGAGTTAATGTATAATTTTTGAATAAGTAAAAGATGTAAGTAGATGTCCACAGACAAATGTGTAATTGTTTAAATCACTTTTCTCTTTTCCTCTGTTACATGTTGTTTGTTTTTTATGTTGTTTATTCTTTATGTATCTTTTAATACATAATGCAGTTAATTTGGGAGGACAAAGGAATTTTCTAGTAATAATTTTCAAACACCTTAATTTCTGCTAATAGACCATGATTTTATCCATATGATAGCAGCTTGATTGCAATCAATTAGCAAGTATATATTAACAAAATAAATCTGTACAATCAAATACATAAATATAAGGTAATTTTAAAAGGCAGGGGAAGAGTCAGAATCTGGAGATATTGATTGCCATTTAGATGCTTTTTGATTTGGAATCCGGTTCATCCTTTTGAATCTGAAAATACAAATTCCATGTGGGCAAGGAATCTTTCAGTTTTTGCCTTTATATCCCCAGACTCTGAAGTAAGGTCTCAGTAAATTCTTGTTGATTGATTGAGTTGAGGTAGAAGTTGCTTAATTCAGTCAAATATTTATTTAACAATAACTCTGCCCTGGGCATCTGCCTGAAATGTGTTATGGGAATAGTAGATAGTCTGGTTTTCTTGGAGCATAAGATGTGTGAAATGTGGAATATTGTTAGCTAAAAATGCTTCAGTTTAAAGTGCTTTTGTAAGTTGGGACTGTTGCTGAAAAATAATTCAAGGCTCTGGTGTGACTATGTCCATTCTGTGAGGTAGTGAATGACACTAATAAGCAGAATGGAAAAGTAGTGGACCTATACTAAATTTAGTATACTAAATGCTAAAATAAGCACATGATTGAGAATAGAGGAGAAAAGTGTTTGGTCATTCAGTCATATTTATTTATTGAGTACTTTTTGCATGTAATAACAGCTAAAGGGTGGGAGGAGGAGTATAAAAGACATACGAGATTAGGCCAAATGCTATAGGCGTAGAGGTTAGAAAAAGACATCTTAGACATGAAGTGACCAGGAAGTAACAGTGGAGATGGCATTTGAGCTAGGTCTTGAAGAAGTAATTTAAAGAAGGGAAGGTGTAGGTTGGGACAACCTAGACCCAAGGACACAGCCAGAAAATCACCGTGCTTATTTGGATAGGCATCATGGTACAACAGAAAGAATGGTGGATTTGTATTCACAAAACCCAGATTCAAGTCACAGCTCTTTAATAGATGGACAGACAGTAGAGCATTTCCGAAGCAGTCGTTACGTACCAGGCCCTTTTCTAACCACTAAGGATGCAAACACAAGCCAACAATAATTCCTACCTTCAAGGAACTTATATTACAGTGGGGCAAAGCAACACACAACTTGAAAGCAGTATGGATTTTGAGGGAAGGGAAGCGTGGCTGGGGTCCTTCCTGAGGTAGTGATTTCTGCCAGGTAGCTACTGATCATGGAAGCAGTGCCTCAAGGCAGAGAGACCTTGGTATGTAGGAGGAAGTGTAAAGTAAATGATTTAGAAGGAATTGTGGTTGAATGGAGAGGACGCTTATTTTGGAGTCAGAAAACTTGCTTCCTGCAGAGGAGAAAGGACCCACAAGCAACTCGGCCCATGGGCTCAACGCTTCTACACCACCAGCTCCATGCTACAAGGACCTTTAGAACCAGGGTTGGCCATGCCTTCCTTATAGCCCAGACTCAGCCCTTGCTTGACACCTTCTCCAAGAAGCTGTTCTGCTTACTGGCTCTCTGACCTTGGGTATATAACAACCTGTCTGGGCCAGTTTACCCAACTGTATGCTGAGGAGACAGTTGAAAAAGTACTGGTCCTGGAGTTAGAGGAATTCATACCCTACTTTAGACACTGCCTGTATGACCATGAGCAAGTCAGTTCCCCATCTGTACCTCAGTTTTCTTACCTGTAAAATGAGAAAGTTGGGCTAGATGTCCTCTGAAGTCCCTTCTAGCTCTAAGTAGACAGTGAAGAAATGATAGGAGTTCTTAAATAGCAGACCAAGGAATTTGGGTGTTGTAGAGATGTTAAAGATTGATTGGGGTTTTTTTGCAATAGGATGATCTAGTCAGAGTTGTGCATTCGGAAAATTAATATATCAACATAATTTAGTTTTGGTAACACAAGATTTAACAGATTTAAGACCTGTTATATTGCATTTCTTAAAATTGTTTTTGAAGCCCAGGTCCTTGGATTTGGATGTCCAGCCTTGCCTTTTTTTTTTTTTTTTTATCATCAGTTTTAACATTACTCAAAAGAACAAAATTTACAGTTTTAAGTTGCACATAAAGGGTTTGTTTAAATGTTTTAAGGCTGTCATTATACTATAAGTATAAAAATTACAGAATTGAGTAACAGTTTAAATGTTTATACTTACAAATGCTAAGAACAAAATTATCCGCATTGTTCAAAATAAAATAAAATTTCAAAATTAAACTTAGTTCTAAAAGTGAAGTTGTTTACCTAATTTGGATGTGAACATGAAGACCTTTGAACTATTCACATGCAGAGAATGATAATTTTTGTGACATAAAATACAAAATTACAGCATTTCCAAGGAGCCATAAGCATTTCTTAAAATTACGTTCCCTTGATATAATTGAAAATTAATTTTTTCTCACAAAAGCCTCTATTTTCAATAACATCACCTTAAGGTTTCATCATTGCCATTTATGACAGGAAAAAGTTTGTTTCTAACTTGTCCATACTTTTATAAAAATAAACAAAAAACCACTTTCCATATTTAGATTTATACACTAGGTTTTTTTGGATGTCCTTGATTTTATGTGTGTATGCCCATCTTAACAAAGCATGACCTCCAGCAGGAGCGTCTTTTGTAGTTGGCTTTACTTTTACCTCACCAGGGCTGGGTATCCTCACCGTTAAAGCAGCAACACCACCCCACTCCACCCCACCTCGTGGGCATTGTGAAATATAACAAAAAACAATCATTTTAACATGTAGCTGTAGTTTGTTATACTGAACATTCTACTAATTTAACATGCAAGAAATTTTGACCTGCATTAAATTTTTTTTAAAAGTTTTACATAGCAGCCTGATATACACACAATAATACAATATTACTACAACAGGTAAATGAGAAGGGTCTATAAATTTTATACACAGATCCAAAGAGTGTGTGGGCTTTCCTGTTTCTAAACTGTCACGACTATAAAACCAAAAACAACCAAAAAAGGAAATCCAGATTTAAGTGCTTGGGGAGAATATGTAGAGAATATATGTTGTCACTGGCCACATGATAATTTTGGAAGGCAGTATTTAATTTAATTCCTTTGAACAGAAAACCCACATTTGGTCACCAGAATAATATAGCATACAAATCTGAAACATGAGCCTAAAACAAGGACGGGCAGAGAATAAGTTTCAGCCTCCATAAAGGTGGTTTAAACTACTAAAGGACTCTTTCCTCCCACAAATTCTGAAAGGAAAAAGTGGGATAAACTTTTTGCCACCAAAATAACCTACACATGACTGATATTAGAAGCGGGCCTGGAGTTAGGAAGACCTGAGTTTAAGTGTAGTTTTAGACAATTAGCCATGCAACCCTGAGCAAGTCAGTTAAATTATGTTTGCCTCAGTTTTCTCATCTGTAAAATGGTGTTAATAATTGGACCTACCTTGAGGGTAGGGTAAATCAGGTAATAAAATATTTATAAAAGATGTTTAGCGCAGTACCTGACACGTAGTAAGTGATATATAAACACATATTCATCTCCCCTCCTCCCATCATTCTCAGATTAACAGATAATACAGTGTATAAAGAGGCTTTTAGAAAAGCACATGTAGGCCATAAGTATTATTACAAATGTTTAACAATGAACACATATACACATTATTCACTTATAATTCACTGTAAGTTTACAACATTGTTATATGATGCGTAAATTTAATAACCTCAGTCTTTTTATGCCTCATAGTAACTTAAGTTCATAGACACAAGCTTAGCTTTTCAGGACTTTTAAGAACGTCAACAACAAAAAACACTTAACATCTTCAGGATGAAATACAGTTGTTCAAAAAGCTTATAGAATATTTACTTAGCTATTTAGTGTTCGAGGGCTACATTGAAACACTTTACTGAAAAGACAAAACAGCAAAATGCTGGACAAGTAGCATTGTAGCAGTGGATAAATAATCAAGGTACTTTGTACTGTATATACATTGAGTATATGTTACCAATCAGTAACATAACGAGGCATAAGCCAAAAATCTATAATATGAATTGGGCAAAAAATCGGTATAAAGGGCCTTAAACACTGAGATTTCAATATGAAGAATACTCATAACCAAGGTCATTGGGACTCTTGAAATCCCAATAGCAATGAACACCATCAGTGGCTATCTACCTACTGAAAGAGGGCTATCTAGGCCCTTTTTACATAGCATACTTCTGTGTAGCCGTGTTTTTTAATTTGCAGAATTCTACTGTAAAAAATGTGACATTTTTCTTTTGCATCAGTAATTTTTGCAGTGCTGATTATTTTTTAAAGTCTCACATTATAAGTACTGTGATTTAAAGTTGCCTTGCAAGTTAAAATTCGAGTGGTTCTACTGCTATGGCCTGCTCCACAGTATGATGAGAAAACAGAACCAGCCAAGGATTTCGTTCATATGCCACGAGCATGCAGAACTCTAGTACTCGTTGAATGGAATTCCTCTTAGAGGAATATCATAAAAAATTGAATAAATTTAACCTTTTGTTTGGACATTTTTTATTGGAGGAAATGCCAGAAATAAAAATATTACCAAGTGCCTTCTTTGACTATAATTTTAACAATAATAGCAGTAATTTTGAAAGTAAAAGCTCTTTGGGAATCCATAAGCAGAAGAGCGTTCTTCTCACCTCCCCCTCCAAATGCAATGCCTTAATATAACAGAATTATATTTTTCTAGGAACTTTTAGCAACAACAGGTATCCTCAACCTTTTAGCACTTAAAGTCTTGGTAGATAATTTCAACATAAAATAATAGACTGAATTTATCATCAGAAATTAAGTTTTGGATTACTCCAAGTTATAAACCTGAATTGCAATGTGTGCATTTCATTTCCAACTGTGCATTTAGTTAATAATCTTTCTCAGCTTTATTTATTAGTAAAAGAAGATATAAGACTTCAGAAGTTTTTTTAAAATTTTTCTTCTGTTTTTATGATGTTCATTGAGACAGCTTTGAAAATCAGTACTGATTGAGCTACAGTTACCTTAATGGAAGAGGAACAGTTCTTAAAAATTTTAATATGTACTGCCTCTTTCCTTGTGTTTGTGTGATTTTCAAAAAATTGATCCACAAAGGATCCTTTATTCTTTTTTAAAAATTTGTTTACTTGAGAGTATATACTTATATTCTTCTTAACTAGTCATCTGGGGCTATAGTAAAACTAAATATTAGAGTAGATTGTGTAGATAATTGTGGGCCATTACCAACATGATAGGTCTGATACTGTTTTTAATCACTCGTGATAACGTTACAATGAGAAATTTTAGCTAGTGTCCACATGGAAAACTCAGGCATTTCTTCTTCCTAAAGAAATAGGAAGGTGATTAAAAGTGAAAACATTATTCTGTGTTTTTGTTTTCCAGCTCTTTGATTTTTTTTTATAGCACTTATCTTTCCCTTAATATCTAAATCTTTCTAACATTTTTGAAATTTTAAGACATTTATACAGTTAGAGTTGCTTTTCTTCCTGAAAAGCTAGTGATTAAATGGAGAGAATCTATGGTCCTCATTTCATGGACATTTTCATTGTCCATTGGTTTTCCTAAGGATTCTCTTTTTACCTTTTAGTGTACTCTTTTTTAGGCATATATAGACCCTGGAAAGTTAGTTGAATTTTTTTCATAGTTTGCTTATTTAGTTTCAGGCAAGATAATTTATTTAAAATAGTGACCATGTGAAGATGGATTTCATGTGACTATAACTGTAATGTTTTTAAAAGTAAGTCTGTATTTATATTATCAAAGCACTAAGACATCTTGCCATAGAAGTTTGTGGCTTTTAATTCCACTGCTTGTGCCCAGTGTCTGGATATGCTGACTGCCTTCCCTAGATGGCATCCCCCTTTACCATCTGTTTCACAAAGCTTGTGCTGCTCCCCTATTACTCTCTGTCCTGTTGTTTTGTTTTCTGATAAAAGTCGTAACTGGTTTGATTTTATATTTCCTTCTTGTTTTTACCAGTGGATCGTATTGTGGGTCTGGATCAAGTTACTGGCATGACAGAGACTGCTTTTGGCTCAGCATATAAAACCAAAAAGGGCATGTTTCGTACTGTTGGGCAGCTATACAAAGAATCTCTCACTAAACTGATGGCCACCCTTCGAAATACCAACCCTAATTTTGTTCGCTGCATCATTCCCAATCACGAGAAGAGGGCAAGTACTAAATAAAACATTTTATTTATGTGCCAAAGGATCAGCATTTCTTATTGTGGTCAATTTCGTTACTATTTTTCAAGTTTTATTTGTGTCATTTTACAAAGGGTGACTTTTAAACTATTGTTTGCTCTATTAGGCTGGAAAACTGGATCCTCATCTGGTTCTTGATCAGCTCCGCTGCAACGGTGTCTTGGAAGGGATTAGAATCTGTCGACAGGGCTTCCCGAACCGGATCGTGTTCCAGGAATTCAGACAGAGGTACCAGGACGTCAGACTTCTTTACATGTGCTTTGCTCCTGTCCTAACTGAAAAAGTGATGGTAATCCTTGAGAAGTAGTGAGAGGGTAACAGATTGTTGCTTTTTTTCCCAGAATCGATTAAGTATGCTGCCCAAGCACCGGAGAACAACACATGTTGAGAACAAGCACCGGCAATCAGTGTGTCTTTTAGAAAAGATGTAATTCAGTTAATCAGTAAAAATTTCTTGAAACTTTATCATGGTTGATATGTGATCCCTGCTGCCGAACATATGGTTGGCAGAGATAAGACGTGTGCAGGAAGAAATACTAATTTAAAATATAAGTTCAGTGAGATATCTCTTTGAAATAACTGTCAGTAAGGTGAACTCTTATTTTTTCTAACCTGAAGTCTCTCCTTTAACTGAATATAAAGGAAAAGTGAGTCAGAACAATGATGAGAACAGAGTAGAGAGCCGCAGAGGGATCTAGGGAGAAGTGAATAATATAAAAATAGATTCAAAATCAGGATGGTATAATGGGCAGGACTGGCTATTAGCTTAGGTTCAGAGCTGAAACAGAATGAAATACAACAGTCATCAGAGAGCTATTTAACTAGAATCTGGCAACAGTTAGTTCCAGTAGACAAGCCTTTCCTCGCCTCCATATGGAAATGCGTTTGGTCCACAGAACAAACGTTGTCTTTGGGACAATTTCTGTCACAACTGAGATGCCCAGAGTTGCACCAACAAGCCATATCAGTGAGGCAACAGGTAAAAATATGACTTGAGCTTTAGCTCCCAAGGCCAGTCAAGTCTCAGGGTTAGCTTCCCTGCCTTTTAGAGAAATAATTCCAATTTTGGAGGGGAGGGAAGATGGTGGCATCAGCATGGTGGTAGTAGATAGTAATTGGTGCTCAAGTGGAGTCACCTTCTTGTACTACCTACTGATAAATTGCTCTTCCATTCTACCTGACCTAAAATCCCCATGTTATCATTCCTTTGGATCATACAGCACATATCTCTAGAGTAGGGGCTCTTCTTAACCTTCTTTGTATATGTGTGCATTTCATTTCCAACTGTTCATTTGGCAGTCTGGTGAAGCCTATGGGCCCCTTATCAGAATAATGTTTTTTAAATATATACACTACGTAAAATTACAAAGGAGTCCAATTATATTGAAGTACAGTTGTCAAAATATTTAAAAAAAAATAATTCTTGGACTGCAGAGTAAAAACCCCTACTCTAAAAGACATTGATCAAAAGCTGTTATTTTACAGGGAACACCTAAGTCAGAGTTCCCTGATTCTTAGGCCTTTTTTGGCAACCTATGTCAGACCCCCACAGAGATGTAGCATATTTGTGACATCTAAATTACATTGTATGCCAAATGGTCCAGTAGATACTCACTTTTTATTCCTTGGAACAAAAAGGACTTGATTAGCATCCAGGAAACTGAATTCATTGAATAGTCTCCCCATGCCTCATTCATATGCCAAAGGTAAAAAGCAAAATATTTATCATATTTGGACTAGAAAATATCTTGTAGTCTAAAACCTGTTTTATAATTGAGGGGAAAAACAACAGGAAAAAATGTTTAATATCTAAAAAAGCTAGCCCCTAAAAAACTGTAAATTAAAATAATAATTTTTTTTTTAATTGTAAAAAAAAAAATTAAGAAATTTTCAGTGGCCTCTATTAACCATGACACACCTTTCCTGGTGTGATACGTTTGTCCTCTACTGCTGGGCATATAAGACTTGTTTTTTTTTTCGCATATTCTTTTCATCTTTAGAGCCATGTTTATTTTATGATAATTATGATAGGAAGAGGATTAGTCTTGAAAGTCAAAAGACTGGGTTCAAGGGCCATCTCAGTCTGTGCAAACTTTGGCAAATAAGTTAATTTCTCTGAGCTGCAGATTCCTTGTATATAAAGTGATTGTAGCAACATCTACTCCATGAGATTATTGTAAGGGTTTCATGAGATAAAATAAGTGGAAGTGTTTATATGTTATGAAACTCTATAAATGTCATATTTTTAAGTTATGTTTTGGATTCATTATCCTTAGATTTATTGTCTAGCTTAAGGGTGGGGAACCTGTGGCCTCAAAACCACATGTTGCCCTCCAGGTCCTCAGATGTGGCCCTTTGACTGAATCCAAATTTCACAGAACAAATCTTCTTAATAAAAAGATTTGTTCTATACAACTTGGGACTCAGTCAAAAGGCTGCACCCAAGGATCTAGAAGGCCACATGTGGCCTTGAGGCTGCAGGTTCCCCACCCCTGGTTTTAACTCAAGAAATGACAATGATTTGGGACCTTTCAGGCCAGGTAGGAATAAAATCTTCTCCCATATAATCTAGGACTATATAAGAAGTAATGGCTTTGGTAGGCATCATTATTATAGTCTAGGACAGGAAGAATTAAACATGGTCTTCTTTCAAGTTTTCAATCAGTCAGCATTTATTAATTACCTCCAAAGTGCCAGACTCTGGGAATACAAAGACACCAGCATGTGCTGTCAAAGAATTCACATTCCAGTGGGAAGTGGGAGGTAGGAGGGGAGGACACACACGATATACATATTATTTGTTTCATATTTTTGGGGGTTTTTTTTGTTTGTTTATTTTTTTGGAGAGGAAGGCAGGGCAGTTGGGGTTAAGCGACTTGCCCAAGGTCACACAGCTAGTAAGTGTGTCAAGCGTATGAGGCTGGATTGGAACTCAGGTCCTCCTGACTCCAAGGCCAGTGCTCTACTCACTGTGCCACCTAGCTGCCCCCTATTTTTTTGTGGTGGGTGTTTGGTGGGGGGGGGTTGGTGTTTCATATTTTTAATAGGAAGTTTTTCGATTGTGCCAAATAGAGTATTCATACTTTAATCATATATACCTGTTAGAGGCAAAAAGTTGCTATGAATAGATAAAATGTATGTATGCTAAAAATTTGAGTTCTCTTTGTTCTGTACCTTTCTTATAGGTATGAGATTCTAACCCCAAATGCTATTCCAAAAGGCTTTATGGATGGCAAACAAGCTTGTGAACGAATGGTAGGTTTTCTTTAGCTTTTAAGTTATTGCTTGATATTATACATTTGTTATTTGTAGCAGAAACTAAGCCAACTTTTGTCTCTTAGATCCGAGCTCTAGAATTAGACCCTAACTTGTACAGAATTGGACAGAGCAAGATATTCTTCAGAGCAGGAGTTCTGGCCCACTTGGAGGAAGAACGAGATTTAAAGATTACAGACATCATCATCTTTTTCCAGGCTGTTTGTAGAGGGTACTTAGCCAGAAAGTAAGTTCATGTGGAATGTTATAGAAACAGTAATAATTGGCATTTATTTAACATATTAAAGTTTGCAAAGATGTCATAACTCATAAAAGCTCAGCTTATGTCCTACTTTCTTCTAGGGGCCTCTAATGATACCCCCAGTTCTTAGTCCCCACTCTTAGCCCTCATTTCTGCCACCAGCAAACCATGGTGCATTTATTATGTGTGTCTCGTATGTACTTAACTGTAAACTTGTATCAAGTATATTTTATAATGTAGTAATTCTTTGAAATTTGATAATCTGTTAAAATATTTATTTAGAGGGCCTAGCCCTGTGCTACATACTAAAAGAATAACAGGAGATCTCTGTCCTCAAGGAAACTGAAATATAATTATGGTAAATAAGAGAATCAAAATGCATTTTTAAAATACCTACTACATGCTAGGCACTGAGGATGCAAAAATGGAAATAAAATGGTCTCTGCCATTAGGGGGTTTATAGTAAGTCCATGATAATTGGGTGCGGGGGTGGGGGGGTGGGGGGGTGTGGATCCAGCAGCTTGAAAACGACCTCATATAGAAGTTGGTGTTAGAGCTGAAAGAAAGTTCAAGAGAAACTAGACATTTTAGGAGGCACAGGTGAAGAGGAAACATATTCCATGCACAAGGGACAGCCTGTGCAGAGGCAAGGAAATGGGAGAGTGTTGTGTGTGAGGAGCAGCCAGAAGCACGGTTTAACTAGATCACTATGTGCTGTCGGAAGTAGTGTATAAAAAGTTTGGAAAAGTAGGTTAGAGCCAGGTTGTAAAGGGTTCTAAGTACCAAACAGACGAGTTTATATTTGTTCCTAAAGTTAGTGGAGTTTAATTAGTAAGACACTGGCAATGGCATCTTCAAACCTTTACTTTAGGAAAATCACTTTGGCAAGTATATGATGGATAGATAAAATAGAGTGGGGAGAGTCTTGAGGCAAGCTCTCGAAATAATCCAGGTGAGAGGCAACAAAGGTATGGTGGCCATGTGAGTGGAAAGAAAGGAACAGATGGGAGATATGGTAAGCAGTTGACAGCACATACATAGGAAAGGATAAATAATGATACAGAACAAAAATGTGACGCCCTGAGAATCGCATGTGATCAAATGCCAAGTGATTGATAAAGATACATATGAACAAGAATGTTGACGGACATGATTTGCTCCCTCCAATAGTATTTCAATTCACTGTTCATTGGAAAAGGTTCTCAAAATTAGAGTAAAGGATGTCATCAGAAAAGCATTCAAGTGGAAAAGAAAGTGGACTAGTTATGTGGCGAGACCATAAGATGAACAGTGGGTAAGCCTGTATACTCTGCTACTTCCCTTCCAATATCAAGAGAAAGCTAGGCAGGCCCCAGCACAGCACATTGGGAGGCACCTGTGGCTGGGGGAACAGGAGTTAGACAGGATGGGGTAGGTAGGAGTGAGTATTAATCTGCTTCATCCGAAGGAATATTCACATCCGTGTGTTCACATATCCACTCGAGTTCAATATTAGGGCTAGATGGGTAGAATGAACAGTTTGGAGATTATTCCACTAGGAAGGCAACTTAGTGCAGTGGGAAGAACAGTGAACTGTCCTAAAGGACTTGTAGAAATGAGTCCTAAGTTCAAGTTTATACTGCCCTTGTGACCTTGGGCAAGTCATTTAACATTTCTGGGTCTTGGCTTCTTCATCTGTAAAATAAAGTGGTTGGATTAGATAATTAGCGTCTGGGGTTCCTTCCAGCTCTGGAACTTTTATTAGACTCTAGGAGGGAGCTGAATATGACAACCTAAACCAGAAAGGAAGTAGTGGGAGTAGATGTGGTAGTTAAAAACAATCTTAAAGGAAGACTCATCATGCCACGAGGACTAATCGCCCTTCAGGAAGGTGGCAGATAAACAAAGCGTGCCAGCGTTATGAGACAGGATGACAAGAAGAAGGGAGGTTATCGTGATGGAGAGAAGAAAGTTAGGAGTGAGACCTACATTCATAGATCAGGGAAGTGAGGAGTTCATGGGTTCTCACCTACTTACTGAAGTATAGATGTCCAGTACGTCTGCAATAGAAGATTTCAGGACCATTGAAGGAAAAGTCAGGGCTGTGTATGTCAATCTTGGTCCTTTTTGAAGCCACAAGAGTAGATTTTCAAGAAGAAAAGGAGAACAGATGACCTTGGGGAAACACCCATATTTATGGGATGTGAGAAGGAAGAGCAAACATAATGTGATTTTAAGTGTGCCAGGATAGAAACCATAGGAGGAGAGTTCCAAGCAGTGGGATGGTGAACAGTGTAAAATACTGTAGAGGGGTCAAGGAAACCAAGAAAAAGACCATTGATTTCGGCCTTCAGGAAGTCAGAAATGATCTTTGAGAGAGTAGTTTCAGAGGCATGAACTGGAGGTGGAAGGTGGATTGCGAGGAGGTAGAGGCAGCGGAGATGAACCACTTGTTCAAGAAGTTTCAGCAGTGAGAGAAAATAGCACAAAAGCTAGAAGGGACATTAGGGTCCAGTGACAATTTTTGGACTAGGGCAAACCTGTGCTTTTTTTAGGATAAGGAAAAATGTACAATAGACAACAAGAAATAGAGTTTGCTAGAAAAGGGAGAGGCGATAAACTAAAGGTCAAGGTACTATAAAAAGTGGGAGAAAATGAAATTGAGGACATGGATGAAGAAATTCACCTTCAGAAAGAATAGACACATGACTTTTTTTTTTGGAGTGGGGAAGGCAGGGCAATTGGGGTTAAGTGACTTGACCAAGGTCACACAGCCAGTAAGTGTGTCAAGTGTCTGAGGTCATATTTGAACTCAAGTCCTCCTGACTCCAGGGCTGGTGCCCTACTCACTGCACCACCCAGCTGCCCCAACACATGACTCTTGAGAGTAGTGGCTACTGAGATAGATTTTGACATAGATTAGACCACAAGGCAGCTTCTCGTTGAAATGAAAAGTGGGAAGGGGATGAGATCTGAGTCATAAACATCGACAACAACTGAAACAGTACTAGTTCGGAATTCACTTTAAAAACCTATAGAATGAGTGAAGAATTTTGCTTAGGCAGATGTATAGGCCTTGGCCAACTTGGGTAGCATGCATTTGTAGTAATCAAGGTTTCCCATGTGAAGATCATGTGTAGTGTGAAGGAGCCAAAACATTTGATTGACTAGAATACCTTCTTCTCTCACGTTATGTTTTTGTTTTTTGTTTTTTTGTTTTTCAGAAAAACTTCACTCCAAAAGCTATTAATTTTGCTCCAATACTTATAAATATACTTTGGTCTTTCCTTTTGTTTTTCAGGGCATTTGCCAAGAAACAGCAACAACTGAGTGCTCTGAAAGTCTTACAGCGTAACTGTGCAGCATATCTAAAATTACGGCACTGGCAGTGGTGGAGAGTTTTTACTAAGGTGAGTTGCTTGTATGGTGTGATTACATAATAGAACAAAGAAAACAAAGACAACATTAAACTCATTTCTGATTTTGCCATAGGTAAAGCCTCTACTACAAGTTACTCGCCAGGAGGAGGAGCTTCAGGCCAAGGATGAAGAGCTGTTGAAAGTTAAGGAGAAGCAGACAAAGGTAGAGGAAGAGCTTGAAGAAATGGAAAGGAAACATCAACAGGTATGTTCACTGACAACTCGAAACCCCCGTCTATTGCCGTTAATTAATATGAATTCACAGAGCGATATTTGGAATTCAAAGAAAAATGTCATTTACTACAGAATGATGGTCCTCGTATTTATTTTAAATATTATCATTATGCTAGTAGCTTTGGTATTAGCTCATCCAGCGGCTTTAAAATCTTGAAAAATACTTCTATTTAATATATTACTTTATTAAAGTTAAGAGTTTTATAACTATATTCCAAAGCAATTAGAATCCAAATATAGAAGTGGTTGGAAGACTGAGCCATGCCGCTTTCTCCTGAGCTCCCATATTAAAAGGGCAAAATCTACTTCTCTTTCTCATCTGTCTTTCCTCTGTGTTCTTAAAAATCGCCCGTACCTGTAAGCATTTATTGGGCAAGCACCTAGTCTGTGGTCAGACTAGCACTAGTTAACGTCTGAACAGAGCAAAGAAGAGTCACACAGCTAGTAAGTGTTTGAGGCTGGATTTGACTCCAGGCCTAGCGCTCTATCCACTTTGCCACCTGGCTGTCCCTGATATATATTAACGTATTAATTAAAGAGATTTTAAGTAATAAAGCAGTAAGTACTTGGGAGTTAACTTATCTAGACACTTTGGTGACAGTTACAAAACTGTACTCTTATGTTCATGGGTAACTAAAATTAAGATAATAAAAATTACAATATGCCTAAATTTATAGTTTTCATGTAATAATCAAAATATGAGTTTCCAAGGTGTTATACTGGTGATCAAGTGGGCAAGAATGTCAATTAGAGCACAAGGTTTGGTGGGGGCAGGTAGGGCCCGATATAGATAAGGCTTGTACTCAGGCCAGCTTGTATTAGACAAAAAAATTATCATATCAATGGAGCAGAAGAAAGAATTATTTACATATAAGAGTGATGTGCCTATGAAGATTGAGGAAAGAGTTATTTAATATATTTAGGAAGACTTGATAACCATATGATGAAAAACTTATATGCCTAAAACCATATTCCATATTAAACTGTTATAGCAACTTTTAAAAGGTAGTATAAAAAGTATACAATATCTCATTGTCAGTAGGAGAAAAAAGTTTATCCACTAAATAAACAGAACAAAGTTGGAGAAACAAGATGAACTGTATTATATATTACATAAAATTAAGAAGGAAACTTGACTGGGAAAGTGACTTTTTGGCAGATAGAACAAATTTACTTATAAACTGAGATATATTCAAGGATAAAACCCAATATCTAGTGGATAAATGGTCAAAGAGTATCAACAGAGAGTATATACTAAGAGATATCACTTGAAAAATGTTCTACCTTACTAGTCAAAATCCAAATAAAATCTACTTCGAGGTTCTACCACACATTCACATTAAAAAGGGGAAAAAAATTTAGGCCTCTGTGGAAAAGTGGCACCTGTTCTCTGCTTGTGAAATTCTAAGTGAGTAAAATTTTTGGCAAGCAGTTTAGACTGAAGCTTCATAAATGACAACCATACGTCTTGATGCAGTGATCTAATTATTGAGAATATATCTAAGTATTATCAAAAAGAGAGGAAAAAGCCATAACTTCCAGTGTATTGATAGCAGCATTATCTTTTATGGCCGATTTCCAGCAATTGGAAGTGGCTGAATCAGTTGTGGTGTGTTCTGGATTGCAGTATTCTAACTCATAGAGCTAAAATTGAATATGAATAATGTGAAGAAATTTAAAATTTATATGAAATAATGCATAACAAACACAATATAATGACAACAGCTACATCAAAGGGGAAAGTGTGTATGTATGTCTGTGTGTGTATAGAGAGTGGAAAAAGAAAAAGGGCTATTGGGTCTAACTGATTAGTTATGATCATTTTATATACTGACATTCATAAATTCAATTCTATATTGTTTGAAAATACATCTGTCTACTTGGTTTTGTTGTGTACATCCATTTAACAAATAATTATTACCTAAAAAAAGTGATCATTATGTATCTAGAAATCTGATTTCTTTTGATTCATACTGGTAATTGTGAATTCTAGTTAGGAATTTCTTTGGCATGAAGTTTCAGGACTATTACAGTTTTCTCACGAATGCTCTGTGGATGTATGACACTTCATTAAGTGTTTCCATACATTTATAGCTTTTAGAGGAGAAGAACATCCTTGCAGAGCAGTTGCAAGCAGAAACAGAGCTCTTTGCAGAAGCTGAGGAGATGCGAGCTCGTCTAGCTGCAAAAAAACAAGAACTGGAAGAAATTCTTCATGATCTGGAGTCCCGGGTGGAAGAAGAGGAAGAACGAAATCAAGCGCTCCAAAATGAGAAGAAAAAGATGCAAGGGCACATTCAGGTATGTATGAATGTTTCTTTGAAGGGCTGTGTGACTCGAAGGAGGTCATCTCTATGAAAGAACTCTTTAACCTTGAAGGCCTGGCCATCACAAGCTGCAGGATTCTTACGGCTCTCTGCAAGCCACGGGAGAGAGGGCCTGCCCCACAATCTCTCCGCAGTTTCTTCCAATAGAGCGTAAGCTCCTCGAGGGTTGGATTCTTATCTTTCTGGGTTTTTTTAAAAATCTCTTTTACTGCCACAAAATCAGTGTTTAATAAACGTTTATTGAATTGATTTGAATTATAGGCCCTCTTGGCCTGTTTAGCCACATGTAACTGCACCATACTGAGACCCCAGAGTACATAGACTCCTCAATCACAGTGAAAGAAAGCAGGTCTTGAAGTTTTCCGAGTACTTTTGTTTAATGAATAGAAGTTGTAGATACAGATTTGTATGTGTGTATCAAATAGGAAGAGGTTGGTTAAATTAAATTAATAATAGTCAAACTTAGAAATTCAGTGATAGCGAGGTTTTTAATTACGTCTTCAAAAGCTATTTGTTCTTTTCAGGCAACAGTAAGGTATTTTGGGTTTTGTTGGGTTTTCTTTTTAGAATTCTCTAATTTTTACATTCTTAAGCAACATTTTACCATTTATGAAATCATAAATAAACAATGAATGTAAAGCAAGTACTCCCTGTGTGCAAAGGTCTATGTTAAGCACTGGATATACAGTACTTCAAAGGAAAAAAAGATAGTCCCTGCTCTAGAAGCCTAACGTGTAGGAAAATTTAGCTATAGGGCACATGAATTAGATAATTTAGCTGCAGGCCTAGACGTCCTAAGAGATTAATTCCAAGGTCCCAGAGCCCTTAAGGATGCACCAGGGTATCTGCCCCACAGGAACAGCAGCCCCCATTGGGAATCAGGGAATGGCCCTACTTTGAGAGGCCTGGCCTGGAAGGGAAAAGGAAAGGGGGCATCAGCAGGAAGATTGGGGTGGCTATTGTGGCAGAGGAAGGTGGAAATAGGGTCTTGCCAGGGTTCTCCAGGTACCCCCAGGTGGAGTCTTGAGTGGCCTGCCAGCGTGGAGAAGAAGGTCCCACTCATTAGGGTTCAGTTTTGGCTGGTCTTGAGGAATTGTATAATGAACATGACTTTCTCTTTTTTTAGTCATTGTAGTCATCTAACTTAATCTTCATTCAACAAAAATTTATTAAGCCCCTGCTATGTTTGGAGCACTAGAGTACAAAGGTAAATATTAAAAATAACAGCAGATTTTTATATAGTGCTTTTAAGTTTAGCAAAACATTTACAAAATAATATCTCGTTTGATCCTCCCAACAATCTTATGAGGTAAGTACTACAGGTATTTTTTATCTCTGTTTTACAGATGAGGAAACTGAGGCTCAGAAGTTAAGTGATTTGCCCAAGGTCAAACACCTAGTAAGTATCAGAGTCAGGATTCCAGACCCAGGCTTCTCCTGATTCCAAGTCTAGCACTCTTTGCACAACACCCTGATGCCTCGTGTTTGTCTCCTTATCCTTGAGAACCCTAAAACGTAGTAGAACACCCATTGGATAAGCCGGTCCACCCACTGTGTGACACCTCACACATCTCACTTGGGTGTCTCACTAACCTGTCATCACACTGGCCGGGTCAGTGTTACTTAGGAAGGACCATCATCATGAAGCTACATCCAGATTCTCTTGGGGTCCTGCCGATGCATCTGTTAGAAGAATACACCCCTTCTGTGCTCTTAAGCCTAAAACAATATTCTTCCACCAATATTAACCAGCTATTCCCAGTCATAACACTTTTAGGTCCAAATCTTAAACATAACCTATGAGAAAAATAACAGCATAACAAGTACTCGTCTATGAAAGCAAATGCAGTAATAATAAATCCACATTTAAACCTGGGGTACATTCTTCCACCAACAAACTCAGCGCCTGTGGGGAAAAGTGAGCATACACTTAGAAGATTGGCTGCTAGGAAGAAGGAAAATCCAGGTAGTTAGAATTGGTCGTTTACATTTGGACCTCAAGCTCTGATGTCATTAACCACTTTGCTGACTGTCCTTATTGCTTTATATCTGAGCAAGGTAAGCATATCCTAGCCAGCTTGTCTTTCACAAAGATTCTTTATATTATGCATTAGATCTCAGCATCTCTTCTTATATTGCAAAGCCTCTTTCTCCTTTCTGCATTTTCCTTGCAAAGCAAAGGGAGTAGCAAAGAGCTAAAAGTGATGGTGAGATTCTTTACCTCTGTAGGTATTGCTGAAAGGCCCCGACTGGAGTTGAAGCTATATCCAGTGAGCTTTAATCTTATTTATCCAATCACGAATTAGCAGCCAAAGTTTTCTTGTCAACTGACTGACTACTCCTGCTGCTGTTTCTTCAAATGCTGCTTTTAAAATCCCTGCTGAGTCTTCTCTCCTGGCAGGCTGTTGAGTCTCTTCACCAGACTCTTGGCCTCAGCCTAAATATTCTCAGTGGCTTAAATTAAAATCCTCTACTCAGTTACTCACCTTTTGCTTATGAGGTAATAACTAAAGTGGTTTCCCTTTATCACCCCTACCACCTCCTTCTCAAAAAAAAAAAAATTACTCAATGCCCCCCAGGAAATCTACTTTCTTTAACCCTTTAACAGGTTTTTTTTTTTAATTTGCATTATTTCAAACTACTAGTGCCCTCCAGGGGGCTGTATCACCCCCTTTGGGAGCCTGTGGTCTACAACATTTGAGTTTTACCTTCTCAAGTCTCAAAAGTTAGATGCAAAGAAGCTATGACTTCAGTGCCCTGCAGCTCCAACCATTAATCAGTTCACAAAACAGCCATCCGTCACTTTCTGTATACTTGAAAACTGCTTCTTCATACTCATATACATCCAATATTTAGTAAATAAAAGTTCTTTCTTTGACCCTTTAAATCATCAAATTGTTCACATACAAACAAGGCTATATCCTTTACAAGGGTGATTTTAAGTCTTTATACTTATGACACAATTCATTTTCTGTCCGAAGCTGCTTAGTTCCTATCTGATATCTCTATCTTTACACACACATTTTAACAGTTTTCGCTAAGCCAAAGTTCTTATCCTTCTTTTTCAGGCATCACATGGCTCATCCATAAACAAGGCAGTACCTTACATTCTTTACGAATGGACTTAATTCTTTTTCTTTAAGCAAAAGTGATTTTTCTGCCTCTTTCAGTACTAAACTGCTCCATATGAAAAGCCAAGACCTTATAGTATTAGACATTCTTTTCAACATTTCTTGGCGTCACGAACACATTTAATAAATGTTTTCTGAATTTAGGTATTTTTTTTTAACTATGTACTTTGTACTTCGCACAATGCCAGGAGTTTATCTGGGAAGAAAGAAACATGAACCCCACTCAGACTACCACCATTTGAGCAAATAACTGTCAGTACCTTCCATTACCCCCAATGGATCAGGGATTTCATTTTACATAGGATCCTAGAGGTTTAGAATGGACTTCAGAGACTGTCTTGTTCAACCTAGATCTCAACAAGAATCCCGTCCACAACCTAGCTGATAAATGGCCAATATCACCTTAGCTTGAGTGTATCAAGTGAGAAAAAACCAACTCTTTCCAGTGGAAGTCCATCTACTTAACAGTAGTTGAATCAGGAAATTTTTTGTAATATTAAGGCCTTAATTTACCTCTCTGAAACCTTTTACTTGTTCCTAGAGTTAGCTATTAGAACAAATAGAACAAACTAATACTTCTATAAGACAGCCCTTAAAATACAGTTTTCACGTCCTCCCTTAGTCTTTTCTTCTTTGGTTAAAAATCTCCAGTTGCTTTAGCAAGGCTGTATATGACATGATCTTTAATCCTGCTGACACTGTCTCTGTGATCTTGGGCAGGTCGCTTAAGCCTTCCTGGGCCTTGGTTTTCCTGTCTGAAAAATGAGGGGGTTGATCTAAGATGTCTTCTGAGATCCTTTTTGGCTCTGGATCTATCATCTTTCTCTTGCTGAGAATATATGCATGTGTGTACATATATACATGTGTGTTTGTGTCATAATGTAACCTAAGATTGCATTAGCATTTTTGGTTGCTACATCACACTATTAACTCTTGTTAAGCTCATGTCCAGATCTTTTTCAGACAAACTGTTGTCTAGCCACTGTTTCCATCACTCTGTAATTTCGAAGGTGATGTTTTTTGCTGCCAGTAAGTCCAAGACTTTACATTTTCCTCTATTAAACCATTCTAGTTTCTTGAAAGCATTTTGCATCCTGTTACTTACTGTGTTAGCTTTCCCTAAAATGTTTTGTTTGTTTGTTTGTTTGTTTACAGTCTACAAATTTAATGGAAATTCCATTTTTGCATTTATCCGGGTCATTGATAAAAATGTCTTAAAAGCACAAGGCGAGGCAAAGATTCCCTAGAGACCTCCTTCAAAACCGACATTGAAGTATTAAAGATAACTCTTTCAGTCTTTTCACTACAGTCATTTCACCATTTCAGCTGTAACTGCCATCACTTAAGCCTTCGTTCTTCCACGTTGGCCAAAAGAATGGCATGTGATTCTTCAGTACAGTTTCACTAATTTTATAGTCTTACAGCCCTGTCAGAAAAGAAAATTGAGATTAGACATGCATCGCCTATTATTAATGAAACAATACTTCCTCTTTATGATGGTGGCTTCCTTTCTAGATGGTTACTATCTCTCTAATTCCAGAATTTTTCCTGAAATTGAAGTCAGGTTCACTTGTCTATTGCTTCTAGACTTTTTTCCCTTTTAAGAAATTTGGACAGTAGTTACCTTTTCCCATTCCTGTAGTATCTCTCCTGTTCTCCAAGATCTTTCAGAGATCGCTGACAATGTCTCAGCAATCACATCCTACGATTCTTTCAATACCTTGGGGTTCTTTCATCCCACAGTCCTGGTGACTTTCTTGGAGGGACCCCTCTTGTTATACCTCTCCTTATGTTGCTTCTCATCTCCCTATGGCTAAGTTTTTTCCTAACCATTACAATCCAGAGACCTTTCTTCTTGGCAGATAAAACAGAAGGAAAATAAAAATTATGCATCTCCCTTCTTTCTTTTGTCCATTGTTATCATCACATGCACAACAAGCAGCATCCCTCTTCTTTCCTTACTCTCCTTTTCCCAGATAGAGCTAAAAACACCCTTTTTCTGGTATTCATTTTTCACTCAGCTCAGTATGATTCATATTTCATCATCCATTGTGTTGCTTGTGTCTTCTGTATTTATCTTTTTAAAATCTAAGTTTATCAAGCTCTTGGTATAGCCACATCTATCTGATTATATGCTTTTCCCTTTCTGTTGTTAGACTTTTATTCTTAAGAACTTTCCATCCCTTCTGGGCCAAATTCCCCTATAGAATGCTAAGCCATTCTGTCTTATCTGGAACCTTTGAAATCTGCTCTCACAATATCTCTGGCACATGTCAGACTAGGGCACAGGAGAACTTTGCTCTACCACAATACAAATATTCTAAAATTAATTGGTTATTTTGCTCCTCATCATTTCCACCTTAGCAATTCATGGCTTCTTGTTAAGAATCAGGTCCAAAATAGAAGTGCTTTCATTGGTTCCTTTACTTTTGGAGTCATGAAGATTAAGGGAAATCAAGGAATTATTGACTTCTTTCATCAGAAAGTCAAGTCTAGTAGATATCCAGATAATTGAAGTTCACCATCATGAGTATTTCATGCCTGTTCCAAGCTTACAATGTTTACCAAACTCCTTATCTGTTTTTTAAAAAGTAATTCATCAAAACCAACTCAACCTGTCTTGTGTCGTGAATCACATTGGCAATGAGGTGAAGCATGAAATATATAGGATTGCAAAGGAAACTCATTATATTGAAATTCAGTTACCAGATAGTTTACAAAATAAGTTCTTGAACCTAAGGATCCCTGGACTAACTCATCCATCAATCCATCAAAAAAAATTTTTTTTATTAAGCATTAACGTGCCTCGCACAGTACTATGCGCTGGGAATATAAAGAAAGGCAACAACAGTCCCTGTTTTCAAGGAACTTACGTTCTAATGGGAAAACCACTTGCAAACAACTAAGTAACATAGACAAGATACACAGAGAAGATGGGGATTATTCTCTGTTATTGCATGTGGTATGCTATGCCCACTGTTCATCCTCAGTTCTGCAGTGCAGGGAGAGAAGTGAGTTTGTTCAGCTCTTCTTTGGGGCGTTTGATCATTATAAGTACAGGGTTCAGTTTCATTTTTTTGGTCTTTTTACCTTTTTGTAGATATATAAATTGTTTTCCTGGTTCATTTAACTTTATTGTACATTAGATTATGTGAGTCTTTCCATGTTTTTCTCTTTCATTTATTGTTTGTATGCCCAGTGCTAGTGCATAGATTAATAAGTGCTTATTAATTGATTCTTACAGCACAGTGATGAACCGTCTTCATCTATTTCTGCTTCTTTTCCAAAGGATCTGAAATATATTCTAGTGCAAACATCGTTTCTGTTCCTGTTTTTGCTGCTTTCTACCATGTTTTCCATCTTTGGTTCCTGCATTTCCTCACATGTTTATGCCTTCTTTATATACAATGGTATTCCCTCACTATTTTTTTTTTTAACATATAACCATCTAGAGACATTCTAGTCATGGGTCATACCCCACCAAGTCTCAGTGAAACCTGAGAGATCAGATTTGCTTTCTTGTATTATGAACTCTTCACCCTGTTTGTTACCTATACTTTGTGCATTTGTGATACATTTGAGATCGTTGCAGTTTTTTTGCTGACTCCTTCTTTGAAATTTTTTTCAACAGAATTGTGTCTTTACTCCTACTTTCCTTCCCATTATAGGGACTTTGTTTAGTACATAGCTTAGTGGATATATGTAGGCATTTTTTTATCCTTCCTACCTCTTCTCATCCCTTCCCTTCCTTTTAAGTTTAGAACCTTTTCGATTATGTTTCCAAGACTCTTTGGAGATACATTCTTATCAGCCCTTGCTAAATGTATGCCATATTGCTTGGGAACCAGTCATTCCTATATTTAAGCCTTGGTCCTGAAATCTCCATCCTGTTGCCCTACCAGCTGTTTGTTTCTTGAATTTGATACTGGATCCCAGAAAAGTGAGGACTTCACTTCCTATAAAATGCTTTGAAGGAGCATGAAATAGTAGATAGAGAGCTGGACTTGGAGTCAGAAAGATTTGGGTTCAAATCCCACCTCTAGTTTACTAGCTGTGTGACAATGAATAAGTCTCTTAACCCATCTGAGCCTCAGGTAATAGATACAAGCTATGTGCAGATTGCTATCTGCATAAGTATACAGGGGTTTTAAACACTTTGGTATTGACTGTAATGCGTTTGTATAAAGGGCAAAAACTGCACGTACAGTGATATAATTAGCCACCAATGATTTATAAGTGCAGTTTATAGATTCTAAATTATTTGAAATGTCATAGAGATGATTAAAGGGCTTTTAGGCCAGTGATCTCCACAGTCGCAAATTCCATTATGCACTTATTTTTGATTCATCTTTAGCCAAGTGTCAGAATTTGAGAGACGTCATTTAATACCTTTAAGAAGATTCAATATGTTCAAGACAATTTTGAAAATAGAGTAAATACTCAGTAATCTAAAATAAACTGATAGTTTTAAATTTCTTTCTACATATATTACTTTTAGGCTTTAAATAACTATTCTTTTTTTACTATGATTCTGAGATGTTACTTTTTAAGATATAGTAAGATTGTACTAGAAAAAGTGAGCAAAATAAGTATTAAGTGTGCTTCTTCTATGAAGGATCTAGAAGAGCAGCTTGATGAGGAAGAAGGAGCTCGGCAAAAGCTGCAGTTGGAAAAAGTCACAGCAGAAGCCAAAATCAAGAAAATGGAAGAGGAAATTCTACTTCTTGAGGACCAAAATTCCAAGTTTATCAAGGTATCATTGTGTTGCATGTCCTTTAAATGCAAACTCCCTGAGTTTTATTTTGTGCTGAGTTTGTGTATTGTTCCTTCAGGGATTGTGGTTTTGTTTTTGTCTTGGTATCTGAAGAGCCTAGTATTCGCTCAATAAATGTTTGAATTAAATTGAATTGAATTATTTCTTTGTTCTGCCTACTTTTATAGACTTTATAGACTTCTCATAGAAATTAGCAGTTCTAAATTTGTAAACTATTTCAGATTTATTTATTTTAATCATTTCAATGGAAATGTACATATATAATATTTTAGCTTAAAAGTTCTTATTCCATTGTAGCTCTGTTTTATGTCAGTAGTGTCAGTGCTTAATATACTAGCTTGGTACTACTTTTAAAAATTTGATTTACTACCTTTAATTTCTTTTATAAAGCAGTCAATTAATTATTCCTCGATAGGAAAAGAAACTGATGGAAGATCGCATCGCTGAATGTTCTTCTCAGCTGGCTGAAGAAGAAGAGAAATCTAAAAATTTGGCCAAACTCAGGAATAAGCAGGAGGTGATGATCACAGACTTGGAAGGTGAGTATTTTGTAACCATGAATGTTTTAGAGTATGTTTATTAGAAGCTCACTCATTCAGATTTTTTAGTAAGTTGTTTAAACACATTATTTTGTTATTATAGATCTAGTGTTAGTTTTAATTTATGATTTGCTTGAAATATGTGGAAGACAACAAAAAAAAAGTTAGAAGATATGACTTAGGATAAAGAGAAGAACAAGGCCAAAGCTTAAAGAATGCAGGGATATTTTGTGTCAATATCTTTTAATACATTCTTCAGAAACAAAATTGGGAGGCACTGGACATGATGACCTTCACAGCATAACAATGAAAATGAATATCTCTAATAGACAGGAGTGACTGGTTTCTCAGGTGAAATTCATTTATAAATCAGCTGTCTATTTACAGTCAGACCATCAACATGTTAGACCAAAGATAAAACATCAACACTAAATTTCAGGAAGGAATAAATGGAAGATAGAGTATGTATTTGAGGCAACTCTAATCTGGCTTTTTTAAACAAACTGTTGACACCAGAAAATGAGAAATAGAAAAAAAAATAATAGACACGGACATAGACGTTTGCCATTTCCAAGGAACATAAATCCTGAACCACAGTTAAACCAAAAGATCCTTACATTAGCCAGCAAGCATGTGATCCCATCACTGACCACTGACCACCTGCTTTATAGGGCAATAGACCAAGAAGGCATGTGGCCAACAATAGCCTCACAAGTTTGCATCACCTCATCCCTATATCTCACTGTACAGTTGCAGTGGATGTTTACGATTTCAGCACACATGTTTATATTATATATCATTGTATAATGCTGCCTGGGAACTCATATCTAATACCTGGGAAACAGAGATTGTTATGGCACATATCCTGGGAAACTGAACCCTAAGAAATAATAACAAAAATCCACTTTACACACACCAAAATCCACCTTATTTACACTAAAATTCACCTTACTGACATACGTGTACAGAAAGAAAGAAATGCTAGGTAATTTTGAAGAGGGAGAGGAATCAAGTTGAAGTCATTAGAGGAAGCTTCACAGTTGAGAAAGCACCAAGATTTAGAGACAGAAGGAGAGGTGCCAGTGTGCAGCAAGGCAGGCTATGGAATATTGTGTTTCAGAAACAGTTGTTACCCCAATATGACTAGAACGTAGAGTTCTTAAAGAGAAGCTATATGACGTAATGCTGGAACCAGATTATAGAGTTCCTTAAATGTCAGGCTGAGGAAGATGCATTTTATCCTTGAGGCAGGATAGAACTCCTGGAAGTGTTTGAGCCTGGAAATAAAATTATGAAGATCCACATGGATTCATATGAAGAAATATGAGAAGATGCCCTTTTCTACCTCTTCAGGGAGGTGGGAGGTCCACAGGTGTTACATATTACACATTTTCAGACTTTTTCAATGAATAATCAGTTGTACTGCCTTCCCCCCCTTTAAAAAAAATACTGTCATTTGAGATGACTCTTGGGGAGAGGGAGAAGGGAGGGATACATCACTCTATGGTGATGTAAGAAACAGAAAATATCAAACTAATTTTAAAGGTTATTAAGAATCATCCAATTGAGAGGTGATTAAGAGTATAAGCTACAGGGTGTCCCTAAAGTCTGGACACATAGGCGATGTGGAGTTACTGCATTGAGTTCATGGGAATCTTGAAAAGCGCATCAACTGTTGCATCACAAATGATGGAAATCTTGTGTTTGTTTGTTTGTTTTTTGAGGGAGGAAGGTAGGGCAGTTGGAGTTAAGTGACTTGCCCAAGGTCACACAGCTAGTGTGTCAAGTGTCTGAGGTCAGATTTGAACTCAGGTCCTCCTGATTCCAGGGCCAGTGTTCTATTCAGTGTGCCACCTAGCTGCCCCTGATGGAAATCATATGAAGATATTATGTGTTAATATTCCACTTAAATAAAATATTGAAAATTTCATTCATTTCATTTCTTGAAAATATGCCTTTTTGCCTATGTATCCAGACTTTAGGAACACCCTGTGGTATTATGATCTGGGAAGTGAAGAGTAGGGGCAGATTCAAGAGACGTTGAAATATAGAGCTACAATAGACAAGACTTTGTAACTGTTTATGGGGGATGAAGGAAAGCAAAACATCCCTGGTGACTTTAGGGTTATGAACTCAGGTCACTGTTAGGTGGTTTCTACAGCAAATATAGGCCTGTTTAAAGAAGCAGATGAGTTGTTTTAGACATGCCAGTGGAATATTTAGGGGGAGATATCTAATACCATTCTTCTAGAATCCTTGTAGCAATATCATTTGTTTCCATGCGAATTACCAGAAGTGCATATTAATATTCTAACTTTTAGTTCTCTGTCATATCTTAGACATGTATCCCATCAAGGCAGCTGATCTCTCTGTTATAATGTTCTCAGCTTAGTACCTCTCAGCATGAATATACCAACCACCACTCTTCATCTTTCCTTCCTCTGAGTCTTAATGCGTGATGTCTGTCCTCATGGCAGTTGTAGAGCCACACCGTTATTCCTTGGAAAGATGATCAGCTGCTTGCCCCAAGAGAGTTCAGTTCCCTCCTCGTTTAGAAGATCCTTATATCTGCTATTTAACTTGGAGTTCAGTGTTCTTCCTTCCTTTTAATCCCGGGTCACAACTGCCCAGCACAGAATGAGAAGGCCCCCACTACCTCTTCAGATGCTTTTTTCTTTTTTTTTTTTCCACATTGAAACCCTTCTTCCTGATAACTTGGAGAACATAGAGGCATTGTTTGAACCCTTTTACCTTCACTCTTCTAAGTCCTGCATTATATCATAGATGAGTTAACTTATTTGAGCAGAAATAAATACTGTGTACTCTGAATGTCCCTGAAAAGTTGCCCTTGTTTTCATCTCCGCTCAGTCCTTCATCATTCTGACTGGTAGATCTCCTAGAAAACTGCAGTCTTTTTTTACCTGTGGAAGTGCCATTCATCTTGGTCCTTTGTACCTTTTTCTTGTAATTATCTTTTTACCTTGCTATTAACTTTACAGACACCTGTAACTTCTTTGCTGTTGTCTTACCACCTTCTCTTCAATTCCTCCCATATCTCCTTTCCCCAAAATCAATCTCTGAGCCTTCTTCACTATTCCAGAAGCCTCTAAATCTCTTTCAGCTAAAATTCTACAAAAGCCAGAAGTTGGAAATTAATAGACTAAGTAGATTAGAAGCAGGAACACCACTTAAGAGGCTTTTAAATGATGAAAGAAACATGAAGAAACTTGAATTCAGAATAGTGGCTCTGTGAATAAAGAAAAGGTGATAGGGGCAAGAAATGTTGTAGAGGGAGAACCATAAGACTAGGCAACTGATTGACCATAATTGGGCATTAAAAAGTCAGAGATTCCAAAGTTATGAACCTGAGCAAGTTGGAAGATAACACCCTGAATGGAATTTGGAAACTTTGGCACAGCAATCACTTTGGCAAGGAAATTAGTTCAATTTTAGTAAAAATGACAATAATAATTGACATAATGCTTTATATTCTTAAAAAGCACTTAACACAAGTGATTTCATTTGAACCTCATAATTACAGGTACTACCAATACTATTAAGCCCATTTTATAAGTGAAGAATCTGAGGTTGAGAAGTTTAGTGATTGCCTTTGCTTACTCAGCTAATTAACGTTAGAAATGGGAGTTGAAGCCAACTTGTACATGTTGAGTTTCGAGATGTGAATTGGAAAATTCACATGGAGATGTATTACAGCCTGTTGACAATGCCAGAGCTGTTAGTCACGTTCAGATGACAATTGAGCTACCAGGAACTGCCGAGATGAAAAAGGAAGAGAATGTAATGAAAAGAGAAAAGGACTCAGGCTGGACCCTTGGGCTGTGCATACGGAGACATGCAGAAGGAGAAGAATGTAGCAAGGCAGCAGCAGTCTGAGATGTAGGAAGAGGACCAGGAGAGAGCAGTGTCCCAGGATCCAAGGGAGGAGAACATGGCAAGGAGAAAAGAGGATATTGGGCAAGGAAACTACCCAGCATTGAGAAAAGGCCATTGGATCTAGTAGTTAAGACTTGATCATTGGTAATTTTGGAGGTAATTTCAGTAGAGTGGTAGAGTTTAAAAATCAAATTAGAAGTGGTTGAGCTGTAAGTGGGTATGAGGAGGTTAAGATACTGTGTGTAATTTATCCTTTTTAGGTTTTTCCAGTGAAATGGAGGCAAGATATAGAATAATGACTTGAAGGGAAGGAAGGTGAAGTCAATAAAAAGGATAAAGAAAACTTTTCAGGATCCTCTCAGTTTACATGTTTGTATGCTGGGTTTTTACTGAGGTCTTTTTTCTCTCGTTTTTATTGTACACGTTATCACTTAAATCAGTCCTTCTTTACTGGTGCTACAGACCCCTATCCACTGTGCTACTTAGTAGCAGCCTTAATGAATGAATTAATTTAGGTAAGAAATTAGAGTTCTCAATGCAGAAAATAAGAGTACTCGGTGCACTCTGCTTGGCAGTCAAACCTCCCACAAAATACATCCACCACCACCCCCCCACCCACCCCCCCAGAAAAAAATTAGACAAATTCCCAGTAGGGAGATTGTGAATCTAAGTATATGGTTTCAAGTTCTCCTTTAATAGTTCATCATTACAGGAAGGCTGTGTGCTTTAGCTAATCGTTTGGTAACACCCTTTGATCTGACCTTTGTCCCCTTTCTATATTGTCTTTATTTACATTGCAGTCATTTCTTCATCATTCTTTTAATTCTCTTTTCTTCATTCTACATGGCCATGTGCAGGTCTTCCTCCGTTTCTCTCAGATCTTCATATTCACGGTTCTTTACTGCACAATAATATTCTGTTATCTTCACATACCAGAATTTGTTCAGCTATTCTCTAATCTCTGGAGCATGTAATTTGTTTCCAGTTTTTTGATAGTACATATAATAATCCTATTGGGACTGGACTTGAAAATTCATTGATACAGGAAATTCCTGCTACCATAGCAAGGAGGTACCTTCTCTGCGTTTTATAGACTTAGCAAGTTGTTAAGTGACCTACCAGGGTCACATGGCTAGTATGTGCCTAAGGGCAGGATTTGAGCCAAAGTCTTCCACTTTGCCTGTCCCTTAATGTGGCTGTGAATATTTTCCTGTATGTGGGTCTTTTTGTTGTCTTGTACCTCCCAGGATTATAGATCCAGTGGTGGAAACTCTGGGTAAAACTGAATCACTTTGTGATTTTTCTTGCATAATTTAAATTTGTCTTCCAGAATGGTTTAACCAATTAGCTATATCAGCTATGGATTAGGATACCTCTCTTCTCAAATCACCCTAAACATCAAGTCTTCCTGTTTTTCATAATTTAATATATATGATGTCATACCTCAGAGACGTTTATTTTTAATTTGTGTTTCTTTGATTACTGATTATTTTTCATATGGTTCTTGGTAGTTTACCTTTCTTTCAAAAATTGTGTGTATCCTTTGACCACTTATCCTTTTGGTTATGTCTTCTAATCTTATAGATTTATTATTTGGTACCCTATAGAGTTTTAGGTGTCAGGACACCAGATCTCAAATTGTATGTTGCTGCAAATTACTAACATCGGGTATCTGATTTTAAAAAACAGATTGATTAATGGAATAGATAAGGTAACCCAAAAGCAAAAATACACAATAGTAGAGCATTTGATAAACCCAAGAACACAAACTTTAAAAAAGAGTATGTTTAGTCTACAAAACTGCTAGGCTGACTCAAGCAGTTTAGTAGAAAACAGGTTAGGCCAGCCAGTTATGTCAGTATGCCCCAAGAAATTTCAAGTTGATAAATGATTTAACCAAAACAAGTCATACCATAAAAACCATATCCATCACAGCTAGAGATTGAAGAGGTACTAGTCACAACTAGCAGGATAGTGGAGACAATTAAAGGTGAAATCGAAAATTTTGATTACGTAAAAAATTTTAAAGAGGCTTTTGTACAAATAAAGTCAACACAACTAGAATTAGAAGAAAGATACAGAATTAGGGAAATTTAACTTCTTGAATTTAAACTCTGATAAAAGTCTAACATCAACATTCTTTTGTGAAACCACATTATTGGAGATTTCACACAAACCTGTTAGATACAGTTTTTAAGCAAGCCAATGATTTAAGCTATTCTGAGATTTTTTGTCATCGTTCAGGAACTATTTCTTGATTTATAACTAGTGCGAAAGAAAACACAATCCCTACCTTTTACAATTTTATGCAGAATCTATTCTCACTGCAGGCTTTTTGTTCTAAGGAACATGTTCTAGGAATGTATTCCTTGAGTAAATCAAGCATTTGCATTATTCCAGTCTAGATAAAGGGAAAGGAAAAAACTAATCTCTGCTTTTCTCCCCATTTTTTCTCTCCTACAATTCTCCCTTGCTCCTGATATGCTCTAACACTGCATCTGCTTCTCTGAAAATGCCATCCATATCAATACATTAATATTCCTCCTTCACACAATTTCTATCAAACTCATATCTCCTTTTAAATTGTAATGAGTTTCAAATATCTAGACATCTTATAAAATGTAACAGAAATAGTGGCATGTTCTTGAACAATAATTTTTTTAAAAGCTGCTGATTCTTGAAAAAATTCCAAGTTGGTTATCTTGATGTGTTCAGTGTGTTGAAGAGCCTCCTATGTCTTGCCTTAGAGCGCTTGAAGAAAGAAGAGAAAACTCGTCAAGAGCTGGAAAAGGCCAAAAGAAAACTTGATGGTGAAACTACAGATCTACAGGACCAAATAGCTGAGCTACAGGCCCAGATTGAAGAACTAAAGATCCAGTTGGCCAAGAAAGAGGAGGAGCTACAGGGTGCTCTTGCCAGGTCTGAGATTTTAAATTAAGAACATTGTATTTATTCTTGTTCATAGGGATTTTATTTCCGAGTAAACTGGAGAGGAATTGGGGGGAGATGTTTCCAGATGTCAGCTACGTATGCCAGCATTCATGTAACAGCAGAGTGACTGACTTTACCATAACACAATTGCCAACGTATCTGTTCATTTAAATGTACTTAGATTGGGGTAAAGCGTGGGGAGGAAACAATTTGTTCACCTCAATTTTTTTCTCTCATTTATAATACGTTCTGCTTTTAGAATGCAGATATATTTAATTTATGCTCTTAAGAATCTATATTTTTTAATTTAATTAATGACATTAATCACATAATGATTAAATTTACAACCAAGGGTCGTTTTGAAATGTTTGGCCACATGACCTAAAGTAAAGTAGTGAGACTCTTGGTTACAGAAAATTCTGTACAACAAATAATCTTACACAGAAAACTATTTTTACTGTTTAACACGGACACAGGCATCTTGTCAAATTTACAGACGAGACAAAGAAGTAAAGAAGAGTTTTGAAGATCTTAAAACATTGGAATGAATACTGTGAAATTATGAAATTGAGTAAGGAGAAATAAAAGGTCTTGCCCGGGTTCAAAAAATTGACCACATAAGTGAAAAATCAGGAGTGCGGTGTGTAGTTAGTAGCAGTTCACATGAATAGGTTCAAGGCGTTTTGCTGGACTGCAAGCTCAGTATGAGCCAGTCGTGTAATGTGACAGTTAAGAAATGGTGATCCACACTTGGGCTGCAGTAAGAAAGGGACAGCTCCTGAGAACAGGGAGGCGCTGATCCTTATGGGCCCTGCCCTGGGCAGACCGTGGAGTACTGCGTTCAGTCGTGGGTCCTGCTGTTTGGAAGGTCACTGACGATGCTTTGGAGCCCCCAGAGAAGGGCCGCCAGAAAGCATTACGCTCGTGTCACATGAGATCATTTGGAGGAGTTAGCGATACTTAGCCTAGCGAAGGGAACACTCACTTACAAGGGTAAGATACATTAGACTTACTCTGCTTTGCCCCAGTGGCCAGAACAAAAGGTAGAAGTTTCAAAGAAGGTGTGATGTCAAGAAAATCTTCCTAACCAGTATGACTAACCAGTAGTGGAGTGGGCTGCCTCACCTTACTGTGGGGGTTTCCTTGATTGAAAGTTTTCCAACAAAGTCTGCATGGACCAGCTGTGTTGTAATGAGAGTTCTTCAAATATGGATGAACTAGATGGCCACCGATTCAACTCGGATCCCGTGATTCTTTGGCCTAGGCCTACACAACTTGCGGCCTGCCAAAGGATTTTGGGCTTCCACAAAAAATGTGGAAGCCACCCAAAATCCTTTGGTATGCAGGTTGTGCAGGCCTGTCTGGCCCCTTATCTGCGTTACTCATTTTAAAGCAGTATTAGATTCTGTCACACAGAGAGGAATGCTCAATCCTTTACTTTTGTTCTCCCATCGAAAAGCAAAATCCTTTATCCTTCTCCATCTCAAAGATCCCAATTTTTCCATCAGAGGGAAAAAACAGGTAAATCCAAGCTACCCACTTATCATGTAACAGAATTATAGACTTTTGAGAGACTTCTGGCTTCAACCAATCCTTACATGTCAAGTTTATAATCCTCTAATGCCCTCATCTTCCTGGTTACCTTCCTTTGGACATGCTCCAGATGATCAAAGTTCTTAAACTTTGAGGCCCAGCACTGAACCTGATACTCCAGAATGACACATGACTATGATACTGTCACCTCCCTTTTCCTGGAAGCCGTTCTCCTCTTCGTGGAACCCAGGATGCTCATGCTGAGTAGCGCTGCCATGCCACTAAAACTACCAGGTCTTTTTCACATTGCTATCTAACCATGCTTCTTCCATCTTGTATGTGACATCTATCTTTTTAACTCCATGTATAAAATTTTACAATTATTTCTAGTAAGTTACATCTTATTAAATTCACCCCAGTGCTCTATCCTATAAAGATTTATCTGAGTCCAGATAACTATCCTTCCCAGCTTTGTGTCATCTAGTTTTGATATAAATATCATCTGTGCCTTTATCCAAATAAATGATAAAATTATTAACTAGTATAGGACCAAGCACAGATCTCTGGTGCAGCCCACCAGAGAATGCATATCAAGATGAGACAGGATCTTTAATAACTTCTCTTCAAACCCAGCATTTTACCTTATTCTGAATCTAGCTAAGCTATACTGTCATCTTTCTCTTATCTCTTCATCTTTTCCACAAGAATAGCATGAAATAACATTCCTTGTTAAAATCTAGGTAAGAAAAATAAGGCATGACTTGCTCTTGATAAAAGCTATACTGATTCTTTGTAATCACTACTTCTTTTCTAGGTGTTTCCTAATCATCTCCTTAATGATCCACTCTGGATTTTTCCTAGGAATCAAACAAAATCAAGCTCACACTCACCTCTAGGTTATAGACTATATTCTGTCATATTTCAGATACACTTGCAGTAACTCATATCTGCCAGTTCTTTTAGCCTAGGATATAGCAAGGTGACTTGAATTCATTAAGAGCCTACTTCTCTTGTGTATCAAATTCCTATCTGCCTTTTTAATTCTGTATTCTTTGGTACAAAGATCTTTCTCTTTGTCAGGGAAAGCATAAGCAAAATCAGAGCTGATCCACTCTGTCTTCTGTTATCAATTGTTATCATCCCATTTGCCCTAAATAAAGGTCCTATTCCTTCTTCGATCCTGTTTCCATAGGTCTAGCTTAAATACACAACACACATGTGCACATGCTTATGTCTTTAGCTTTACTTGAAAGCTTAGTTCATTGTGAACTTTAGCACTTAAACTTTTTCTAGGACCATACTATACTTTTATATTCTGTTACCTGTCCTTCAAGTCCATTTTCCATACATTTAGTTTAAAATCTAATTAGGTTGGTGAGCTCCCTATGCATCCACGTCAATTTCTTCTTCAATCATTTTCCTGGGTATTTTCAGAATATCATTTTTGAGAGTTCCCCATCCTTTTTGGACTTACATCCTCTGAACCCTATGAAAACCAACTAACCCATAGTCTGGGTTTGCATGTCAGTCTATATGGCTTTCTCCTCCTCCTTTAACACAAACTCTAAGAGTGAGTGATCATTTCTCCCAAAGTCTCCTTTGTTTCCACCTGGCAACTAGTTCTTCTCCATTAATGAGAATCAGATTCAGAAGAGAATTTCTCCTTGCTGGTTCCTCACCTTTTGAATGTCGAAATTCTTACTGAAGTAAGTCAAGACGTGCTTAGCCCAGCAGATGGCCCAGGTAGCCGAAGGCCTCATCACTACTATAGCTTTCTTCTGGGCCAAGCTTCTTATCCATTTCCCAAATTCCTAATCTTCTCTTTCTTTCCGAGTGGTCTGTAATATACTCAAATGACATGCACCTGTGCTGTTGTGTTTTCTTTTTGTCGAATAAAAATGCATATTCTATTGCCTGAATACATTGCATTTAATACTGATAGAAAGTAGTTTGTTGTGTGTAATGTGGCAGTGTGCAGCTGACCTGGGATTATAAAAAATAATCATGTGAGATGGATCGTTTTATATTGGTCACTAGAAGTTAACTGAATAATGCCCCCAACAGTATGTTATTAATGACTGACTTTGGGACTATATAGGTGCCCAGTTCTCTGCCATCGTTGCTGTGGCTCTTAACTCCCAAGGAAAGAATGAATGGGCAATTGGTATCATTTAAGAAAACACTTCATACACATATATATATAGAGAAAGAGAGATACGTGTGGGCTATCTGATTTCCTGTTATGCCTGAATTTTTAACAGAGGCGATGATGAAACACTTCATAAGAACAATGCACTGAAAGTTGTACGAGAACTGCAAGCTCAGATTGCTGAACTCCAGGAGGACCTAGAGTCAGAAAAGGTCTCCCGAAACAAAGCAGAAAAGCAGAAAAGAGACTTGAGTGAAGAGCTGGAAGCCCTGAAAACAGAACTTGAAGATACTTTGGATACTACAGCGGCTCAGCAGGAGTTAAGGTGACTCCCCTTTGTAACCCAGAAACCTAGGATTTTTCTGAGTCTCCCTGTCAGTTACGATTGTAATTTTTGCTCATATTTACATAGTGCCTTAGAACACAAAGCACACTGTATACACCACACATTTATTACTTTGCCTCGTACCACAAGTTCACTTAATGGGCCAGTTTGACTAGAACAGAGTTCATGAAGCTGGAGTAACATGAAACAAGTCTGTAAAAGAGGGCAGGAACCAGAAGTGTGGAGGAATTTAAATATCATGCTAACAGGTTTTGTATTTTATCCTAGAGGAAATCTGATTTCATTTCTGCTTTGAAGAGTTGAGTTGGGGAGATAAAATTTAATACTTAAAGTAGAGTAATAAGGTGCTCTCTTTCTCACTTTCTGTATGTGTGTGTGTGTCTATATACATATATATATATATCTATATATATATATCTTATCTATATATATATGTGTGTATATATATATATGTATATATATATACGCATGTGTATGTATAAACACATCTTTTTTCTTTATTTTTGGCATTCATTTAAATTTTTTTTCCAAATTCTCTGCCTCCCCCACCCATTGAAAATGCAGGCCATATGACGTCAATTAGATAGATAGATATGAAGTCATGTAAAAAATGGTCATATTAAACTATGCCAAAAGGGCTATAAAATTGTGTATGTCCTTTGATCTAGCAATACCACTATTAGGTCTGTATACCAAAAGATTTTTTTTAAAAAGAGCGGGGTGGGGAGGCATAAGGGGAAGGATGTATGTGTACAAAAATGTTTATAGCAGCTCTTTTTGTAGTGGCAAAGAATTGGAATTTGAGGGGATGCCCATCAGTTGGGGAATGGCTGAACAAGTTGTGGTATATGATTGTGAAGGAATACTATTGTGCTGCAAGAAATGGTGAACAGGATGATTTCAGAAAAACCTGGGAAGACTTAAACAAATTGATGTGGAATGAAGTGAGCAGAACCAGGAGAACATTGTACACAATAATAGCAACATTTTATGATGATCAACTGTGAACGACTTAGCCACTGTCAGTAGTACAGTGATGCAAGATAGTTTCAAAGGACTCATGATGAAAAATACTATACACCTCCAGAGAAAAAACTAATGGAATCTGAATGCAGATTGAAGCATGCTATTTTTTCACTTTTTTTTTTTATGCTTTTCCCCCATTGGATCTATGTTTTGTTTTACAACATTACTAAGATGGAAATGATGTTTTGCGTGATTGCATATGTATTACCTATGTCAAATTGCTTATTATCTCAGGGAGGCAGGAGAAATTTGAAGCTCAGAATTTAAATTTTAAATTTTTTTAAAAGAATGTTAAAAATATCTACGTATAATTGGAGAAAAAATAAAATATTCTTTTAAAAAATTCCATATTAGCCATGTTTTTTTAAAAAACACAATAAAAAGCAAGAAACAAAGAAGGTAGAAAAAATATGCTTCAATCTGTGCTCAAGAGCTCACCAGTTCTCTCTGAGGATGGATAGCATTTTCCATCATGAGTCCTTTGGAATTATCTTAGATCATTGCCTTTCACAGTTGGTCATCATTACAGTATTGCTATTCCTGTAAACAATGTTCTCTTGATTCTGCTTGCTTTACTTTGTATCAGTTCATATAAGTCTTCTGCGGCATTTAAAAAGTTTGAGGCATAATTTCTGGGTAATTTAATCATTTTATTAATAATGCCAACATTTTTATTAATAAAAGGATGATCATGTGGCCATCTCACTCTTAGACCAAAGAGATCATGGAAGCAGGCTCACAGTTTACATGCCTTTTGGAAGAGAAGTGTTCCAGAGGGTAGCAGTCAACTCTGATTAGTTAACAATTAATGAGAGAACGAGGGTGGCAGTCAACTCTGATTGGTTAACAGTTAATGAGGGAATGAATATTATTGTGAGGGCATTGAGAATGGCATCACGTGGAAGAGAGACTAGCCCTACACCCAGACAACCCCCAGCCTTGGGCAATCTATTCTGAGAATTATCCCTACCCAAACCTGACTAGAGCACAATGGCTTCCTCACCTGGGTGGGGTCTGAACAAGATTGTTAAGAAAGTTAGTCCAATGTTATTATCAGTAATGTCCTTCAAAAGACTGAAGTTTCGAAATCAGGACTTTAAAAAAGGAGGAGAACTCTGATCTCCCCAAATCATTGTTTGTTAATAATCATTTCTCTCATTTCCCAGGCTTCTCTGAAATCAACCTGCTTATCATTTCTTATAGCATCCAAGTATTCCATCACAATCATATACTACAACTTGTTTAGCCATTCCCCAACTGATGGGCGTCCCCTCAATTTCCAATTCTTTCCCACTACAAAAAGAGCTGCTGTAAATATTTTTGTACATATAGGTCCTTTTCCCTCTTATTTGATCTCTTTTGAGATATAGACCAAGAAGTGGTATTACTAGATCAAAGGGGGCACAGTTTTATAATAAGCCTTTTGGACATAGTTCCAAATTGTTTTACGGGATGGTTGAACCAGTTCACAGCTCTGCCAAGAGTGTGTTAGTGTCTGTTTTTCAGAAACCCCTCCGACATTTATCATTTTCCTTTTCTGTCATGTTAACCAATCTGATGGGTGTGAGGTAGTGCCTCAGCATTGTTTTTTAATTTGCATTTCTCTGATCAATAGTGATTTAGGGCATGTTTTCATATGACTGTAGATAGTTTTGATTTCCTTATCTGAAAACTGCATGTCCATGCCCTTTGACCATTTATAATTTGGAGAATGGATCTTATTTTTTATAAATTTTGACTCAGTTCTCTATATATTTGAGAAATGGGGCCTTTGTCAGAGAAACTTGCTATAAATATTTTTTTTAGTTTCCTGTTTTCCTTCTAATCTTAGCAGCATTTGGGGTTTTTTGGTGCAAATTTCATGTAATCAAAATTATGCGTTATATTTCCTGTGATCCTTTCTTTCTCTTCTTTGTTCACAAATTTTTCTCATATCCATATTTCATGCTTATGACATCATACTTTATATCTAAGTCATGTGCCCATTTTGACCATATCTTACTATATGGTGTGAGATGTTGGTCTATACTTAGTTTATGCCAAATGGCTTTCTGGTTTTCTCAGCAGTCTCGTGTATGTGTATTTCTTTAAACACTTCATAGCATTTAATTTACACCTCCAATGAAGGTGTAGGATTTGAATTAGTGAGACAATGTCAGAGGGCATTCTACGCAAAGAGAATGGTATAAACAAAAAAGACCAAGGCAAAAATGAGACTGACATGAGTGGAGAATAGTAAGAGATCCACGTCACTGGAGTGAAAGATCTAGATTGGGAAATAAAAAGAAACAAATTTGAATAGATGGTTCTCAGTTGGTTCTTGTAGATGTCAGGCTAAAAATTTATACATTTATTCAGTAAGGAAGGAAAGACAAACAAGGCTTCAAATAGACTTCTGAGACAGAGAAAGCAGTAATGCCTTTGATAGAACCAGTAGATCTAAATAAGAGAGCCAGGTGGTGGGAGAATGTATGGAGGGAAGATGAGTTCAGTTTTTATTGTGTTCAATTTGAGGTGATAGGGTATTTCTTCAAATTATCTTCCGTTTACTTTCCTGTGTGAATTTTTTTTCTGGGTCTCCCAGATTGCGCCTTATGCAATAAATAATTAATATATGTTTGTAGCTGTCTCTCTGCTAAAAGGTTCTAGTGCATCAGTAGACCACGCTCACATGCTTACAGCTGCTGTTCTCTCCCCCAATCCCAACACTATTCCTGCCTAAGTTAGAATACCTTGAAATATGCCTGTAGGATATGCATGTAGTGTCAGAAGGACGTTGGGTGAAGATTGGAAAAACTTGGGGTCTCTTCTCACCTCTGTGACCTCATACAAGCTATTCCACTTGTCTGAACCTTAGGGTCCTTTTTATAAAATTAAAAGTCCTAGTCTTTGCTCAGCCTGTCTCACTCACAGCTGTAGTAGTGTAAGAAGAGTACTTTGAAAACTGTGAAGCCTAATCCAAATGTAAGATGGCCGTGTTACTGCTCAAATACTGCTCCCTGAGAGTGACAGCTGTGTGCAAGAAGTATTTATGTGAGTTCTGAGTGCAAGGCCCTGTGTGTGGTACTGGGAATAATACACACAGGCTTTCCTGTTTCGTAAGCATGGCTGCTGTGTTCCCAAAATCCTACTCTATACCTTTATATACCTTACATAATTCAACAAACGTGGATTAACTATCTGCAGTTTTGTAGGATCATCATTCTGTGGGTGTAGACTGCAGAAGAGATTAAATTGAATTTGTACTCTATTACATCCTGAATGCTGTTGCTGTTTAAATGGTTCCTCAGTATCAGCTTGCTGTTTGTTTCTTTTCCAATAAAAGCAATATGTAGAATGAGCAAATTTTTATAGGAAGCTACAATTAGAAATTTCTAGCTTATAAAATCATAGACTGCTAGGGCTAGAACCAGTGGCGGGATTCAAATTAATTAACAACCGGTTCTCCACAGAATCGAGCTGAGGCGCTGCCGCCACCATTACCGTCAACCTAAAATTAGGTAGCAGTTCTGCCAAACCAGTGCAAACCAACTGAATCCCACCACTGGCTAGAACAAAACCTAGTATATCCAGCCCCCTCTTACATAGAGAGAAAATAACTGAGGCACAGAGAGGGTTAGTGACTTGACCAAGTCAGCCCAGTTATTGAGATATAGGTCTAATAATCATATCCTGTGTTCCTCAAAGCTTATGAAATATTTCACCTACCTATTTCATGGGTTTAGTGTGAGTAAACTATTATCCCCATTTCATAAAATAGGACATTGAGGGAATTTGAACCCCAGTTTCTGGGCTGCCACTACACCACACTGGTTCTTCTCTTAAAATACCAGTTGAACTAGCTTTTCTATTATGGTTTATTACAGTACAATATCTAAGGAACTAAAACTTATATAAAAGGATGTATTTTTGTACTACCAATTCTTAAATGAACTAAGAAAATAATTCTGGGTTTCTTTGTGTTAAAAATTGCTTTCTGTAGGACAAAACGTGAGCAGGAAGTAGCTGAACTGAAGAAGGCTATTGAAGAAGAAACTAAGAACCATGAAGCTCAAATCCAGGACATAAGGCAGAGACATGCTAGTGCCCTGGAGGAACTCTCTGAACAACTTGAACAGGCTAAAAGGGTAAATAAAAATTTCAGTCATTTAAATTTTTCTCAAAACCAGTCCCCAAATTAGATTTCTCATTGTTCACCAATAATAATTTTCTTTTTTAAAATAAAATTTTATTGATATGTTTGATTTTTATATCACCAAAATTCTTCTAGTATATCTCCTTTCCCCTCCCAAAGATCTGTCCCATATAATAATACTTTTTAAAGAAAAAGAGGAAGAGAAAATAGCCAAGATGGTGGAGAAAAGGCATCAACTCAACTCACCTGAGTTCTTCCCAAAACCACCATGAACACCTTTAAGTAATGCAATAAAACAATTCCTGGAGCAACAGAATTCACAAAAGGATGGGGTAAAACAATTTTTCAGCCAAAGAAAACTTAGGAGGTCAGCAGGAAAGTTCTGTCACACTTGGGTGAGAGTGGAACACAGTTCAGCATAGGCCACGCCAGTATAGACCCAGCCCCAGCAAATCAGGAGGAGGCCTTGGGAGCCACTGAATCAGCAGTGTCAGCAGCTGCTTGTGGAGTTCTCAGCCCACAGATGGTAAGGGGATTGAACAGCTAGTCAGAAGGAGATTACAAGGTCTCTTTGCTGGCATTGAGGCAGGACTCTGTTGATTTGCCTGTACTCAGATCTGAGTCACAGTCCTGGGTAATAGTCCTAGGGTGAGGAGTAGCGCTAGCACATCGGAGCTTGCAGGCGCAGTGGAGCAGAAACCCTTGTCACAGTTCCAGGGCAGAAGAGAGTGTTTGCGTTCACTAACAGCAGAGCACAGGCCAAGAGAATAGTAAACACACCTCTTCTTAGATCATACCACCTTGGAATTGCTGAAAACTTACAGCTCCCTGGAAGTATATCTGAGAACAGCTGCACAAAATCCCTGAAGCTTAGGACAGTGCTCCCTCCTCCATAGAGACAGAGCCCTACTTTAACAGAGTCAAAAGTCAAGAAATAGGCTGGGAAAATGAGCAAACCACAGGGGAAAAAAAAAACCTCTGACCATAGAAAGTTACTGTGGTGACAAGGAAGATCAAAACACACACTGAGAAGAAGATAACAAAGTCAAAGCTCCAACATCCAAAGTATCCAAGAAAAACAGGAATTGGTCTTAGGCCATGGAAGAGCTCAAAAAAGATTTTGAAAATCAAGTAAGAGAGGTAGAGGAAAAATTGGGAAGAGAAATGAAAGTGATACAAGAAAATCATGAAGAACAAGTCAACAGCTTAGCAGAGGAGACACACAGAAATATTGAAGAAAATAATACCTTAAAAAAACCAGACCAGGCCAAATAGTAAAAGAGGTACAAAAAGCCAATGAAGAGAAGAATGCCTTAAAAAATAGAATTGGCCAAATGGAAAAGGAGATACAAAAACTCACTGAAGAAAATTCCTTAAAAATTAGAATTGAGCAAATAGAAGCTAATGACTTTATGACAAATCAAGAAACAATAAAACAAAACCAAAAGAATGAAAAAAATAGAAGACAATATTTCATTGAATAAAAGACAATATTTCATTGAAATATTTCATTGGAAAAACAACTGACCTGGAATATAGATCCAGGAGAGATAATTTAAGAATTATTGGACTGCCTGAAAGCCATGATCAAAAAAAAGAGCCTAGATATCATCTTTCAAGAAATCATCAAGCAGAATTGCCCTGATATTCTAGAGCCAGAGGGTAAAATAGAAATTGGAAGAATCCACCGATCACATCCTGAAAGAGATTCCAAAATGAAAACTTCTAGGAATATTGTAGCCAAATACCAGAGTGCCCAAGTTAAGGAAAAAAATATTGAAAGCAACCAGAAAGAAACAGTTCAAGTATCTTGGAGCCAAGATTATTAGCAGCTTCTACATTAAAAGATTGGAGGGCTTGGAATATGATAATCTGGAAGGCAGAGGAGCTAGGATTACAACCAAGAATCACCTACCAAGCAAAACTGAGTATAATCATTCAGGGGAAAATGGACAGTCAATGAAATAGAGATCGTTCAAACATTCTTGATGACAAGAGCTGAATAGAAAATTTGACTTTCAAATACAAGAGGAAAGAGAAGCCTACAAAGGTAAACAGAAAAGGGAAACCATAAAGGACTTACTAAGGTTAAACTGTTTACAATCCTGAATGAGATGATGATACTTGTAACGCATAAGAACTTTCTCATTATTAGGGCAGTTAGAAGGAGTGCATATATATAGACAGAGGCGCAGGTATGAGTTGAGTATGGAGTGATAGCTAAAAAAAAAAAAATTTAGGGGTGAGAAAGAAATGTACTGAGAGAAAGAGAAAGGGAGAGAGAATGGGATAAATTGTCTCACATAAAAGAGGCAAGAAAAAGCTTTTACAGTGGGGGGAAAGAGGGGGTGATGAGAGGAAAGGAGTGAACCTTGCTCTCATCAGAATTGGTTCAAAGAGGGAATGACGTATACACTCACCTGAGTATAGAAATCCATCTTACCCTACAGGAAAGTAGGAGAGGAAAAGACTAAACAGTGGGGGAGGGTTGACAAAAGGTAGGGCTGATTGGGAGAGAGACAGGCTGAAAGGAGAGTGAGAATAGAATAAATGGAGGGAATACAATTAGCAATAGTAACTGAAAACAAATTTTAAAGCAAGTTTCTCTCATAAAGGCCTCATTTCTCAAACATGTAGAGAACTGAATCAAATTTATAAAAGTAAGAGCCATTCCCCAATTGATAAATGATGAAAAGATATGAACAGTTTTCAGATGAAGTAACCAAAAATATCTATAGTCATATGAAAAAATGCTGTAACTCATCATTGATTGGATAAATGCAAATTAAAACAATTCTGAGGTACTACCTCATACCTATTAGATTGGCCAATAGGACAGAAAAGGAAAATCACATGTTGGAGATGTGGGGGAAGTGAGATATTGATGTACCCTTGGTGGAGTTGAGAGGAAGAGGAAAAAAATCAGCAGAACCAATCAGTACATTGACAAAAGTTTGAAAAGATATGATTTTCCACACCCATGGACCTACCACTTCTGGAAAGAAGTGGGACAGGATTGTCAGTTGGTGTCTTTTGTTTGGGGCATTACTTGTCCTTTGTTATTTTGCAACGTTCACTTTTGATTCTTTGGTGGATCTTTCCACCTACATTATTTTCTTGCCTCTGCTTTCTTCACTGGGAATTCGTTCATGTAAGTCTTTCTATGTTTCTCTATATTCATCATATTTGTTGTGTCTTATAGCACAATAATGTTTCATTATGTTCATATGTCACAGTTTGTGAAATGAAACTTAAGTGTTATCTGATTGGCATCTCTCTTATTAGTGATTTTAGCATTTTCTTGTGTGGTTCTATTAATATTTTGCAGTTCTTTTGATAACTGCATAATCTTTGACCACTTAATTGGTGAATGGCTTTTTGGTCTTTTGTGTGTGTTTTTTATAGATTGGATTACAAAATTTGACATAAAGAATTTTTTACCTTTCAGCCACTTCCCTACTTAGCCTCAATGCCTTAATTTTGTGCAGAAATTTTTTAATTTCATGTAATCAAAATTTTAGCTTTTGTAATTGCTTGTGTCTCTTGTTTGCTTATTCATAACTATAAAAGATACATGATCTGCTTCTCCTCTTTATGGTATTTAATATTAAGGTCATGTGTCTTTGAATTTATTGTGGGATATGGTATAATATGTTGAAGTTAGCCTAATTCTGCCAGATTACTTTCCAGTTTTCCTAGCTGTTTCTATAAAATAGGGAGTTTTTTCCTAAGTAATTCATGTTTTTATTTCATCCTGATAGATGGAGAAAAAGGCTTTGACAAAGTATAACATTCATTTGTGCTAAATACGTAGACATTTTATATTTTTTAATAGGATAAAAATATCTAAAACCAAAGGCAAGCATTATGTGCAATGGATACTTTCCCAGCAAATACAGGAGTATAGCAAAGGTGCCCAGTCTCCCTACTGTTGTTTGAGGTAGTTCTAGAAATGCTAACAATATTTTTTTTTTTTTTTTGGTTTTTTTCTTTCACAGGGCAGTTGGGGTTAAGTGACTTCCCCAAGGTCACACAGCTAGTACTTGTGTCAAGTGTCTGAGGCCGGATTTGAACTCAGGTCCTCCTGACTCCAGGGCCGGTGCTCTACTCACTGTGCCACCTAGCTACCCCTAGAAATGCTAACAATAGCAGTAAGACAATAGAAAAAAAAAATTTAAAAGATCTGAACATAGGCAAATAGAAAGCAAAACTATCTCTTCGACATTGTAGTTTACTTAGAAAATCCCAGGGAATCATGAAAAAATACTATTTGAGACAGCTAATAGCTTCAACAGTTTCGGGCAACAAAATAAACCTACAGAAATCAACATTATCTCTGCATAATAATAGCAAAATCTAAGAGGGAATAAAGGAGAGGAAAATACCATTCAAAATAACTAGAAAATGCTTATATTTGAGATCAGTCTTATCAAAGCATGGTCCTGGCAACAGTCTGACTCAGCTTTCTGAGAACTAGACTCATTAAGTCTAGAGACACTAGTCCCACTGGGTATTGAATTCTTTGGCTTTGGCAAACCATGAAACAATTGGCCCTTCAGTCCTCTGAAGCCCCCTTTCCCTTCTTCTAGAATGTAAGTAAAGTAGAAGAGGGTTGGGAAAATACCAAGAGTCACATACTTATGCAGACTTTAATTTAGCAGTTGGTCCTCTAAAGATGCAATCCGTCAGTAGAAATAGTCCTGGAGGAATTGAATCATATCAGCCTAGATATTCACTATAATTGAAACCAGAAGAAAGAAGAAAGTTAGAACTCAATGGAAGTTGATGGAGACTTGGAAAAGAGAATACAACAATTGGCAGAGTTAGTTTATTGCACTGTTCAGAAGTAGTAAGAAGCACCATTTCGTGAGATGTTTGGTTATCTCTTGTTGTAGTTGTCATAATAAGTATTTGCAAAAAGACCATCATGAAAAAATTGCAGTTTAAATACTAACATTGGTTGTAAAGAATGAAAAGGTAGAGAAATTCTCTGCAGAAATCATTAAGAACCTCCAAATTAAATCAGCATATGTTCTTGCTCTTGCTGTCTCCAGAAGAGCCTTGTGGACTGACTGTATGTGTCTCAGACCTCTCTGATATATTCTGGTCCTTCTCTTGGTCAGGATGGACGGGTTCATTTGCACTGGCACAGATTTTGCTGGTAGTTTCCTTTTTCTGTTACTTGTGGGCTTCTAGCTGACTGTACAGTTCTGGAGTAGAAGCGACTTTTTCAGGTTTCTGAATTTCTTGACCATTATTCCATCTAGTATGAGCAGAGTAGCTAGGTGGGAACAGGACATTCAGGCAACCATGTTTGCCAGAAATCCACTTTAAGTCTTTACAGAAAGGCACTAAGTAACATTGGCTACATGGGGTTTTTTGTGTGCGTGTGTGTCATTGGTTATTTTATTTACGTTTTAGTCATTGTATTCTTTTGACTCTGCTTTCTTCACTCTCTACTGCTTGTTACCCCTTGTTTGATTAAAAACTTCCTCTTAGCCACAATTATAAAAAAAATAGGTACCACTCGTAATCTAGTTCAGTTTTTTTAATGACATGATCTTTAAAATTAGAGTTTTAGATCCATTTTTGAGCATCAAGATATGTTAGTCTAACGCTAATGTTTGTCTGTCTTCCTTCACACTCAGTATTCCACTCCCATAGCTCAGGACGTTATCATATAGGTGTTCTTATCAGTTAGTTTGTACCAAAACAGAATTCATTATCGCTTTATCCCACTCACATTGGCACTTTATTAAAATTGCTTCCATATTGTTAATTTAAATGCATTAGTCTTCCTCTTATCCCAATGAAATTGTCTTCTTCATGGCAGGGACCAGATCTCATGCTTATTTTGTTTGCCCCACAATGTTATAAATGGCAATCAACATAATAAATGAGGTGATATTCTTTAAAACTGAAGAAATGTAAGAATGCCCTTTGGGAGGATATTTATTGGGCTTCTTGGAGATCTCTGATCTGTCCAAAGCAAGAGACACAGTTGCCAAAGATAATCTTGTGGATTTTCTAGTCCTAGCCTAGTTTAGTTTCGATAGATAGGTAGATAGATAGATAGGTAGATAGATAGGTAGATAGATAGATAGGTAGATAGATAGATAGATAGATAGATAGATAGATAGATAGAGAGAGAGAGAGAGAATATATTTCTCCATGTATGTGTGTATTCAGTATACGTCTTTAAGTACCTACAATGTGCTATATACTCTTGTATAATTTAATGAGACATGGTGCCTATGTCTTCACATGTAGGAATAGACTACATATTCAAAGAACAGTCTTCTTGGTCAAAGCATGATGCAGTGCTATAAAAATAGTTGCATTTATGAAATAATTTCTATTCATATGGGCTTTTTCTGTCTGATAGTTCAAAGTAAACCTTGAGAAAAACAAGCAAGGTCTAGAGACTGACAATAAGGAGTTGGCCTGTGAAGTGAAGGTACTGCAGCAAGTCAAGGCTGAATCGGAACACAAGAGAAAGAAACTAGATGCTCAGGTACAAGAACTACATGCCAAGGTCACAGAAGGAGACAGGCTGCGGGTGGAACTTGCTGAAAAAGCAAATAAGCTCCAGGTAAGTTAGAAAAACTTCATTCTTTAAGCCCAAATCAGTGATAGCATTTCCTATTTTTTAACCAATGTAAAACTGTTCTGTTGGTGTGTTGTGCATTTGAGGAAGATATGTGAAGACTGTCACTAGCTGTAAATACTGATATCTCAACACTTGAAAGGCATTTTTCCTGTTTATACTTCTAGGAAGTGAATGTCCTATTCTTAAAAGCAGGTTGGTATTACCGATGCTTACTAATGTGGTTCCTGGCTCTGATTTCGTTGTCAGTACTTCTGATACTTGCAGATCAGAGTCCCTCCACACTCTGCAACCTGTGTCATTCTCTTCCATATTTTCATAACTCTTGCATGGGGAATCTAATACATTTTGAGTACAGTAATTTTTGATATTTTTTAACCTGCTCACTATCGTGCTCAATTTGGACTTTTATTCCTGGCCACAGAATGAACTGGATAATGTCTCAACCCTCCTGGAAGAAGCAGAGAAGAAGGGTATTAAATTTGCCAAGGATGCAGCCAGTCTTGAGTCGCAGCTACAGGATACACAGGTGCATTCGTGGGAAGAAAAGTCCCCTTATAAAACTTCTCTTACGTTTTAGTACCTAGATACACACTAGTCTTTAAATTGCATCTGCCGAAAAATTAAAAGCAGCTCGATATCTCTTATTTATTTTGTATTATACTTGTCTTTTGCTTTGTATTGGGTGAGCACACTCTTGATAATTCTAGAATGTTAGCACAGATAACCCACAAGAATAATTTCTAGAATATCTACCTGTTATCTGTCTCTGTGTCTCTTACATGCTCACATTCATGTGCACAGGTCCTTAACAGTATATGATGCTGGTGATCATAGAAGGCATTTGTTTAATTCCAAAGGAGTGTCCTTGGTAGCTGTGATTATAGTTTCTGCTGTAGACCTTTTTTGCCAAGAACTTTGTGAACTGATTTTATAGCTATCATCTTGAACTAATACAAGTAGAGATGTATTTTTTGCGATATTAAACATCAGGAAGTGACTTTCTTATTTGAAGTTTTGATTAATCATTGGTAAATTATCCACATTGTCTAGTCTTGAAATAAAAACTTGCAAACCTTTCACATAATACAGAGAAAAACAATATAGCATATTAGAAATTACAAAGTGCTTTGCAGAGACAGTTTTTAATATTGGTAAAAATTATTAGGCAGGAAGTTACAGATAATTCTTTTTAATTTTTCTCAAATGTTGTTGGGTACTGTATTTTAAATTTGTTAAACATTCTGTAGGTCTCAGTTTGAGACACAGGGTGTATGGTTCACTACGAATTTGTGTATTAGAGTTTTCTCATCAGTTCCACGATAGATGCTTGTCATAACTTCATATTGATTTTTCTAACATAGGAGCTGCTTCAAGAAGAGACACGCCAAAAGTTGAACCTCAGCAGCCGTATCAGGCAGTTAGAGGAAGAGAAGAACAACCTTCAGGAGCAGCAGGAGGAAGAGGAAGAGGCCAGGAAGAGCCTGGAAAAACAAGTGTTAGTCTTACATTCGCAGGTGTGCTGTGCTTTTCTTTTTAAGACAGTCAGGTTACTGGTCTGGCTTTGTAACACTCAAGCCTGTCTAGCATGAGGAGGCTGACTTACTTCAGCTTCATTTGGGACAGTTAATTAGGTTGTGCTAAATTAAGAATTAAGCACATTTTTTTCCAGCCCTAGATAATTCTGGTACAATGAATGCTGGGAGTGTTTTAAATGAAGATATAGGAATCTATGAACTATGTAAGATCTTGTTTAGTTAAAATTTGTAGATTATTGACTATTCCCAAATAAATTACAGATTTTGACTATTACACTTGAAATTTTGCTTGCAGTTAATTTGTAATACATTTAAACACAAGCAGACACTTTAAATCTTACTTCATAGACTCTTCACAGTAAATATTTCCTCTATAATACTATGATTCTTTAGCTATGAATTAACATTTGGATTCTTTAATAACAACACCTCTTTTTCCTTATAAAATCTAGTTGGCTGATACTAAGAAAAAGGTAGATGACGACTTGGGAACAATTGAAAACTTGGAAGAGAACAAGAAGAAGCTGCTAAAAGACATGGAGGCTTTAAGCCAGCGCTTAGAGGAAAAGGCCCTGGCTTATGACAAGCTTGAGAAAACCAAGACACGTCTACAGCAGGAGCTCGATGACTTAATGGTGGACCTGGATCATCAGCGCCAGATCGTCTCCAACTTAGAGAAAAAGCAGAAGAAGTTTGATCAAGTAGGCAGTTTGTCGTGTCTCCTAAACTCGAGGTCCAGTTAGAAAGGATCTCGTAATTCATTTGTCAATCTGTTACTTGTGTAATAGCTGACATGAGGTGGAAGTGCGCTTTAGGGTTAAACTTTTCATTGTGTTGATACGCGCAGCTCCTGGCAGAAGAGAAGAACGTTTCTGCTCGATATGCGGAAGAGAGAGATCGGGCCGAAGCAGAGGCGAGAGAGAAAGAGACCAAAGCCTTGTCCTTGGCCCGAGCCCTAGAAGAAGCGCTAGAAGCAAAGGAGGAGTTCGAGAGGCAGAATAGACAGCTACGCGCTGATATGGAAGACCTGATGAGTTCAAAAGATGATGTGGGAAAAAATGTAAGTTTTCTGTTTCCGAAACGATGGCGCTGTTTGGGGCCAAAGCGGGGCTTTGTTGTTTTAATTTTTTTTAGTCACCAAAAATCTCCCACTGTTTCCCTGCCCCTGGAGAAAGAAAGGAAAACAAAGCCCTGTTACAAACATGTATAGTTAAACAAAACAAACTCCTGCCTTGACTGTGTCCGTATATGTGTGCTGTGTGCTGCCTGCCTTCTGACAGAGAGGTAACGATTCATCACTCACACAGATATAAATATATAGCTAGAAATATAATGATGTCAGTCTGTTATCTTGAATCCATCGCCTCTCTGTCAGAAGGTCAGTTAGCATGTTTCATCATGATCTGTCATTGTGTTGATCAGGGTTCCTAATTTTTCCAAAGTTATTACTGTTTAATAAATTATTTTCTGGTTCTGCTCACTTCAGTCTGTATCAATTCATACAAGTCTTCCCAGATTTCTCTAGGACCATTACTTTCATCATTTCTTGCAGTGTGGTAGTATTCCTTCACATTTATATACCATAACTTGTTCTGCCATTCCCAAATTGATAGCCTTCTCTCAAATTGCAGTTCTTTGCCACTGCAAAAAGAGCTGCTCTAAATATTTTTGTACATATATGTCCTTTTTCTTTCTTAAATCTCTTTAAGGGCATAGACCTATTATGGAGTGGCATCACTAGGGCAAAGGGTCTGCACAGTTTAATCATTTTGAGGATATTGTTCCACATTCCTTTCAGAATGGCTGAACCAGTTCACAGCTTGACCAACAGTGTGCATTAATATACCTGATTTCCCATAGTCCCATCAGCATTTATCATCTTCTTTTTTTGATCAACTTTGCCAATCTAGTGGGTGTAAGGTAGAACTCCAGAACTGTTTCAATTTGCAGTTTTGTAATTATTAGTGATTTAAAGCCATTTTTATATTGTTATTGATAATTTGGATTTCTTCCTCTGAAAAACTGTCTGATCATACCTTTTGACCATTTGTCAGTTGAAGAATGGCTTTTAGTCTTAAAGATTTGAATCCATTCCCTGTATAACTTAGAAATGAGACTTTTATCGAAAAATATTTTCTACAAAGATTTTTTTACCCCATTTACCTGTTTCCCTTCTCATTTTAGCTGTATTAGTTTTGTTTGTGCAAAAGCTTTTTTTAATTTTATGTAATCACAGTTGTCCATTTCACCTTCTTTAATCCTCTGCCTTCCTTGTCTCATTATGAAACTTTCTCTTCTCCATAGTTATGACTAGCAATTTCTCCCTTGCTCCTCTAATTCATTTATATTGTTATCTTTTGTATCTAAGTCATATATACATTTGGTGTTTATATTGGTATATGATAGATTTCAATCTATACCTCATTTCTGCTGGACTGTTTTCCAGTTTTCCTAGCAGTTTTTGTCAAATAGTAATTTCTTATCCCAATAACTGGGATGATTTGCTTTATCACACATTAAGCTACCATGCTCATTTGCTTGTATATATTGTTTACCTAATGTGTTCCGCTGGTCAACCTCTGTATTCCTTAACTAATACCAAATTGTTTTGATGATTACTGCTCTTATAGCATAGTTTAAGTACTGGTACTGCTAGGATACCCCTCTCCCCCCTTTATTCCTAGAAAGTAGAATACTTTGAATGACTAACATAGCTATAATGTGGCTGTTGAAGACCTTTGAGCGTGAATTTAAGAAACAGGAAATTTAAGAAAAGAGATTCAGGAATTTGTTTATATTATATATAAATATATATTATATACGTATATATATATTTGTTAAAATAGTTTGTGTCTTGAGGATTCATGAACTTATTTTTAAAAATATTTTATAACTTTATTTTAATATAATTGACTTCCTTTGTTATCTTATGCATTTAGAAACACCATTCTGAGAAGGGGTTCACAGGCTTGAACTAGACCGGGGGTGGGGAGCCTGCAGCCACAAGGCTTTGTTCTGTGAAGTTTGGATTCAGTCAAAGGCTGCACTTGAGGACCTAGAGGGCCACATGTGGGTTCCAGGCCACAGGTTCCCCAACACTGCACTAGACTAAGTCTAAATAAAGGAGCTAGAAATTTATAATAAGTTGTTAGGCTTTATGTAAAGCAGTTCTTGATTATTTATGGATCAACTAGAGTTGATCTAGCTGAGAATTTTACCTCATATTTTAGAGGAAAAATTGAGGCCATTTGCCGTGAGTTCTCTTTTCGCCCCTCTTTTTCATTTTCTATAACTCATATGCCTTCTGCCACTATCTCCTCCTTCATTCCTGTCTCACATGATGAGGTATCCTTACCCCTTACCAAGGCTTTACCTGCTCAGGTTATCCCATTCCATCCCATCTGCTTCAATGGATTTTCCCCTCTGTTTTCAGTCTGTCTGCTGGCTCCTTCCCGACTACCTAACAAACACGCTCGTGTCTCCCCCATCCTAAAAAATCCCTCACTTGATCCTTCCAACCCTACTGTCATCCTATATCTCTTCTGCCCTTTGTAGCTCAACTCCTGTCTACAATAGGTGCCTCCACTTTCTCCTCTCACTCTCTTTTTAGCTCCTTACAGTCTGGCTTCCAGCGTTATCGTTCCACCAAAAACGTTCTCTTCAAAGTTGGCAGTGATCTCCTAGTTGCCAAATCCGGTGACCTTTTCTCAGTACTCATTCTCCTTGACCTCTTCGCAGCCTTTTACTCTTTTGGTCACTCTTTTCTCCTTGATCCTCTCTTCTTTCTAGCTTTTTGGGGGTTCTCCTTTTACCTATCTCACAGCTTCTGCTCAGTCTCCTCTGCTGGATCCTCATCCAAATAGCATCCTCTAACCATAGATGTGTCCAGTAGGATTCTGTCCTTGGCCCCCTTCTCTCTCTATGATACTTCACTTGGTTAACCTCATCAACTTTCATGGATTTAATTATCATCTCTATTCTGACTATTCTTACCTCTACCTATCTTGCCTAACCTTTCTGCTTATCTTTAATCTCACATCTCCAACTGTCTACCAGACATCTACTGGATGTCCACTAGACATCTTAAGCTCAATGTGTACAAAACAACTCGGTATATTTCCTCCTAAACCTTACACCCCACCCCACCCCGCCCCTTCCCTATTACTGTCGAGGGCAGCACCATGCTCTTAGACTTGCAACCTAGATGTCATCCTCAACTCCTCACTATCTCTCTCCCAATATCCAATGTGCTTATCAGAATTAGTGCCTATCAGTCAGATATACAACTGTAAAAAAAAAAACACATATGACTTCAAGAGACAATATGTAAACAGATAATGATTTGAGAAAGAAAAAAGTACTAACAAGTCAAAGGTTCAAAAAAGGTTTCACTTAGGAGGTGGAACCTGCAGGTAGGGGAGGATGTCCCACTCCAGGCACATGAGACAGCCTATGCAATGGCAGAGACATGGGAGATGGACTGCCATGGGTAGAGGAGAACAAGTGAGGGAAGTAACGTGAAATAAACCTAGGAAGGTAGACTGGAGCCAGGTTCTGAAATTAATTCTTTGCTGACTCAGTGGCCTCTGTGGCCCTTTCTAGCTCTAAATCTCTGATTCTGTGACTTCTCGTGGCATATAGGTCCATGAACTTGAAAAATCCAAACGGGCCTTGGAACAGCAAGTTGAGGAAATGAAGACACAGCTGGAGGAGCTCGAAGATGAACTTCAGGCTACAGAAGATGCTAAGCTTCGTCTGGAAGTCAATATGCAGGCCATGAAGGCCCAGTTTGAGAGAGATTTGCAGACCAGAGATGAACAGAATGAAGAGAAGAAGAGGCTATTGCTTAAACAGGTGGGCCGTTGAAAATCCCTCTGAAGCACATTTTGTACTTGTGAGTCATAATAATAATTCTATTCCCATTCCAAGAAACATCCTCCGTATGTCTGTTAACCTGTGTCAGGTGCGCGAGCTTGAGGCGGAGCTGGAGGATGAGCGCAAACAGAGGGCTCTTACGGGTGCTTCCAAAAAGAAAATGGAAATGGACCTGAAAGACCTCGAGGCGCAAATAGAGACTGCAAATAAGGCGAGGGACGAAGTGATCAAACAGCTTCGAAAACTTCAGGTATGTGAAGCCAGGCTATCCGCTGCCCCCCCCCATGGCTCCTTTTGGTTAGAACATGGTTCTGCCAGGTGTGCAGCAGCTGGAGCAGCTGGCTGGGAGTCACCACGGTTTGGACTCAAGTCCTTTCTAATGCACTTACCAGGTGTATGACCCCGAGCGATTCTCTCCACCTCCCTTGGCCTCGGTTTCCTCGTTTCTAAAATGATGAAACAGTTGTTGTAAGAATTAAATGAGATGACATTCATAAAAGGACTTTGCAAACTTTAAAGGTTTATATATTAGTTGACTATTATTATTAACAATATACATAATGATTATTATTAGCTCATTACAGAAAGAAACTATGCCTATGCCGTATAATGTCCTCATGACTGCCCATGTAGAAGATGAGAACAGGCAAGTTACTTGGTACAAAACAAATTTCATACCTGTTTAGGTGTGAATTCCTGCTTCTGGGCATAATAGGCTCTTCCCCAGTTGAAGTTGCAGCCAACAAAACTCTCAGGCTTCCGGGTCCCCATGCCATTTCCTTATTATCAGGCTTTAAGGCCTTTGATGACATTATTCCGGTAAAAGTGAACCAGCAAAAAGTATTTAGTAATCTAGAAAGGAATAGTTTAATCTTTGCACAAATTACTACTTTATATTAAGGATTTTCTCGTGCTCTTCATGTTAACCACCAAATCACTTCCCAAAATACTCTTCTTAAAAAACAGGCACAAATGAAAGACTACCAGCGTGAATTAGAAGAAGCTCGTGCATCCCGGGATGAGATCTTTGCTCAGTCCAAGGAAAATGAAAAAAAATTAAAAAGTCTTGAAGCGGAAATACTTCAACTACAAGAGGTCAGATGCAGTCCTGAGAAATGGATTTATCTCAAACAGTAGCGTCTCGTTTCCATTTAAATAATAATCTCCACCTTCATTGAAGTACAGTATTGGTCTAAATAGAGGCTGTGCTTTTCTCCAGAATTTGGCTCATATAAACCTGGGTGCGATCAGTGTTCTTTTTCTGTTATCTATAAAGAAATCTCATTATGCGTAGTGGGATATTCTGACCTAGTTATTTATTTACAATTTCTGTAGCATCTTTCTTCAAAACGATGGTGATTTTAGTTGAGCTATCTAGGGGTTGACTAAGTCACAATTGCTGCTGGAGCCATAATTATACATTTCCTTACTGATACATTCGCTATTGCAGAGGTAATTTGGTATAGATTTGGGACATTTTCATTTCTTCAGTTTGATAGGTACAAAAGAAAACTACATGTATTACTGTTAAATAATGTAGGCTTGGCCCTCCTTTTGAATAGTGTAAGCATTTCTGGCAGCTTGATAGGCTGCTCTTTGCGAAGGTCATTTTCAGGTTTCAGGGATGGGTTCTTGTATGAGGTAGGACAATACGAACAGAAGCATTGATCTTCTGAGGGCCAAACTGTCGATTTTGTTTCTTGTTTGACAAAAATTTCAGCAATGCTAGTACTCTGTCTAAAAATATCTCAGTCTGACCAATAAAGGTGGAAAGGATCTGTTTACACAGAAATATAGTACTGTTTCTGTGCCGATATAGGATCGGAAATTGAGAGGATGCCCAGCAATTGGGAGGGAAGAAGGGAGAGAATTTGGAACTCAAAATCTTTTTTAAAAATGAATGTCCAAAATTGTTTTTACCTGTGATTGGGAAAAAAAAACCAAAATAAAATATAGCCCTAAAAAGGAATAAACAATAAATAGAAATATCTCGATCTGAACATTTTTAGGAACTGGCTTCTTCTGAAAGAGCGCGTCGACATGCAGAGCAGGAGCGAGATGAGCTTGCTGATGAGATAGCCAACAGCGTTTCTGGGAAGTGAGTCAAACGCTTGTTTCCCTAACAGGAGAGGCGTAGGAGCTGATGACAAAGCGCAGCCGTTATCGTTCGGGGAGTCCAGTTGGCCAGGCCCGTTAGGATATTTGCCTTTCTTAGAAAGAGTAACTATAGCTAATCCAGGAACCATGATTTCTGTTGGGATTTGTTTAATGCTACATTTATGCAGAAAAACCACTGGATTAGGAGTCAAGACACTGGTTTCACTCTGCCACTAATTAGCTCTGTGACTCCACGACAGTCATTAATGTGCCATTGTGGCATGCTAAATATGTCATTTGACGATTATGCCTGGCACATGGTCACTTAATACATTTTGATTTGATTAGAATATATTAAGTCTACATTATACACTAACCCCAAAATTGCTTTGTTTTTAATCTAAAAATCTATAAAAATTAATAGGATTTGGTAACTAAAGTATTTGGAAATTATCCCTGTGGATTCACTTTTCATAAAGGATCCTTTTCAAAATTTTTGAGTCTGGGTTGATTCACTTAAAGCTCCTGAATCACTTCTCTTAATAGAAGGACCCTTTAACTGATTTGTCTTCTCCCTCCCCATCACTTTAATTGAATTCTCTATCTTTATAACACTGAAAACAGAAACAGAACTTTAAACAATTATAGCATTTATTATCTTTCCCTCCCACTACCTCCTCTAATTAAACAATTAAAAAAAAAAAGTCCAGCAAAAAAAAAAAATCTTACATTCTGTCCAAATATGCGTGTCTTCTTCTGGACTTTAAGTCCGTCAGCTCTTTGGCAGAAGTTGAGTGGTGTGAATTGTCTTCAGTCCTCTGGAGTCATGGTATGGTATTACATTAATAATAAGAGTTCTAAAGCCTTTCACAGTTTCTTTTTTCTTTTCTGTTGTTATTGTATAAATTGTTCTGGTGCGATTATAGAACTTGACAGCTAGAGGGACCCTTAGATCATCTGTTTCAACCCTCTCATTTTGTCAGTGAGGGAAGAAGAGGCCATAGAGCCTTCTTATAGAATTATGTCATAAAGAGCCAGTTGGCTTCATTTCCAGCAGTCTCTCTTTATCCCTTTGTTGATGCGCTCTCTCTTTCTCCTTCTGCCTCTCAGATCCTCTTTGCTGGATGAGAAACGGCGCCTGGAAGCTCGTATCGCGCAGCTAGAGGAGGAACTGGAGGAAGAGCAGAGTAACATGGAGCTCCTCAATGATCGGTTCCGTAAGGCCACTTTGCAGGTAAACTGGTCACCAAAGATCGTTGTTTAAGGGTTGGCTTCACCTTCTATGCAAATGGGGTGAAAGGCTTCTCCTGATGTAACGTGGCCTTTTCCTCCCCTCTGCAGGTGGATACCCTTAATTCCGAGCTGGCTGGAGAGCGTAGTGCTGCCCAGAAAAGTGAGAGTGCCCGTCAGCAGCTTGAAAGACAGAGCAAAGAGCTGAAGGCCAAACTACAGGAGCTGGAGGGGTCAGTGAAGTCCAAATTCAAGGCCACCATTTCTGCTTTGGAAGCAAAGATTGGACAGATGGAAGAACAGCTCGAACAAGAAGCCAAGTAAGAGTCTCGGCTTAAACGTAACTTTACTTTTCCACAACTCATTGTAATAAGAAGTCATATTCAGAGTTTAAACCAAACCAATTATTGGATGGTTCTCTGGGTCCATTAAGCTTCCATTTCTGCCTAGAATTCAACTTCCTGGTTTTTTTTTTGGTTTTTGGTATAAAGGGAGAAAGGCGAGGCAATTGGGGTTCAGTGACTTGCCCAAGGTCACACAGCTAGGAAGGTGTGTTTAAGTGTCTGAGGCTGGATTTGGAATTCATCTTCCTTAAATGTGTATTTACATATTAAATATTTATGTTCTTCAACTTGCTAGTATGGAACAATTCTAGTTTAGAAAATAACTTTGTTTTCCTTAAGATATCTTTAAAAATGTTTTCGCCAAATATAAGTACTGGAAAAGGGACTGTAGAGATTTTCTAGCACAACTCACTAGTGGTTTGTTTTTTTTTGTTTGTTTTTTTTTGCAGGGAGGAAGACAGGGCAATTGGGGTTAAGTGACTTGCCCAAGGTCACACAGCTAGTAAATGTGTCAGGTGTCTGTGGCTGGATTTGAACTCAGGTCCTCCTGACTCCAGGGCCGGTGCTCTACTCACTGCACCACCCAGCTGCCCCCAAACTCACTCATTTCACAAGAGGACTCTAAGGTCATGAGAAAATAAGTGACTTATCCCAGTGCATATCCTGAACGAGTAGCAGAACCTAGGTCTCAAACCCGGATTCCCGGTTTTATCATGTCACTGTTCAAAAGAAAAACTCTGGTTGTAAAACAAGTGATTTTTTTTTTCCTAAGCTTTTGCAAAGATTAAGTTGGAAGAGATTTCAATCAGCCCTTTCCCCTACCCTGTTCACTGATGGGGAAACCAAGGCCTAGAGAGGTAAATTGACTTAAGTCCAAACAGTCCCAAAGCCCAGGGTTATATCTCAAAGATTATGGGAAAAATCCACTGTAAACCTTAAAAACAGGATAAAAGTGTTGTCTTTATTTCTGCTGCATCATATTATTCCACTAAACAAAACAAAATTGGAATTAGCATGACTTGCTGCATCATGGAATTTCAGAATGGGAAAGTACTCTCTATAGCACAACCTTTGGGCATCAGTGAAAGCAGGCCTTTCCAAGGTAGCTCATGCAGCTCGTACACACTCTGAGTGCTAGGAAGCTTTTTCTCACATTAAACCTAAAATTGCCTATTTACAGCTTTGACCCATTGCTCCCAGCTTTGGGGGCTAAGCAGAGGAAGTCTAATCTTTTCTCCAGGTGGCAGAATTCACATATTTGAAGTTAGCTCATATCTGCCCTAAGTTTTCTTATCTCCAGGTTAACCAACCCTGCCTCCTTCATCAAGGCTGCCATGCCATGATTTAGAGAGCCCTCACCGTCCCTGGCTGCCCTCTTCTGGTTGCTTTCTGGGTCATCAAATGGCCTTCCTAAAATGTGGGAGCCAGAATTTTTTTTTAAGTAATCCAGATGTCCAGCCAGGGGACCACACAAGATTTTCTCCCCACAAGGTTCTAGACATTTTCTTCTCAATGTATTCTAAGATTGGATTAGCAATTTACTAGAAACCCCATAATTTTCAGACAAACTGCTATCTAGCCACACCTTCCTTATCATGTACTTGTGAGGTAGATTTTTTTTTTCTGTTTTAACCCAAGCCTGCAACTTGAAATTTAAAGGGATAAATGTAATGTCATTGGATTTGGGAAAGAAACAAGCATTCATGTAGTAAACAGGCCAGGCACTGTGCTAGGCACTTTGCAAATACTATTTCTTTTGGTCCTCACAACCCTGGGAGATAGGTGCTATTGTCCCCATTTTACAGCTGAGGAAACTTGGGCAGGCAGAGAATTGCTTAGGGCCACATAGCGAGGAAGCGTCTTCCCCAGATTCCAGCCTCTTGTCCCTCTGCTGTGCCCGATGAAACGATTGAGTGACAAGTGCTGTCCATTTCCCAACCTTTTGTATAGCTCTGGTGATTAGGAAGGACCAAAAAAGACTTATCCAAACAGACGTTCCGTCAGGAGTGTGTTAGACATTTCACATGGGAAGCATTGAAAAGTTCCTTTGAGTTCTGAGTGGCTAGACCAGATCTAGGTTGAGAGAGTGTCAAAAATCATCTTCCTTAGAAGCCCTATTTCTAGAATTTCAGCGTGGACACGTGTGTCATTTTCACAGGGAGCGAGCGGCAGCCAACAAGCTTGTGCGTCGTACAGAGAAGAAGCTAAAAGAGATTTTCATGCAGGTAGAAGATGAACGTCGACATGCAGATCAGTACAAAGAGCAGGTAAGTTAGATACGCGTTCATGGTGAGAGAGAGTGTTTTTGAAGCTGTTCCTCAGACTGGGGTCTCATCGTTCCTGTCGGAAGCCATTGGCATAAAAAGGGATGTTGGTTTACTCACATGGATGTGTCACCTTCGTACAAAATGCCTTTAAGACGTTGGGCTGTTGCTCTGTCAGGTGTAACAAGGTTCATTGTTATCCTTCTGTTTTAGTGATTTCATTTTTCCTCTCACTGCCTCTTGTGTTACCTTAAGCTTCTAGAGGATGGGGATGACGTCTCATACATTCCTTTAGTATGACAGCAGCAACCTAACTAGCTGCTCATACTGTCTGTCACCTGTATGGGCACGTGAAGGTGTAGGATGCCAGCTGAAAAGGCTGTGAAGTACAAGACCAGTGACAGAGTATATACCTTTAATTTAAGGCCCAACCCCAGCTCAGTTCACCATCTCATCGCTGGGTTAGCTTTAGAGTAGTAAGTTTTTCAGCAACAACTCCCTCTTGTTATAGAGGTTGTGGAAGGAAATTGCCCACCTTGATGAACAGTCAAGTTAATAAGAAATTGTTAAGCTCCTACTACATGCCAGACCCTGTGCTGAGCACTGGAAATATTCTCTTCAGATGTGAAGACACATGTGAAAAAGTGAGGTTTCTTTATATGAAACTTTGAGGTATACAGAGTACTTTCCCTACCAACAACTTTGTCAGGTGTAAATATTTAATGACCATCTAAGAACCTAATTGAAGGTATGAGCAAGAGGAGGCACTAAGTAAAAGCATGCTCCAGAATGCTTCATCATGGTTCAGTACAGGCGTACTCATGAGCCTTTTTTTAAAGACTTCAAGGAGTGTCCTGATAGAAAATCAATTCCCCGTGATCCTGCAGCCTGATGGTAGCTCCTCTTGTTGTGTGGACTTTCTTGCCATGTCTTTGGATGTAATGAGGGTTTTTGCTCACCAGAAATCTGAACAGAAAGTTTGAAGGGAATAAGTTAGGAGACTGACTTGCTCCCCCAAGTCCAGGACAGACAGACCTTTCTTTTTTTCATTGCCCTTCCAACAAAAGAAGTGAGCTTGGAAAATAAGCGGCAGTTCTCTAGCTTCTAGAGCAGTCTGAGAAGCCATGTTCTCTTTGATGAAGGCTTCTGCTCGTCCTAGTCAGGTCTTCTCAGGCTGTATTCATTACTTGGTTTAAAAGCTCTAAGGATTTCCAGAATATCTGACATAAACCTAAGAGTATAGTACCCCCTCAGAACTAGCCCTCCAGCTGCACTCATGGGTCAAGGGATTCTGGCCGGAGCACCTACCTCGCTGTCTACTTTTCCTTCTGTTTAGCCAGAGGACGCTGTTACCTCGAAGCAAAGGTATTTACTACAATAGCGTAGCATGAATAGTAGTAATAAAATATAACTTCTACCCCAGTAGTTCCCTAAATACAGACAACACCAGACAGACTAGACAGATACCTAGAGGCTACTAACAGAGATACACATACAAAGGGGACACGTGGCCAGGGGCACTCAACTTGCAGCATTGTGGGATGCTGGTGTCTTCTCCCTGCAGAGTGAGGCATTGGCTGGACCTGATCATCACCAAGCACAGTATCTCTCATGCATAGTTTAAGTTGTAGTTTGCAGCTTTGGGCTTATCTGGCATCCTGACTTCATCAGTAAGTCCATAAGTATTTATTGAGCATATGGTGTGCCAAGTATTGTGTTAAAGTCCGGGGATACAAAGAAAAGACAAAAAGAATCCCTGCCTTTGTGGGGCTCTCATTCTGATATAAGTGAGCATGTACATAAATAGGTATTTGCAAGATACATATAGATGAAGTGAACAGTAGCCTTGGCGGGAAAGGCTCTGGTAGCTGGGGAGGCTTGGGGGGAACCACTAAGAAACACCTCCTACATAAGATGAGCCTCTACAGAAGCTAGGGATTCTGAGAGGTAGAGCACTCTAGGCCCCGGGGACAGCCTGTGAAGACAAGAAAATGGAGTGTGTGATGAAAAAAAAATCTTTTGTCCTTTCTCTCCTCCTCCTGTTTTGCTGCACTCCGCAGGAGGTACAAGGGAAAGGACAAAGTGAACCTTTGACCAGGGACTCTCAGCTTGGCTGGCCACCCTTATTACAGGCCCCTCAGGCAGGGCCGATCCTTTGTCAGTCAGCAGAAGTTCCTTATGTGCAGCCATTTGCTTTACCCATTGTCTAATTATTATCCCATAAGGTTGGTTAAGGAATTTCTTCAATCTTGTTCTCAGGAAATACCTTAACACCTAAATGTTAAAGGATAAAAACAAATTAACCTGATAAAAGTACATCTTAGTGCTTTTACTTCTTAGTCTTCCTGTCTTGATTTCGCCATGCTATCACTCTGCTGTTTGCACTTTATCAAAAAGGAATCTTCCCTTTTACGATCAGATGTACCATTTATAGAGCAATTACTCGGCTATGCCAATTTCCAGTAAAAAAAAATTCTCCAATGAAAAATTTTCTCCAGTTCACCATTTATTTGTTTTAAAACATTCACTTCTGCTCCTTCTTCCTCCACCCAGCATTCATTACCAATGTTAGGCATTTTTTTTAAAGAACCTTTGAAGCATTTGGATTTATTTTAGAATAAATAATTGAATATTTAATAGTACATAGGGACTTACAAAAGGGAAGACTAGACAGTCAATTTAAATGACATTTATTAAGCACCTGATATATGCTCTGGAGATACAAAGAAAAACAAAAGACAGTCACTGCTGCAGAGGAGCTCACAGCCTTATGGGTGGAGTCAACATGTAAGCAACTGTGTACAAACAGGATCTATACAGAGAGAAGGCAGTAAGTTTAAGGATGGGAAAGCTTTCTTGAAGAAGCTCAGACTTAGAGGAAGCTAAGAGATAGACATGAGGAGGGAAATCATCGTAGGGGACAGCTGATGAAAACACTTAAGAGGTGGATTATTGTGTTTGAGGAACAGCAAGGAGTGGGTGTCACTAAATCACAGAGTGGGGAGTAAGGTAGAAGACAACAGGATTAGGTGGGAAAGGGCCAGGTTATGAACTTTTGGCTTTAAAAGCCAAACTGAAGATTTTGTATTTGATTCTGGAAGCAATAGGGAGCCACTAGAAAAGACTGAACAGCTGGCTGCTGTGGCCACACCTACATTTTAGGAAAATCAATTTGATAGCCAAGTTAAGTCAGAGAGAAAGAAGCATTGAGGATGACATCCCTAGGTTATAGGCCATCATGATTGTAAAAGGGAAGTTGGGAAGAGGAGAGGGTTTGGAGGGAAAGATTAATGAATTGGTTTGGACCCATATGACATTTCACCACAATTCTTCAGTTTATTAATTAAGCTATTAATCACAGTATTGGTCTGCTTTGAAGGAGGACTAATAAAAATTCAAAAGGAGCCAAAGGTGTTCTGAAACCAGAAAAGTGTTTACCTTGAAAAGGTGATAACCATAGTAGTGTAAAGGAAAACCAGACAAAGTCAACAAATCAATACAGAGACCAATCTTGAATCAAGAACTGATGATGAAATAAAGGCAAAGCTGCCAGACATGGTCAGTGGATTCATTTGTTCCACTTACCTGAGCTTTTATTAGATAGCAAGCATCAGTAAACCAAAAACATAAAGATGCAGTGATTATAAATATGATCCTACTTCAGGATTTCTGAACTAGAAGATACCAAATCAGTTCTTTCCTTCACTTCAACACTCAAGTTTGCATTTCTTCAAAGCATTAATGCCATGAATTCTTATGGTCTGATGTAACTGGTCAAATCCTAGCTCTCCCCTCCCTGTCCTGTGGCCTTTGATGGCCCTACTAATAATTTGGCACTAATAACAATTTATAGTCAGTCTGGCCCTTTCCTAGTTTCTGTCAGATACTCAGTGCCTCATTGTAACCTGAGATAAGCAGACCAGTGACTTTGAAGCTTTTGCCTCTTCCTCTTTGATCCGAAAGCAAAATGCTGTTAAGACATCTCTGCAGTCTCCTAGCCTCTACTCCGGCCTGAGTCCCCCAAGGTGTGGGTGGCATGGGGGTTGTTGGGTAGATTTTATTTTGTGTGTACCCTACTAACTTAATCCCTCTCCCTTTTCAGTTCAAGGTCAGAATGAGGCTGAATGGGAGAGACGATCACTTTTTCACTGCTCCCACTCAGACTTAGTGATTTTCCTTTTTAACCACTTGCCATGAATTTTATTTATCAGATGGAGAAAGCCAATGCCAGAATGAAACAGCTCAAACGTCAGCTGGAAGAAGCTGAAGAAGAGGCCACTCGTGCCAATGCCTCACGGCGCAAACTGCAGCGTGAGTTGGATGATGCCATAGAAGCCAATGAAGGCCTGAGCCGGGAAGTCAGCACTCTGAAAAACAGACTGAGGTCAGTTCACATGGACGATTTTGGATTTTCGTGGGGGGCCCAAAGTCAGGTGGCTCTTCTTAAATTCAGGCTTAATGTTAGTAGCTGTCATCTTGTGTAGGGTTTGCACATCCAGCACATTTTACCCCATGAAAGCTTTTGAAAACTCTGGCAATATTTCAGGGTTTAAGAAAATGTAAGGGGAACACAAACCAGAGACTTTGCAAAGATCAGACTTCTTATACTCCTGGAAAGCGTTGATGTTAAACTTCACAAATGTGAAATGGACAGACAACTCTGTGTGCATGCCGTGGGGCAGTGGTGGTAGATGCTCTTCATTCGGGATGTTGGCAGGGAGGCTTTCACAACAGGAGGTACTTACTTAACTAACTCATTTTGTTCTAGCGCCATCAGCCAGAGATGCAAATGCAAAATTGACATCATCTGTCCAGAAAGCCTTATTTGGCCTGAAATTTGGATGAAATAAAGCCTGATTACAGTTGAAATGCCTGATTGCTATTTAGTATTTTTTTCCAAACACCCTAGTAGTCTACTCCTTTTAAGCAGGATTTGACACAACAAATTTCTACAAATTTTGAATAATCCCTTGTTGTTTTAATAATGTTAAACTTCCTTATATAGCATTTTATGATTATAAATCCGTGTCATCTAATTTGATTCTTGCAACAGCCATTATGAGGTAGGCAGGGCAATTCTTGCCCAAAGTCACACAGCCAGTAAGAGACTTGAAGCTTTCTGATGTTCAGTTAAAATCACTTTCTTTCTTCACTGTCAGTGGCTCCTAATCATTATTAGTTGAACACCTCCATTTCAACTTTAGAAATTTCTCAGACCCCTCTATGATATTGATAGTTTCATTAAATCGTTTCAGTCATGTCTGACTTTTCGTGACCCTATTTGGCATTTTCTTGGCAAAGATACCGAGGTGCTTTGCTGTTTTCTCTCTAGCTCATTTTACACATGAGGAACTGAGGCAAACCGAATTAAGTGACTTATCCAGGGTCACACAGCTAGTGAGTCTCTGAGGCCAGATTTGAATTCAAGAAGAGTCGTCTTCCTGACTTCAGGTCCAGCGCTGTTCACAGCACCATCTAACTGCCCTTATGATACCGATAGTACAACTATCATTTGAGAAAACACAATGGCACAAAGCTAGTAGGAATTTAATAATGCTTTTAAAGTAATTTGTATTTTACTAATCATAATATCTACCCATGTTTGAAAAAAATATATTACATAAGGTATACATTGATTTTTTTACACCAAATCTCACTGAGTGTTTTGTGGGAAATCAGAATGATGTATTTCAGCGTATTTCTGGACTCGGATTCTGCAGTACCCGGAGGTCCACAGCACTATGTGAGGCTGCCTTGGCGTTGATTGTTTAAGATAGGACAAGCAACCTTCCATCAGGGCAGGAAGCTGGGAAGGTCATCTAGTCCATCTGAGGCCTACAGAGGTGAAGGGACTGACTCGATGCCTCCGTTGTTCAGTTTAGTATATTTTAACCCATATCCTGGTAAGATTAAATGAGAAGCAGATCCTGTAGTTTGTCCTTCCAGTTCAGTAGTCTTCTAGAACAATTAAATATGGACATCAAAGGTAAAAGAAGAAACTCGATGGAATGTCCTCTCAGATCATAGCAAGGATGGGTTCACTGACCAGACAGAAGGAATGTAAGTTGGTAGCATCTCTTTTACAGTAGCCGCCACCAAGCTTAGCTAAACAAATGTCACGGCGCCGCCAGTCACCTGTCTCTGTCTTCATAGTGAATTTTGCATGCCCAGGGGGGAAAAAGGAATGACTCGCTAAGCAACAGCTTACTAATACCCGCGTATTAAGAATAACGCTGTTGCTGAGCAGGTTACCCATCGCAGCCAGAACCTTATACTGTTTGTCCCGTTTCTCCCCCTGCTCCTCCTCTCACCAAAAACACCCCAGCAGACTAGTGCCCCTTCTTTGTAGTTAGTCGTGTACCTTCCTGTGACATTGGTATATTTGGCCCTCATATCCCAGGGTGTGGACCCATCCCAGGAGATGCAGTTTTCTATGAATTGTCTGGAATGATTCTCTCTAATCTGTCTGCGTGTGTGTGTCTGTGTGTGACCCAAGTCAACAAGCAGCAAGTTCCAGTGCCCCAAGGACATATGAAAACTAGAGGTCCCAGTCATACCAACGTTCCTGGTCCTATTAATGGTTCTTTCTGTTCTCCACCCAGGAGGGGAGGCCCAATCACCTTCTCTTCCAGTCGATCCAGCAGGCGCCAGCTACATATCGAAGGAGCATCCCTTGAACTCTCAGATGATGACACAGAGAGCAAAACCAGTGATGTCAATGAGATGCCACCTGCACCCGTGGAGTAGAGAGAGAGGGCCAGAAGCCAGCTGTGATACTGTGGGATGAACAAGGACTTCCCTGACCACCAGTCTGCCTTGTGGCCACTAATCAGCAGAGGAAATGGGCAAATGATAAGGTTATTTACTGAAAGATCAACTGTGTCTTAAGGCTCTCTAGCCTCCCCATAATATACCCTGCTTCAAATATAGGTACAAATGCTCTTTTTTTATATATATTTACATATATATTAAACAGGATTATCTGTTCAATGCATCTATTTTCCAAATATTCTTTGGAAGGCCATTTCATAAAATGCTGTCTGAAGAGATTTTTTTTTTTTTAACGGAAACCTCAGATCCTTCATTCCCAGATGCTTTTATTGGGGCAGACCCATGGTTGTTATTATGCATGCTTTCTGTTGTACAGACAGTTACCTTAGCATCTCCTATGTTCATGTGGCCCTTGGCTTCTCAGCTGTATCCAAGTCCCTTAGAACATTGTGAAGACCAAACTGCACCTATATCTTTCATTTTCTTCTCATATTGTGATCAACACTATATCAGTGAGCAAACTGTGAAAAAGGGCTTTGAGAGTACTAAAAGGACCAGAATGGGATGGGGAGAGTAGCCTTCGCTTTGGTTAACTTGCAGCAGCCCCTTACGGACAGCCCAGCTGCTCTGGGTGTGACGCCTCTAATCTATACATGTGGACTCTTCTTGGTCAGATCTGGTCTGTGCAGAAGGACAATTTTGCAGCTGAGTTTCCAAGTAGAAATTAATTTATTTACTACTGGATGAGTCTCCAGAATCCTGTGTCTGTTAGTGCTTCTTACTCCTTATGAGTAAGCAGCCTCTGCCCTCTAGAGCAGAGATTTGTGAAAAGCCCTGCAGCTTCTGGTGCTGACCTTGAATTCCAGCCATGGCTTTTGAGCCCAAAAGGGGAACATTGGTTTTTTACATCTGAGGCTTGTTCCAAGTTTGTCAATGGTTTAGAGGCTCAGCATTGGATTCCTGTTTTCCTGAATGTTAACATGCCAGTGAATATGAATCCTTTCCTTTCCCTTCTCCCTTTTAAGCAGTGTTACAGTGAATATTTAGCATTCTCTTTTGGTTAATAGTTTTTGGTTAATAGTTAAATAATTTGACATTACAGAAAGTGCCTTAGACACTACAGTACTAAGACAATGTTAAATATATTATTTACCTATATAACAATTTAATGTATTAATTTTTGACTGCGCTTCATATCATGTACCTCTCTAGTGAAAGTGGTATGATAAATATTCAGTGATGATGAATCAGTGTTAATTATAAATCCTTGATCTTCTGCAATGGGCTTGAGAACACGACTCATGTTTTGGGTTTAAAGCTTTAACATCAGTTATGAAGGTTTCGTCGTGTGGGTGTGGAATCTCTTATTTCATCCCGACCCCTTATGAATCATACTGGCTGCTGACCACCAGGCACTTGACTGCAAACATCTTTTCTTGTATCCCCATATTTCTAGACAATGATTTTTGTAAGACAATAAATTTATTATAGATATTTATGCCTGCTCTGTTTACTTGAAGGAAAAAGCATCATTGAGAATAAACAGACCTCAATAAACAAGAATGATCATATGAACATAAAATCTGCTTTCTCACCTTCTGTTCTGCAGCTTAACATTGACGGTCACTGGTGAATGTTAAAGTAGCTACATCATCCCAGCTCTTCTCCAAATGTAGTCCTCTTAGATTGTTAGATTATCTGTGTTTATTATGTAGGTCCAACTGTTCCCTTTTCTAGCAGATGATTCTTGTGCTAAGGTAGGCTAATTGATAGCTCCTATTTATATAAACACAGAGCAGCTAAAACACCTTTTATCTCCAACTTTTCGATAGAGAAATGGAGACTCTTGAGAGCCAGAATAACTTGCCTCCACCATCCAGATTCAAATTCAGGTGTCTTGATTCCTATCCCAGGCTTCTTTCCTTCACATGACTTTTAAAATTCAGAATGTTCTGTGGACACTGTTTCAATGAACTGCTCTGTTCCTGCTGAATTCCTCAAAGCTTCCATTTGAGGTCCCAGGACAGTGGAGATGGAAAGGATACATACACACTGCTGTCATGGGGTCTGGAAGAAATGAGATGCAGTGTCATCAGCAGAATCCTCTCTGGAGGAGGGGTACCGACCACTTCTCCAACAGTCCAAGCGAGCATGAAGACTCAAACCGGTTTTCCTTCAGTGGTTTCCTGGGCCAAGATGACTTGAGGATAAGAATGGGGTGAGGAACAACAAAGGAAAAGAGGGTGTTGGATTATATGCATGAAATCCTTAATCATAGTTAGTCTGATATGATGGCATATACAATTACCATTAAGATGTTATTATTTGCTTGTATAACAATTTAATGTATTTCTGTTTCATATCACGTATCTCTAGTGAAAGTGACATGAATATTTAATAACGTGGAATCAGCATTAATTATAAATCTTTGATTTATAATTGCAGTGGACTTGAAAACACATGACTTAAGTGATTTTGAGATCTCTGACTTTTCTTGTCTAGTCCTAGTTAATCTCATTTGGATATCTTTCTAATTCAGATCAGAGCAAAGTCCACTATCCCAAAGTTTTCATCTCAGTTACAGCCACTGTTGGACTTACGTTCTAATTTTTTTAATTTTTTCAGTTGACAGACATTATTACCCCTCCTAGGTCCTTTAGAAAAAGTGGGGGAGAGGGAAGCCAGCCGTGTAACAAATATTCACGGTCAAGCAAAACAAGTTCCCTTATTTCTGGACTTAGAGTGCCAAACTCTGGGTAGGCGGGCCTCTCTTAGCTGCCTAAGAGTGTTACGGCCTAAACTTTTGGGTAGAAAGTCTTAGTTCTTCAAGGATGTCAGTTTTTTAGAAAAAGCTTAAAACGTGAAGGAAAATAAGACTTCGTTGAGGATCAGCAGCAGCCCAGGAAGATTCCTACGTTAGGTGCGGGCCGGCTGTTAAGGCTTTTTGAAGGGAAGTCTCTGTGCCCGGCCTGTTCAGAGCACAACAGTAATTTCTAAAAATCAATAATATTGGAGATTTCTGCAGAAGGAAACCTAGGTTCGGCAGAGCATGACCATAACGTGGAGCCGTGCCAACTTCAAGGGTGTGGCAAAAGCTCTCGGCCCAGGCAGAGAAGGGAGAGGGCCTCAAACTGCTTCCCAGCCAGCAAAGCTGCTGCCTTAAGTCTCAACTGAGGCTCACAGAAAGATGAGGATGCGTGACTCCTGGCCCCAAGGGGAAAAGCCTAATGAGCTGATTTTACTGTATATTTTAAGGTAGACAGAAAAGGGGGGAGGCATCTTTTAGATCCGCCCTGGAAGAGTTACTGTGTGCCCTCAGGGAAAAAAGTCAGAACAACTTAGGATCTGATCAGAGACAAAGGTTCCTCTCTGTCTTTTATTTTTTTTTGTCTGGAATGGATTGCCAACCTATGTCAAGTGTGCCCCAAACTTGGTTTATATCAAGGAATATCATCTTCAGGGTCATTTAATCTAACACCATAAGTAAGAGTCTAAGTGGTTAATTTGCTCAGTGTGAGTGGCCCACACAGTGCTAGTCTATTCCAACAATATACAAGGTCAGTCTGAAACTGCTGCCCTGCAAGAGCTCTTACTAAAGCCTAAGAGAGGGTGGGGAAGGGGAGAGAGTAGCAGCCTGAGTTCAGACTGGGGGCCATGCTGTGGAGGAAGGAAGTCGAAGAAGCAAAGGAGGGTTTAGGGGACTGAGGGGAGGTCATTTTTCTTCCTTCCTCTTGGGTATCCAGCCTCGGGTCAGCTCTGCTTAAGTTGCCTCCTGCTCTTGCTAACCTTTTCTATTAACAAACATTTATTTAGGGCCTACTGTGTGTACACAGTACTCCTATACTAGGCACAGGGCATATGAAGGCAAACTGAAAGTTTCTAACTTCAAGGGGTTTGTTATACTGGGGTGTTACAGCTTGTACACAGATGTATATTATGGGGTAGGGAATGATGCTTATTAAGAGAGCAAGAACATAGAAGAGAAGATGGGAAGAAGGGCAGAGCCTTGGAGGACATCTGTGCCAATAAGAGTAAAATATAACCTCAGTGTCTGATAAACAGTAGGTGCTTCATAAATGCTTACTAATTGATTACTCCTGCAGAGGACACAGAATAAGTGGCCATATGTTTAGGAGGAGAACCAGGAGAAAGCAATATCCTAAAAGCCCAGGAAGGACAGAGTATGTAGAAAGAGTGTTTGACAGTGTCAAGAGGTCAAAGAAGATGAGAATTTTTAAAAGCCAGTGGAGTTGACATTTACCATTTATAAACTTTGAGAAAGTAAAGTTTTGCCTGAAATGATCAGATTAAAAACCAGGGTTGAAGGGGCTGGCAATTAAGGAAGGCAGTGAGTGTAAGAGTGCTAAATTCCTATTTCACAGTGAAAGGAAAGAAACCAAAAAGACAACAGTTTGAGGGGATGTCGGCATTCAGTAAAAGGTTTCTTTAAGGACAGGAGAGATTCCTGAGCATATTTGTGGGAAAGAGCTCGTAGATCAGGGAGTAAGGAGGAGGGAATGATGGAAGAGACAAAAGTACGGACTCAAAGGGCAGAAATACGCCCTAGCGAGAAGGACTTCCATGGTTAATTTTGAGGTATGAAAGAGGGGAGGCGGGAGAACTTCAGTAAAAGAGAAGTTAAGTTTCTCTGCTGATCGGACAGACGTGGGTCTGAGGCAGGTTGGAACAGGCTTAGTGGAGAATGCTCTAGTGTTGGTCACGAAGAAGATTGCTGTGCAGCAGTGAGAGCCATCAGAGATTAGATAATGCGACTTTGTGTTGCAGTTAGTTGATAGGGTTTCATGACTTTTAGCCCCAGCTTGGTTATTAGAAAAAGATGCTAGGGCTCCTCCAGGGCTGAGGATTGGCTGAGCAGTAGAAGGATGAGGAGGCAGTATGGTGAAATAGAAAGAATACTAGAATGAGAGTTAGAGAACCTGGATTTGAATGAGCGACCTTGGGCAACTCTTTGGGCCTCAGTTTTCTTATTTGTAAGATGAACACATTTCCAGAGATTTGTTTGGACAGACTATGGGAAGATAGATATCCATGCATTATTGATGAAGCCTTGAGTTGGTCCAGCCATTTCAGAAAATAACAATTATTCAAGAAAAGTTAAACTATGAATTGTTATTGTCCTTCGTTCTCAAAGAGGACCAGAATGACATCACTATGCTAGAGTCAAGTTTCAGTGTGTCCGACTGTGGCTGATCAGACCAGTAGGAGTTCAGAATGCTCTACCACAGGTCGGGCACAAATAGTCCATGAGAACATTTGGAGTGGATACTCCAAACTTGCTCATCCTGAGTTTCCTTTGAACTGTTTCAATTCTGCTTTGCTCATAGAGCACAGCGCCTTCTCTGATGTGGGCACGCCGTGCTGAATGGTCCTGTGACAATATCTCCCATGTCACACAATCCAGTCCAATGTTCTTAAGAGAGGTCTTGAGAGTGTCCTTGTATTGCTTCTTCTGAATACCATGTGAGCGCTCACCCTGTGTGAGTTCTCCATAAAACAGTCTTTTTGGCATGCGTACTTTTTGCATTTGAACAACATGGCCGGCCCATCGGAGTTGCGCTCTCTGAAGCAGAGTTTGAATGCTTGGCAGTTTAGTTTGAGTAAGGACCTCAGTGTCTGGTACCTTATCCTGCCAGGTGACCTTCAGAATCTTCCTAAGACAATTCAGATGGAAGCGATTCAGTTTCCCAGCATGGCACTGGTAGACTGTCCAGGTTTCACAGGCATACAACAATGAAGTCAGCCTCACAGCTCTGTAGACCTTCAGTTTGGTAGTCAGTCTAATACCTCTTCTCTCCCATACTTTCCTTCGGAGCCTCCCAAACACTGCGCTACCTCTGGCAATGCATGCGTCAGCCTCCTCATCCATGTGTACATCCCTGGAAAGTATACTGACAAGGTGAGTGAACTTATCCACAGCATTCAAAACTTCTCCATTTGCTGTAACCGATGGTTCCACATACGGATGGTGTGGTGGTGGCTGATGGAGCGCCTGTGTTTCCTTGGTGTTAATTGTTAGGCCAAAATTAGCACAAGCAGCAGAGAACTGATCCATGCTTTGTTGCATCTCAGCTTCAGAGGCTGCATTGAATGCACAATCATCTGCAAACAGAAAATCATGCACCAACCCTCCCTCCACTTTGGTCTTGGCTTGTAGCCTTTTCAAGTGAAGAATTTACCATCAGAGTGGTAGCCGACCTTGATGCCGTGTTCATTGTCATCGAAAGCATTTGACAACATGGCTGAAAGCATCATGCTAAAAAGCATGGGAGCAAGCACTCAGCCTTGTTTCACTCCGTTGGTGACTGGGAAGGCACGAGAGCATTGTCCATTATCTAGAACCCAGGCCAGCACGCCCTCGTGAAATTGATGTACAATGCCGATGAACTTCTCCGGGCAGCCAAATTTTGACATAATTTTCCATAAGCCCTCATGACTAACAGTATCAAAGGCCTTGGTCAGATCTACAAATGTTGTGTACAGTCTTCTGCTCCTGGCATTTCTCCTGGAATTGTCGGAGAGCAAACACCATATTGACTGTTCCCCTGCCCTTTCTGAAGCCACACTGCCTCTCGGGTAGATGACCGTCTTCCAAGTGAAAGGTCAGCCTATTAAGGAGGACTATGGGAGAATCTTGCCAGCAATGACTAAGATAGGCTCCCCCCAATGATTGTCACAGGACAATCTATTTCCTTTACCTTTATAGGGATGGACAATGGAGGGATCCTTGAATGCTTAGGGGATAATTTCCTCTTGACGTATAACCTGGAAAATTTCAGTCAGCCTTTGTATGAGCAGTGGACCTCCTACCTTTTAAATCTCAGCTGGAATAGAATCAGGACCAGGTGCTTTGCCACATGAAAGGAGCCTAATGGCTCAAAACCTCTTCTTCAGTTGGAGCTTCAACAAGGGAGGGATTGACTTCACCCTGAGGTAAACAGTCAATGGCTTCAGCATTGATTGATGATGGTCTGTTGAGAACACTATGGAAGTATTCAGCCCATCCATCTCTCCAGGATTATGTCCTTATCACTAATCAATGTGGCTCCATCGGCACTGAGTAGTTGAGATGCACCATAGGTCTTTGGTCCATAAATAGCCTTCAGGGCATCATAAAAGCACTTTGGATTGTTACTATCAGCATAAAAGTGAATTTCATCTGCCTTCTTACCGAGCCAAGAATCCTGCATCTCTCTAAGCTTTGCTTATACTTTATTTTGATAGAATTAAATGCTTCCTTCTTTGAGATGGATGACCTATCCTGCTGATAAGCCCTGTGGAGTTCTTGTTTTTCATTTCACAGCTTCTGAATTTCCCCATCATTTTCATCAAACCACTCTTGATGTTCGCAAGTATTCTGACCCAGATGAGCAAATGCAGTGCTATGCACTGAATCTCTGAAAGCTGCCCACTCCTTTTCTACTCCACTGTTGCCAACTGTGTGTTGGCTCAACTTTCCCTCCAAGGTAGCAACAAATTGTTCAAAGAAGAGCTCTAATTTGTCCAATAATTAGGTAATAAACAGCTTAACAAATTGTGTCATATGAATATAATGGAATGGTATTGTGCTTTAAGTAAAAATGAGTATGAAGAATTCAAAGAAATTTGGAAAGAGTTTAATGAACTGGCGCAGAGTGAAGAAAAAAGAACAACACCCACATTGATTATAATGTAAATTAAGACAAGAAATTCAGGCGAAATACAAGGTCCAATGATGGTTCTAAATGACCACAGTTAACCTACGTTCATCCTTTCTGTTAAATATTCAAATATGCTGTTAGGCACAATTGTTTTTATTTTTTTTAAACTAGGCTTTGCTTAATTTTTTAAATGGAAAACTCCTAGGGTTGTTTCTTTGGAAGCAACTGATTATGTCCAAAAAAAGAAATAAAGAATTTAGAAGGGTTTGGATCTTACGCTTCTAATTTGATAGGGTAAGACCGAAGATCAGAATTTAGTGCTTTACTGAACAGGCTAAACTGGGTGTCTGAGACATTCATCAATGTGAATACTGAATCCCAAAAGTATGAAGGCAGGAGTTAGAGTGTGGAAAAGACAACAAACTAGGGACTTGAGTATGAAGAGGAAGTGACTCAGAGGCTGGTTTTTGATGGTAGCAACAAAAGTCTGGACCAAGTGGTATAGACCAGTGGAGCGCACCTTAAAGAAAGAGAATTCTCTGAGTTAAAATAACAGAGGGAGGGTTTAGAAATAGGTGGAAGAAAAGAATATATCAAATGCTTCTGATGTAGTGTCAGAGGCATAAAAGAAGCAGCAACCATGAGTAAAAGAGAACAGAGGGTGAAAAGAATAGATCCAATATGAAAGAGATTTAAACAGCAGAGTTCAAGATATTCATGTTCATAAATGTCTGAGCCATCCATCCACGGCCTGTTCAACTCCAGTAAAGCACTGACCTCTGCCCTTCAACCACAGGGGTAATGAAATGGGGTCTCTTGCAGCAGCTTTCACACACCCTTGGATCATGTGGACATGATGGAGGGAGGGCCAAACAGGTGCTGATTTCACAAATGGCAGAGTGGTCAGTAGTGATTCAGTTTCTCAATCTTCCCTTTATGCAACACTCCTAGCTTCCTTAATCATTCCTGATTTCTCCTCAGATCATTATCATCTGCCAAGATGGGACAACAATTTCATCTCATTTTCCAGGCCTAAGGGCCTTCTCCAAATAAACACTGTGTGCCGAGCACTTTGCTAAGCACTTGGGATACAAAAAGAGGCAAAAGGAGGTCACAATTAAGATGGGATGTTAGGTGGAACTTAACAGGAAGCCAGAGGAATCTAGTCTGGAATGAGGAGGGGAGAGCAGCCAAAGAAAACGTCCGGAGCCAAAAAGTGAAGTGTCTTGTAGGAGGCCAGTGTCACTGGATAAAGGAGTACATGTCAGAGAGTAAGGTATCATAAGAACACTGAAAAAGTAGGAGGTAAGGTTGTGAAAGGCTTCGAATGCCAAAGTATTATGTGTTTAGTCCTGAAGGCAAAAGGGATCCACTGAAGCTTATTGAGAACCAGGATAGACTGGACGTGCTAAAAATCAAGAAAGAAGAGACCATTAAAGAGTGAAAAAGTGTTAAAGGGAACGAGGATTGAGAAGAGGCTGCTGGATTTGTCAGCTAAGAGATTGTTAGTAACTTTGGAGGCAGTGGTTTTGGTGGAATGATGATAGAAGCCAGAACGTAAGGGGCTGAGGAGAGAAAGTCGAGGCACCCGCTGTAGACGGCCTTTTCAAAGAGTTTAGCTGAAAAGGGCAGAAGAAAGATAGGATGATAGTGGGGAGAGGATCCAGTGAGGGTTTTTTCAGGATGGGCATGTTTATAAGCCCCAGAGGAGCCAACAGAAAGGGAGAGAGACTGTAAATAAGTGAAAGAGTAGAGATGACAGAGGAGGCAATCTGTTGGGGGAGATAGGTTGGAATGGGATCACTTGTAAAAGGCATAATTCATTATATGAGGCAGGGGAAGGGAAGATAGTGACAGAAGGTATAAAAGTGATAATGAGGAGTAGCTAGGTGGCACAGTGAGTAGAGGACCGGCCCTGGAGTCAGGAGGACCAAATCCAGCCTCAGATACTTAGCTGTGTGATCTTGGGCAAGTCACTTAACCCCAATTGCCTTGCCTCCACCCCCCCCCCAAAATACAAAACAAAAAGTGATATGAGATGGGGGAGAGGGAGCCCATGGACAATGGCTTCCAAGGTTCTCAGTGATGGGGCCGGGGGAGAGAGAGGTAAGGGAAGTTGGAGGCAGGATGAGAAGAGCCTCAGCATAGTGGGATAATGAGTTGATAGGGGAGGTAGAAAAGGGTCTCCTCGCACCACCGTGCCTCGCTGACCTAGTTTGGGCCCAGCTGAGTAGCGGACAAGTTTGCAGTAGATTCAATCCGAATAGCTGCAGTTTTCCACCTCTGTTCAGCAGCACGTGCGTAGGAACGAAGGCAGTGAATAATGGGAGTGATCAAAAGCTGAGGCTTTTCAGGAAATCAGTGATGTAGTAAGAGGTCTAGGGTTTCAAGAACGGAGCAACGTATCAGGTTGAATCTTTGTACTCGAGGGTCAAAATGGGGGAAAAAGGAGAGAGTGGCTAGGGTAGGGGAGGTGACCAGACAGAGAAATGAGGGGTCAATTCTAGGTGGAAATTCTGTGTGAAAAGTGTGAAATATAAAAAAAAAAAAAATTACCCATCAGTCTCCCTGGCACCACCAGACAAAAAGCTTCCAAGCGCTTGTGACTTGACTTTTTGGAGAGGGGGATGTTTTACAACACTTCTCATAAATAACACTCTCTGAGCAGAATGAATTGGTCCAACCATTTTACAATGTGAAATTACAAGATCTGTAGCCTAGCCTTGGTCCAGCTCTAAACTTCTACAGTCAGTATGAAGACTCCATGTTTAGGCAATCTCTCTATCTCTATCCCTATCTCTGACTATCATTTTCAGATGGTGAAGGATTGATGGAACAGAGGTATCCATTTAGGTTGTTTGGAAGCTGACTGGTCTGCTGTCTTCCTTGGGTTTTTTCTGGCCAGCAGGTAAATATCTATAATTCGGAGAAGTTATATGAAAGTAATGAAATATTCTAATGATATATTAAAACTAAAGGAACATTTTTCTGATACTTTGAAGAATCTGTGATTTCATGCACACAAGTGCTCCCACCGTCAGCCTCATCTTGTCCTGATTCTCGACCATATTTTCCCATCCATTTGACGTTCTGGGTTAAGGCTGCTGATATAAAGCAGGAGCTGTCTTTCTCTTGTTCATCTATTTTATTTTTGAAACCTGATGAGCACACCTTTTCTGACTGTTGACATTCACAGTAATATTTTTGTATTCACAGTAAAAATTTGTGTCATGAAAGTCGATAATCAAATCAGAAGATAAAATAATTTTAAAAACCTGCATCATCCCAAATTTCGTTTATTGACCTCCCCACCCCCCTCCCAGTGTCCAGCACCTAATAAGCACTTAGTAAATATTTAAATGAATGAATGAGAACCAAAATGTTAGAAGAACTGGTTTCGAAACAATGGGGCATTAGGGCAGATAGAGGCTCATGGTCTTAGGTGAACAATTTGAGGGGTATTTTAATGGACATTACAAGGTCTAAAACCTATGATTGATTGTTCTCATTTGACAATGGCATCAGGGTGTAGCATCTTGTTAAGTTAGGCGAAGCAGTTTAATTGACTTGATTCCCACCCCTTATGCTAAGGAATATTTGAATTCAGGAGCAGAATCTGCAGACCGAAGTCTAGCATATGAGTCACGAAGACCCCGGCATTTATAATAGGGTAGATGAGGGCACCAAGTCAGGGGAGTGTTATTTAGTCCCAATTTCCCTTCTAATGCCACGGTTTCATTCATTGCTCAGCCCAGTGCCCTTTGTCAGAGATAAGGTCTCTGCTGCCCACGGGCAGCAGGAAGACCCACAACAGTGACTGCAGCTCGCTGGACTGGAAATCAAGAGACTTGGAGTTGTCTCTGCCATGAGCCTAAACTGTTCCTCTGTAACTTTCAAGCTACCTCTTAGTTCTGCTCCCTCGTGTCAAGAACAGGAAGTTTTCTTCTTCTACATGACAGCACTGGTATTTCCCATTACCTTTTATAATCAATCCAAAAGCATTTACTAAACACCTGCTATGTGCCAAGCATATACAAGTACGACAAATGAAACAATCCCTATCTGTGAGGAACTCACATTCTAATGGGAGAGACAATAGGTATTTCGTTGATATGGGAGGCTCACAGATGAGGAAACTCACCCTACCAGTGCAGGCTGGCACCGCAGTAACTTCTTTATAGTTTCCTAGATCACTAAGAAGTCATGTGACACGGCCAGGGTCGCAGATTCATTTTGTATCAGTAAAGAGGATAAATACAAGGAAGGGAGGCAGCTGCACCTTCTCTTTAGTCACTCTGTACTTACCGTGGAGTGGAGGTTTGGATGAACGAGGCGGTGAAATGATCGCTGGATTTGACAACTTAGCGTCCCTTGGCTTTGGTTCCCTCCCCTTCAAATGAAGCAGCTAGAAGATGTGACTTTTAAACCTTTTCCAGCTCCAGATCTACAATAGGATCACAGACCTAGAGCTGAAATGAATCTCAGAGTCCATACTCTTCATGTTACAGAGGAGAAAACTACCTTAGGGAGTTCCATACAGGAAAGATCTGAGGCCTGAGTTGAACCCAAGTCATGACATGAGCCCATGGCTTCCCACTTCATCACATTGGCTCAGATGGGCGGCTGAGAAACAAATGGAAATTTCACCAGGGCTTGGGGCAATCATGTACTGCTGGATGCTGCAGATAGGAAATATTTCTGTCCTTTACAGTCCCATCAAAATTATGATGCAGAGATTCCCACTATTTCAGAAACCACTGCTGATCCACAATCTTTTTTATGTATTTTTTAAGTTTTTTAAAAATTGTGAACTTAATGCAAAATTAGTATTTTCATTTACAAATTAGAACAGGAAAAGAAGATTGTACATGAAACCATAGCTCTCTGTTATAGCTTTTCTATAGCTTCTTTATCCTTTTAAATAAAAAACAAATTCAACATGTTACACTCAAACTTTGTGTTTCCTTCTGGCCTTCCTGTTATTCTCTGTTCCTTTGTTTAAAAAAATCCTTCCTTCCTTTAGCAACCTTAACACTAGCCTTCTTTCCCTCCCAATTTTCTGTTTCCTAAATTAAGAGGAAAAAGGAAAAAAAAAACCACCTTTGTAGCAAATATGAAAAGTCAAGCAAAACAAATTGCTCCATTGGCTGTGTCTAAAAACATTTGTCACCTTTTGTACCTTCAGATCATCACCTCTCTGCCAGGAAGTGGGTAGCAAGCTGAACAGAATTAAGCCTTAAAATGTTGTTTTTCTTCACAACGTTGTTACTGTATAATAGCTCTCTTTGTTCTGCTCGTCTCTGTCAATCTGATAGTTATTAAGCAGAACATCCATTGCTTTAATTTGTATTTCTCGAAAGTGTTTTGGAGAATTTTTTCATGTGCTTTATATATGTGTGTAGGTGTATATATGTATGTGTGTGTGTTTATATGTATATATGTGTGTATACATATACATACATGCTTCAAATATTTTTCATATTTATCTTCCTTTGAGAACTGACCATTCATATCCTTTGACCAGTTACCTACTAGGTACCTACTAGCTTTCTTGCTCTTATAGACTTGAATTAGTTCCATACATATACATAATCTACTGAATATTAGACCTGTATAAGAGAAACTTGCTCCAAAGATTTTTACCCAATTACTTCATTCTCATTTTCATTCCGTTGACTTTATTTGTGCAAAAGTTTTCAATTTTCTGCAAAATTGTCCATTTTATGTTCTGTAATTCCCTCTATCCTTTTTTGGTCCTGAACTCCCCATCCATAATTCCAAAAAGTATTTTCCCTTGGTCCTCTTATTTATGACATGTTCTTTTCTATCTACCTCACATATCCATGTGGAGCTTATCTTGGTATGCACCATGATTGAAATGTTGGTCTATACCTAATTTCAGACAGATTGCTTTCCAGTTTTCCAAGCAATTTTCATTGAATGAGGCCTTATCCCAGGTAATTGGGGTCTTTGGATTTATCAAAAACTTTGTTACTCTATTTGCTATGTTCCATTGACCGGAGGTTGGTCAATGGAACATAGCAAATTTTTTAGATAGGACCAAATAGTTTTAGTATTGCTACGCCTTCTTCTCCGCCCACCGCCCCCCACCCCCATTTATCATTATTTTCCTTGAGATTGTTCCTCCAGATGAATTTCATTCTTTTTTCTCTCTGTATAATGTAATCTTTTAACAACTTGACACTGGCATGGCACTGAATAAATAAGTAGTATTGTCATTTTTATTATATTGACATCGTCATGCCATCTATGAACAATCTCCAATTATTTAGATATCGTTATTTCTATGAAAATTGTTTTCTAGTTGTATTCATAAAATTCCTTTATAGATGGGCTCTCAGATATTTTATACTTCTTTAGCTGTTTTGAATGGAATTTTTCTTCCTACTGGGTTTTATTAATAAAATACAGAAATGGTGATGATCGATGTGGATTTATTTTGGGTCATGTAACTTTGCTGAAGTTACTGTTTCAATTGATTTTAATTGATTTTTTTAATTCCCTAGCTATTGTTATATCATCTGCAAAAAGCGATTTTATTTCTTTGCCTATGTTTATTCCTTAAATCTTATTTATATAAAAATTATTGTTTGAATATTTGACACAATTTGCTCTTAGATTCAACTGGTTCTGGGCTTTTCTCCTCCCTTTAGGGGTCAATTTGTAGCTTGCTCCATTTCTTCTTCCAATATTAGGTTATTAATTATTCACTAATAATTATTCATCTATTTCTTGTTAATTATGGGTATGGTTTTATATCAAATTCATTCATGTTATGAGTTTTGGCATATTAGGCAAAATGATTTCTTCTATTTTGTTTTCATCTTTAATTATGAAATCTCCTTTTAAATTTTTAATAAATTCGGTAGCTAAGAAGAAATTCTTTTATCACTGACAAGGAGAATAGGACAGTTCACTAACCCTACCAGATAACTCATTCCACTTTTGGACAGCTTTAATTATTAGAAAGTTTTTCCTTACCTCAAGCTAAAAATCTGACTTCCTACAACTTCCCCTTATTCTCACCTAAGTGAAATTTCTGTTTCAAAATCATCCATTTGGTATTGTCTAATTTATCTCCTCATTCCCTGAGAATTCCTGAAATACTCTAGTAACTTTGATCAAATCTGGCACACCACTAAAAAGGCAGTGTAAAAGAGTAGGAATCCTTCCACAATACTGTCTACGGGAGGTCACAGGGAACCCACTGTCTCTTTTTGGGACTCTCTTCTTCGGCAAGCTCCGCCTTTTGTTTCCAGTCCCATGAGACCAACTAAGATGAGAAATGTGATCTAACGAGAGACCACTAGATTTGGAATTGGAGGACCTGGATTCAAATTCTACTTACCTATGTGTTCCTAAGTCACAATTAAATTTTGTGGACCATAACTTCATCTTCTGTAAAATGATCGAGGGTTCTAAAGGTTCCTTTGCAGTTCTAAATCCTACAATACTAAACCTAATCTCTATTTCTGTAAATATTGTTTTGTATTGGTATTCATATAGTTCTTTTGTAGGTGAACACTGAATTACTTTCACATTCTCTATTTTTCAAAATTCCCTGACATCACCACCATCACTCCAGTCTCTGAGATGGCCTTTCTCACTAACGCCAAACCTTTTCTACTTTTCCCATCCTTGATTCCATCCCCTAGCACTTTAAATTTTTATCTCACCCTTCCACCGGCTTTACTCTCCCTGATGTCTACAAACAAATCTCCCTCATCCTGACCAAGCCGTTTGACTACCCTATCCCTTTCCTCTACTCTTACTCACTCACCAACTCTTTGCGATCCGACTTTCACTCAACTGCAATGGTTCTCTCAAGTTAACAATGATCTAACTGCTAGCCTTCATCTTTTTTCACCCGCCTGTATCATCTGATGCCATTAATCACCTTATCCCCCCAAATGGTCTCTCTTTGGGTTTTCATGACACTGTTCTTCTCTTGGCTCTCCTGACAATTCCATCTCAATGTCTTTTGCTGGATCATCATTATTGTGTCCCCAACTGAGCAGACACCCCCAAGGTGCTTGCTCTTTCTCTCTCATTGCCTTTTAGACATGTTGAACGTTTTCCCATAGGCATCTCAAACTCTCAATGTCCAAAACAATTCATCATCTTTCTACCAAAACCTACCCCTTTAAGAAACCTCATTTCTGATGAGGAAACAACTATTCTTCCAGTCACCTGAGTCTGCTACCTCAATCACCCACTGACCTTCATGCCACATATCCAGTCTATTGCCAAGTCTTGTCAGTTCTTCCTCCCTTTAATCACTCTACTCAGCCACTGCCCTAGGCGATACAGACTATTTATTCTTCAAAATCTTCCTCCAATGTACGTTTCCGGTCTCTTTAGATATTACTCCTGATTCATTCTAAAACTGGTCTTCCTATATCTCAACTATAAGCTTCATCTTAAATCTTCATGCCTTTGCGTAAGCTGTCACCCATGCCTCTTAAAAATCCCTATTTTGCTATAAACCTCAACTCAAGCTCTAGTTTTATGTGAGGCCTTTCCTGAGCCCTCTAGTTACTAATGCTTTGCCCACAAATTACCATGGATTTATTCTTTGTGATATGTAGATATATATATACACACATATGTGTATATGTGTATATATGTATACATGCATGTTTGTGTGTATGTATATATATATATATGTATATATGTATATACATCCCACATAAGATCTGAGGCTTTTTATCCCAGCTCTCACAGATGAATCTCAGGACTGAAGCTTAGGACATACACATCTAGAGATCTATACAACACACACACATATGATGTCTCCCGATAGAATTCTAGCTTCTTGAGGGCAGAGTCTTTGTATCTCCAGCACCTAGCACAGAGCCTGAAGTATACTAGGTATTTAATAAATGAATGTTAAATTCCGTGATAACCCCGAACTTTCTCAAGCCATTTATCAATCTGCAGGAGGTCGTCTCTTGTTCCAGCTAAACATTCCCATATCTTTCATGAAGTTCTTATATGGTATGATTTTTAGTCCCCTCATTATCCCTCATTATCATTCTCCACGCCCCATCAAATACTTTTTGTCAAAAGTCTTTCCTAAAATGTTGTTCCTAAAACTGAACATGACGCTCCAGATGTGGGGTGACAAGGGCCAGATACTTTGCACCTTCGTAGCCCTGGACCTCTCAATACAGGCATGTAACACAGTAGTTTTGTTTTTTTGACCTTAGCTGCCACATCAGACTCCTGACTCCTATTTAACTTAGAAGATCCTAAAACCTCTAGATGTCTGAAGAAAGTTCATTTTGTGACTAAATCCACCTACATGGGAAGAAACAGGTGGCCAATAAAAGTTAGCACACAACCTCTCTTCTGTAATTTTTAATGGTTTTCCAATAACATTTGGTACAGATGTTACAGAAATAAATGCCTTATGACATGTTTACCATCTTGAAACTAGTGTATTGTTCATTACCTTTGCCCTGAAGGAAAGATTCCATTACATATGTGGGCAGATGGGCCGCCGTCTGCTCCTGGGCAAAGTCTTTATAAGTTCGTAGAACACTACAATAGCATCATTTGTTACTAAGGATTCAAGTCTATTATGGGATGGATAAATCTTGTCCCCAAAACACAACTACATGTAGTAAAAGCTGAAATTACAGGCTGTGAAGTGGGCATTAGTTCTATCCCCCAATACCAATTATATTTCATATATGCATGGTGCTTCCATATCTAGGATTTTTTAAAAGAAATTCCACAGGAGTTTAACAAAATACTAAATATAATAATTTCTCCTTTAAATATGCACTGAAAGAGGGGGAGGGTTGCCGTATTCTTAAATGCAATCCTTATGTCACAAGCAGAGCCATACAGTTTCCCATGAATACATATCTGAAGTGATATTTGTTAATATTTGATTTATAAAAAGCTTTATTCCCAAACATTTTCAGGAATGGATTTGATCAATAGCCAACATCAAGAGATACAGCTGCATTTTGAGATGGCCAACTTGAGGTCTTTGGTTTAGTTGGTGTGCTTTATTTTCTTTTTAAGATAATACCGGTAAGAGATGAGAGGAAAATACCCAGAGGGTGTGGGAAGATGTCTCTGAAAGAGAGTCTGAGGGCAACACCTAGCCTCATTAGTGTTAGTGAAAAATGTTGCAACCTTCAAGTGCTCTAGCTTCGACTTTAGCTTGGTTTGTGGCAAATGTTACTTGCCAGCTGTTACCTGAGTGGATGCCAAGTTTCAGGCAGTAAATTGTGGCATGGAGGTTAAGAGGGAGGAGAAGAATGGTTCCTTTTTTTGGAAGGAGAATCTTTAGACCTAGAGGGGTCCAAATGTAAACCAGATAAAGGTCAAAGATGAAGTCACCTTTTGCGAGGCAGCTACCTACTTGATGTTCAGAGCCTCAGTGAAGATTCTTCTCTGCCACAAGCCACCTTCCTTCTGCAAAACCCAGAAACACTGGCCCTGTTATTCTGCAGTTATTGGTCTCTGGCTCTCTCAGCAGCACCTAATTAGTGAACTCTCAGCTTCTCCCCAGAGTGCCCTTCCTCAGGGGAACAGCCTTCCAGCTTCTCACTCTAGAAATCTGTTTAATGGCTGAGTAGTTAGCTCACTAAAGCCCTGCTATATAACAGAGAGCAAGGTCCACTCTCAAGGCAAGCCTCTGAGTGGCAGGTTTAGGGGGAAAAAATAGACAAGCACAATAGGATTAGAGGAAGACAGGGGAAGACTGGGATGGGAGCTGTGGGCTCCAGTTTTCAAATGTAATAGGGATAAGCTGGCCTAAGGAGCACTTCTTAGGTCACCTGTAGAGATACTCCCTGCCTGCTTCCACTAGAACTACATGGAAACCTTAGGGAAGCAGAGCTGGCGCTGCGTAATGCCAGTTTTCTCGGCTGCAGAGCCAGAACTGATGACTGAAACAGAGGATACACTCACAAGGGGTAATCCACCTATGTCTTCTTCCCTGGCAGTTGCCAGTGAGCTAGGCCTGCTCTGAGCTGCCAGGGAGCAAAGACTAGCTGGACATATTCCCATATCTAGTTGCCAAGCATACAGTACCTCTATTTTGTTTATTCTTTTTTCCTGATCTTACGTGAAGGAATATTCTGAGATAGGAGTGCCTAGACAACCTATCAGAGGTTCCACAAGCAAACACTAAGAGAGTTCTTTGGAGCTGGAAGCAGTAGCCATAGGAGTCAGGAAGTAACAGAGTAGTAAGTTTGAGGAGGATGTGTCCATGAAAACACTGTGGGCATTAAAATGTCATTAGAAATTATAAGGTGGTAGCTGAGCCGCCTGGCCCAGGAGCAACGGAGCCCAGTGAGGAGCCAGAGCAGCAGCTGGGTCACAGCTGGTGTTGTCCCTCTGATATCTAGGCAGAAGTTGGGGAAAAAGTATGAGCAGCAATAGAGTAGCCCAAGCCAGACCAACAGCAGGTCACCTACCCAACAGAAAGCTAGGAATTTCATGAGGCCTCTGAAGGGATAAAAGGATTTCCAGGACTAGGAGTCAGGAGGTATCTCTTAGCCACACAGAATTCTTGACATATGTGCCTCACGTGGTACCTTACATTTGAACCTATTCTTCCAAGGATGTGAATGCAAGGGGAGAACATATCCCCAATTTGAGGTGAACGTTTTATACTAACTTCTTTGTGAATCCGCAGCAAATCCTGTTTCCTAATTATTGTTTGGGACCACATCAGCACTAACAACCCCAGATGCTCAGCCACCCCAAGAACCCTCAAAGTACTAGTCAGCCAACCCTCTGGGGACCCCAACCTCTAAGTGTGAGTGTAGAATAGGGAAATAATGCCACAGTGGTGCTGTGAGAACATGCCTGATGCCTTCATAAAGGCTACAAAGCCAGCTGACCCAAATAGGGCTGTGCAAGGAAGAAGTTAGTGCAGCTCCTCCATCACTTATGCTGCAATATGGAAGAGTCAGGAGACTGGTGAGGGCAACTTCCCCACTAAACAACAGTCTGTATGAAGGCAGGCAGGTGACTTCCTCTCCGTGGGCTTTATTTAAAATGAAGGGGTCAGAATACCCAATCCACAATAAAGGGTCAAAATGTATGAATTTTCTGAAGAAGAAATGAAATGTTAATGACCACTTGAAAAATGTTTGACCTCATTGATCAAGGAGATTAAAACTACTTCTCATCCATCAAAGTGATAAAAATTTATTAAAACAAACTAGATTGCTAAGGAATTTTTGGACAGCAATCTAGCAGTAAACATGACAAAAATAATCATTACTTTTGACCCAATACTGCCATTGCTGATAATGACCAAGACAATGACAATACCAAGAGAATTCTTTTTTTTCATTTTAATAACTGTTCAAAGATTTTTAGAGTTGTATTATTTGTAATTTTTTAAAAAGCCGGAAGTACCTAAACATCTAGCAATAAGCAAACAGGGCATAATGACCAAATAATGCAATGCAACTGAAATCAACAAGAATGAGGAATCACGGAAATACGGAATGGCTTCATAAGGGAAAGGCAGCATGGTACACTGGGGGATTTGAAGTCAAAGGACCTGGGTTTTAGCTCTAACGTTTACCGTGACCTTGAGCAACTCAAAATTCTTTAGTTCTAAGTTTTTTATCTGTAAACTGAGGCTCAATAAGAATATAGGATCAGAGAGATCCCAGTCACCTAGTACAACTGCCTCACTTTACAAATGAGGAAGGGAAGCTTTAGCTCATGGTCAGCCACATAGGCACTGTATCCACTGACCCCAGATCCGACACCTTTTTCCCACTGCACCATGGATACGTAAAGGCTTTCTACATCTCAAATAATGTGAAGTGGGAGAAAAAAAAAAAACAGTATCTACCATGACCACAGGAGAAAAGTGAATGGGAATGGACAAAGTAAGAATCTTGTAAAGTTTGAATTTTGAAAAGTTTCAATATTTTATGCTGAAATTCATTAACCATAATTAGTTTCAAAGCAAGCTAACTTAGTTCTATTAATTTTAATATTAAGTTTATAACACACCATTAGGGTAAGGGTGGCATGTTTCAGAGGCTGGAATGGTTTCCCTTCATGGAAGGGAGGAGGCCACCCTCAGGTCAGCCTGGGACTGGGATATCAAACTCAAATAGAAGTGGATTCCTTCAGGCTGCACATTGACTTAGAAAACTGAAAATTAACATGATATTTTATTGAATTTTTATTTCATTTTGTTAAACACTTCCCAATTACATTTTAAACTTGTTCAGGCTGTACTGGAGAGTTTTGCCAGCCAGACACAGCCCAAAGGCCCTGAGTTTGAAAGCTCCGGTCTGGAAGATTAGGGTCTGAATCACTGGCATTGCCTTCTTGTCACCTGTGGCATTAAGGGCTCAACCAACAGGGAGCTCATTTGCTAGAGTTTTGTTGGAATTCCTGCCAGTGCGTCATATATTGTTCTGACAACATGCTATTTAAATTTCTAATATAGCCACTTCCAAGTTCCTTGCTGCCCACATACCTTCTGACTCTAGGGAGGAAGTTACCTTTCCCTAAGGGGACTTTAACAGGGTACTCCCCACCCTCTCTTAAGCTTGAGGCTCTCTTACCAATGATTCCTCTTCCCAGTTCTCATCCTCACTCTTCTTCCTATCCTCTTTCCTTAGAGCCCCAATCTCAGTGAGATTCGACACATTCTTAAGCAAAACCACCTCGGGGTCTGAGATCATGTATTGAGCCTGTATACAGTCCCTGCCTTCATCAGCCCTGTCCTGTGCTGTTACTAAGTCCATAAACTACCCCTCTGCCTTCAAGGCACAGTTCTTAAAAAACAAAAACACATCCATATCTGTCTCTAATTGCTGAACGCGTAAAGATTTTCATTTCAAATATTTTCATTTTCCTTATCCAGGCAATACAGCCTTTGTAAAAACCTTAGCAAGGACTACTTGCAATACGCTTGCTCTCTTGTCAACCCTAAAGCACTCATCCATTGGGCAAAGCCTACAGTGTCAGTGGGGGTCCCATTTCTTCCTTTGAAAGAGTTGCCCATTGGCAGCCTCAAGGTACCAAAGGTAACAAATTCCTGGAACTGGTCATTCACTCACCTTAGGGTCCCTTCTGCATTACCCCTTTATTTCAACCACAAGGGCATCTTATTCAATCCTAACATCAAATGTTTTAGGTCAGGCTTAGAATTGGAAGGCATCAAAATATTCATGAACCATAAAATGAAATAACAGATTTACTTACAAGTTTTTCTTAAAGATACAATTATTAATGAAAACACAGATTTTTTTTTACCCCCACCTCAATGTTCACCATGGCAGAAGGGCTGAGTTAGGAGGACACTGAGAAAGAGAGTAGAAATTCTGCTAAATCTTTAGCACGTCGGCTCCTTACGGGCCTGCCTTTTTATGCCTCAGGCAACAAAGAAGCAGGGTTTTAAGCCCTAATCTTCACCAGCCAAATCCTGAGGGCAGCCCCCTTGCATGACCCACTGCGTACTGCCTCTGATATCACCCAACAAATTAACAACAAAAAAAAAAGTGAGACAAATTGCTGAGAAACGCGCCGCTGGTGAAGTTAAACCACTAATCAATGTCAGCTAGTGTTACTATTTTCTATAAAGCGGAGCAAATAAATCCTGCCAGGCTGTGAATAAATAGGTAAGGCTTTTTCTGGTAGCAAAGAATTGGAAAGGAGATACCTATCAGTGGAGAATGACTAAACAAAAGGTGGCACATGGATATAATGGTATATTACTATACTGTAACACATACTGAACATAGAGAATTCAGAGAATCATGGGAAGACATATGAACTTATTTAGAGTGAAATAAGTAGAATCAAGAAAACAAGAAATGTAATGACTGAAACAATATAAATGAAAAACCATGTCCAAAGGCAAACGTGGATGGCCAGCAGACATCTCAAATTAATATATCTGAAAGAAAACTCATTTCTCTCACTGCTCACCGTATCCCTCTTCCTATCTCTCCTCTGATAAAGGCACCATTAAACTTCAAGTCACCCTGGTCCACAGCCCGGGAGTCTTCTTCCACTCTCCCTCCTCCCACCCACCCACAGCCAATCAGCTGCCAAGTCTGACTACGTCACTCCCCTGCTCAAAAAATTCCAATGGCTCCCTAGAGCCTCTAGGATAGAATATAAATTCTTTGGACATTTAAATCCCTTTATAATCTGGCTTGTCTGTTTTTCCACATTCAATAAATACCCTATACTCCCCTCTAGACACTTAACTGGTCCAGCCAAACTGGCTTGCCATTCTTCACACGCAACATTCTACCATCTACATGCCCTGAACAAGCCGTCCCTCATGTTCAGAATGCATTCCCTTCCCTCTTCCACTTTGTAGAATTCCTAACTTCCTTAAAACTTCAGTCCAGCTACCATCTCTTATTTTTTAAAAGTTATTATTTTCAGTTGCAAATTCTCCCCATTTCTTCACTCTCCCCTGAGGGACACTGAGGAGACAAGAAATACAGTGCCCATTATACACGTAAAGTCATGCAAAACATTAGCCATGTAGAGCCTTCCTAGTCTCCCCAATTCCTACTGCCTCCTCCACAAAATTATATTTATGTTATATCTAACTTACATATTATATTCTTTATAAAAATTAAGCTAATTGTGGTTAGGGACTGTTTTGTTTTTGTTGTATCTCCAGCACATTTGTTTAGGTGTTAACGAGTGCTTGCCAACTGACTGAACTTACCCCACTAAACTTTTTCCTCCTGACTTCAACTGCCCCTCCCCAATCACTCCACTTGGAACCTCAAAAGTCACCTCTGACTCTTCTCTTTTGTCTCACACACCCGTTCAGGTTCCCAATTCTTTCAATGATACAATATTACAAACATTTCCCTCTTTACCCTTTCCATAGAAGCCACTTCAGCTCAGGACCTGATTACTTCTCATATGTATCATCATATGAGCCTAACTAATCTCTCAATGTCCGTTCCTGCCCTTTCCATCCTTCCTTCATGACACTGCCACAGTAACTTTCTAAATGGGGTATGTCAAAAAACCTTAATGTATCCCAAATTGCCCCTTAAATGAAATATAATTTTCTCAGCCTAGAATTCATGGCCCCTAATAACGTGGCTCCAACCCCATCTCCAAAGACAGTTCACTACAGCCAAACTTAGCTATATTCCCTACCCCTGAATACATTCCATTCTTTCCAGTGTTCCAGCCCTTTTAAAACTGCCCTCTGTGAAACACCTCACCCAAATACTCGTCTTTAGAGGCTCATCTTTCAAGATCTAACTCAGATGCCAGCAGTTTTCTACAATTCTCCCCTGCCCCCAGAAGTGATCTCTCTCATAGCACTGATTTCCTAGGCACTCAGCACACTCTAAGTTTTACTACATTTAACTGTGTACACGTTTATCTCTATTACTAGATCAAAGCAAGAGCTATCTTTATTTACCTTTGTCTTCCAGCAGCACAGGTCTTACATTAATAAAGAGTAACAAATTACCATTCTTTTAATAGTATTTTTTAATGAAAATTTGCCTGTCCCCCTGCTCCTCTTTGTTTCTTAGCTATATTGTATCATCTGAAAGAATTGTTCTCTGAAGCCTCAGCTGACCACTAGATCTCTGCTCTTAATAATATGAATCTCATCAACTGGTCACCAGCAACTTCTCTAGTCAAGGAAAATTTGTAAAAGTGGCAACTGACATGACAGTCAAGTTCCTGGAAAGCATCCCTGATGGTGTCAATAAGCAGGTGTTTATATAGAGGAAAATGCTAGGGAGATGTTGGAATAAAATTCCAGGCTGCCAAGGCAAAATATGGCAAACTTACACTCATTATTAAATAAGTAACTAAGAAAGACCCCCTTGCAAGGCAGTGTGTTTTGGGGCTACAAATACCAGATTCATAATATGTAGATTTAAAGCTAAAAAGGACCTTAAAAAGTCACCTAGCTCATCCCCCTCATTATACGGATGAGGAAAACAGCCTTCCTTAATGATTTGCCCAGGGTTGTAAAGGCAGCAAGTGGCTGGGTGGGATTCAAACCAAAAACCTCCGACTCCCAACCCAGTGCTCATAACATCAATCTATTCTTGCATTACATCAGCAAGTAGAACTAGCTGGATGAACAATACAGGTGATGAAGTGAATGCTGTACATGCAGCAGACAATGAACAGGGGCTCATGGCTGTGACAGCTAATGACCTCTTGGTGGCAGGATGAGAGGAAATGGATTTAATAAATGTTTACTGTTTACTGACTGAGGTTATCAGATTGGCTTCTTAGAAAGAAAAGCAAATTATGCAGGTACTTGAAAAATCTGACACAAGCAGAAGGGCAGAATCTAATGATATAGAGAGAAACAGCATTGTAAAGCTGGAGGGAAAGAAGAAATGATTATTTCTGCTCTGGAAAATGAAGGGGCCTTAGCTATATGAAAAGTTAATGAGCACAGCCAACACTATAAAAGGCTACTAGGAATCACTGAATATCAAAGGTGGAAGAAACCTCAGAGACAATAAATTTTAGAACTAGAAGGACCCTTAGAAATTATCTAGTCTGACCTTCTCCATTTTACCAATGAAGAACCTGAGGCCCAGAGAAGTTACTTGCCCAAAGTGATACAATTAATTTAGAACCCAGGTCTTCTGACTCCAAATAGTTGTTTCCACTGTACCATGATCACCAGTCTAATGATAATTCATGTATATGTATGATGATGTTTAAAAAGCACTTTCTTCACAAAAACTCTGAGAACTTATTTGTCCATGGTAGCACCCATTAAAATAGGATCCAATCCTTAAAAACTGTAAGGTAGAAGACAATATACCTCCACTAGCAAGGCTGCCACTTTAAATGAATGGGATTCCATCCACGAAAATAGGTAGGCCTCGTTTTTCATTGACGCCTTAATAGCATACCATTTTCCCTTGCTGCTACAGAAGATACCTATGCATATTGATGTCAGGATTCTATCTTGTGGAGAACTTGTTTAAAATCCAGACTCTAAAAGAATGCAGTATGTCTAAAAGCAAAGACTACTTGCATAATATTTTATTTTTTTACAAATGTGAAATATTACTTGATATTGCTTATTTATTTAGCATTTTAGTTTCTGCTCGCTCTTAATGCTGAGTTCGTCTGTTGTAACAAAAGTAGTATTCAAAGCCTGTCGTGTGAGAGCTTTAAGCATCCAGTCTGCAGGTCTCCAAGGATGTTCTTGTTACTGCTATCAAATACCTGGAACCTTCTCTCACCTGGTGAGAGATGAGGTGAAAATTCTGAGTTTGAATCTAAGAAGTCTAGTTTGGATGACCTCAAAAGTGGGTAACACCTCACTTGATGAAAAAATGATGGTGAGATTCACCCTATCTAACCCTAACAAGCACATGGTAGGAATTTTCTCACAAGGCTTCACGGTCATGCTCTGTCTGTTTCTGATCTTGAGGTTAAGAATCACTCATTTCATCGGCATAGGTGGGAAGAAGAGAAAAGGGGAACAAGGAATATGCCCCTCGAAGCAAAAACTGGGACTCTTCTTTCTCCTGTATCTGCCCTAACACCCTTAGGGAAGCCCCATGCGCAGAGGAAGTTAATTCCTCTGATTTATTGGGTCATGGATTTGAACTTCTTGAGTCATTGGTATTCTCCAGCTTTTGCTTTCTCTCATACAGGCAATAAATCAACTTCAATCTTCTTTTTCTGTAAAATTCACTGTTTCCACAAAAAAAAGATCTTTATTTTGATGAGAAGTGTTTTGTTATTTTTTAAATCACATGATGATCTTACACAGCTGCCCTGTAGGACACCATCCTAAGTCATTAAACATGCCAAATGGATTCTGAATAAATAAAGCTACAAAGCCCAAGTTATGCACAAATATCTCAGGCAAGTATGTTTACAAACCTATATACAAAAAAAAATGTAAACAGTAAATGCAGCATGTGAATAATCAAAGGATGCACAGGAAGAACACGTAAAGTCCTACCCTTCTGAGAGGCAGTCTTCTCTTTACCCCTTGGAGACGGGCCACTCAACTCCTCCCAATTCAACTGGTTAGGCCCACTGAGAATAAAACAAAAGTGCTCTGAAGAGAGTGTTTTTAACTGAAGGATCCAGAAAGCTGGTGAGGGGGTAGTCAACCCCACCAAGTCTGAGGCACAGAGAGAAGGAGACACACCTCGCAGCTGCAAAGTCCTCCAGAATACAGCCCCTAGGACTTCCTAGGGACCCTGTTCATCGCTGTCCACGAGCCAGGACTAAATGCTGCTCTTGGTGATGGGAGCCTAGAGAAATGCTAACTGCTCAAAAGACTTCAGAAGGTACGGGAAAAAACGTGCCCTGTGTCCATGACTATCATGAATATGGGACAGAAGTGAGGATCCAAAATACAAGTCTTTTGTTATAAAAGACCCTTTTGGGGGGGCAGGAGGAGAGATGCGGTGGGGTAAGGGTGGGGATGGAGAAGCTGTGGTGAAGGATACACATCAATGTGATCTTTTAGAGAACTCCAAGATTTGCACTGGTCCTACACTCAAATGACTCCTACTGGAACAGCAAGGAAGGGCTGCAGGGGCTGAGTGGGGTGAGGGAGAACTTCTGTATCCAGAGAAACCAAGCAATACATGTATCAGCTTGTGACCCATGAAAGTGCAATCATGTGAAACCAATGGGCACTATGGTGAGAAGAGAAAATAACCAGGGTTAACATCGAGCAGAGTCCTGCAGGGCAGCGGGCACGGTGTTTGCCATGGCATGCAGCTGGCATACCATCTGCTGGCTACGGGAAGGCAGGTGGATACAAGGGCATGAGCTTGGCCTTGCAGGTGTGGGCACAGACAGGTGAGGCGCAGATATATCCTTGTTCATCAGTGGAAGGCTGAGTCCTCCACCTGGACACCGGGTGCTCACACGCTCAAAGGCAGCATACCTGGAGCAGATGATGGTCTGGAGGAGCCCAGACCGGCAGGAGGAACTTGGTCAAGGCCATTTACTGTCCTGGAAAGTGACAGAAGAGAGAGAAACAAAGAGAAAGCACCTTTTAAAAATTAGCGTGCAAACACCATGAAATTCCCTTTTCATCCCCAAACCTGCCTCCTCTCTCTAGCAATGGCTCCCTAACTGTACAAAGGACTAGTCTGGTTTTGTTTAAGGACAGTATATCCCATTCTAGCCACGGGAGATTAGAATAATCAAAGAGAACTCCAATCCCTCAGTCACTGGCCCCCTGTGCACAACAGCACAACCACCCCACAGCTCCTACAGAGATGAACAAACAATTCCAAAACCTGGCAGAATCAGGTTAGGGGCCAAATTCCAGGCACCAGAAATATTCCAGACCTTGGGGATTGCTTCGATGTTTTAACACAATAAACAGCTCTATTATAGAAGGGACTTTTTCCCCTCGCCAGGAAAACTCCCTGGTAGCCAACTGGGAGTCTCAGTTCAAAGTACAAGGGGCTCTCCCTCTTTCCCCCCTAGCGAATAAGGGGGCCGAGGCACAAAGAGAAACAGCAAACTCCAGGGTTTGCGAAAGAGGAATTTCTTGTTCCTTTATAAGCAGAGATTGTACAAGTCCCAGAAATTTAAATAAAGTCAATATGTAGTTTAAGAAGAAAAACAATATATATGGAATAACCTATTCTGCTCAAAATGAACATTTAACAATCTAGAGAGGCGGTCTGGAAATTCATTTTAAAACTGGGGGGAAGGAAGATTAGCGTGGCTCTTTTCTAGCACAGGGTGAAGAACAAAAAATAAATTCGCAAAATTAGTTTTTTCCTAGTTTTCCATCTCTCACTCCATGTCCATAGGGAGCCACGATCACTCCTTTTCTGCTACTCCCTTCCCAACCCTCAAGCAGTCAGGCCTGGGACAAGTTTCAAAAAATGCCCACGTTAAGGCAGAAAGAGGATTGGGTGAATCCATTTGCCTGGTGCTCACTCTCTCACTCCCATGGGTCTAAGAGCTTCCCCTGAGAAGTGGAAAACTCTCTGTGTAAAGGTATTAGGAATGAATTAAGATCCCAGAAAGTTCAGAGAGAGTATTTCAATATCATAAGCCAAACACTCTAGGAAGCAAAATATACAATTGACAGCACGTTTGAGAAAGAAAGGCTAACTTCAAAAGTGAATTAAGGGATTAGTGACTTCAGTGTGGAAATGAGTAAATCAAGACAATGAACACACAGTGGGAGTAATCTTATCAGGATACTATATCCAGAGTGACTTCAGCAAAAAGAAATGCTTCATGCAGAGAAATGAAGAACATGCAGCTTAGTACGAGAATAAGCACATGGGGCAATCAGTCAAACGGACTACCAGTAAGGGGCAGGGTCATGAACTGTTTTTTGTTATAAGAAAGGGGTGGATATTAAGGCACTTAGAATTAAAAACAAAACAAAAACCTCAAATTCAGTACAAATTCAGCTTAAATACTAGTAACTCATTCACTGACTATAAGCAAAGCAAAAATGGGCACACTGCCACCAGCAGTGTGAAATGAAGGCCCCAATACAGAAAACTACTGAATGCCAAGTACCAGGTGTTGGTAGACCTACCCTACTAGGAGGTCTTGCTTATTTTTATTCACTGTGTATTGGCTTAAATGACACAGACAACCTGGGGATGGCTGTTTGAAATCCAGTAAGTAGAAGTTAGAAAGATTATAGAAGGGATTTAATTATTGGGCTAGAAAATGGACTAAGTGCTCATGTCACCGAAAAGTCAATACAATCTTAAAGAGGTTTAGTATCAAAGATCATAGAGCAAAAGCATGCCAGGAAATATCCAGTTCTAGGCACCACGATTCAGAAAGATGTTGGTAAGCAGGACAGTTCCAGAACAGGGTGAACAAGACACTAAAGAGACTTGAGATAATGAGTCAAGCTAAAGACGTCTAAAGACTTTCTCAGTCAACAAGCATGTAAGTGCTTACTATGTGCCAAGCATTGTGCTAAGTGTTAAGAATACAAAGAAATCGTTTAAAAACACAGTCCCGGGCCTCTAAGGGTTCACATACTAACAGGGGAAACAAAACACAAACAACTGAACATAGAGTAAGACATCCAGTGGAAATATCCAATGTAAATCTCACGGGAAAGGGAATCAGCAGTGGGGAAGATAAGGAAACACCTCTGGCAGAAGATGGGATATTTTTTTAGGGGATGCCAAGAGGTAAGAAGGGAAAAGAAGGGAAAGCAGCTCAACCATGAGATTCCACCAATGCAAAGGCACACAAATGAAAGTTGGAATGTTGTGCTCAAAGTCAATATTGCATGGATTGTAAGCAGAATGGAGCCAGGTTGAGTAAGGATATTAAAAGCCAAACAGAGTAACTGATATTTGCTCCTTGAGGTAATAAGGAGCCACTGGAATTTACCGATTTTTTTTTTGGCAGGGGGAGGATTTTGGGAGAAGATATGGTCAGGTCTGCACTTCAGAAAGTTTCACTCATTTTGACAGCTAAGTGAGGGAGAGGGAAGGCAGGGAGGCAAAAAAAGAAACCTACTGCTAGTGTCCAGATGTGAGGTGAGGTGAGGAGAGCCTGCACCACAGTGACAGCTTTGTGGGTGGAGAAAGGCACAAGTGAGATGCTGTGAAAGCTGAAACAAGCCTTGGACTGCCAAGACTGGATATGTGAGATGAGTATTGGTGAGGAGTCAAGGCTGGCACTAAGGCTGTGGGCCTGCATGGCTAGGTGGTGGGATCCTTGACAATAATAACAGGACAGGTCAGAAGAGGGGAGGCTTTGGGAGGAAAAAAATAATGATTTCTGTTTTGATTGTGTTGAGTTAGCAATATAGGAAACCAGTTTAAGATGTCTAATAGGTATTTGGTGAAGCGAGATTGAAGATAAGAAGAGAGCTGGGTAAATTCACTTGCAATCATCTGATCAGAGATCAGAATTGAACCCATAGCAGCCGATAATATCACCCAGTGAGATTATAATAAAGAGTAGGGTTTTTTAGCTGAGGTCTCAGAGGTCGATGAACTTGGATAAGAAAAAAAAATTACATCTTTATCTTCACTAATATCTAGCTGAAATATAGCATTTCTTTCAAATATTTAAAAACATTATTCTGAGAAATCCAGTCTTCACTAGGTTCAGAATCACTGGCATAGAAGGAAAAGAGAAGAGGGTCCAGGACAGACCCTTAGAGACATCCAACAAAAGAGACTGAGAAGGCTCAGTCAGACAGATAGGGAAACATAACATATGCCCTATTTCTCTATCTGAATGTCAAATAAAAAGGCAGTTATCAAAGATGGCGGGGGGAAAGAATTGGAGGGAAGTGGATGAAAGACACAGACACAGACACAGACACAGACACAGACACACACACACACACACACACACACACACACACTTTACCCCTGGGTAAAATAATATCTGGGACTTCCAGTTTCCATGAGAGGAGTTAAATCCAGGCCTCACTGAAAGTCCAGTTACCAAGATACTAAAAAATAAATGCCCATTCTGAGTAACAAGGACAGCAATTTTTAAAACAGCTTGCTGATTCCTGGCAAAAGGAGATTCTTTCTAGAAGAAAAGAATACTGTGTAGGCTCTAAGATGAACTTAGTCACAGGCTTCTAGGAGGCCTCTAAATAGTAAGTGCTACTGAAGTTGTCATAGAAGTATCAAAACTAAAAGGAACTTTAAAGATTATCTAGCTCAAATTCATTTTACCGGCAGAAGAAACTGAAAAAAAAAAAAGAGGCATTAAGGGGAAATGAGTAACTTAAGGCCGAACAGTAGTAAGCGGAAGAGCCAGGGCTACAACTCAGGCCTCCCATGCTTTCCCAAAGCTGAAGAATACTTTAGTCACACTATAGTTCAACAACCACAGTAGCATTTGTGACAGAGATCAGGAATTCAAGTAAGAGATCACTAAAATCTAGATTTAGCTGTGGGGATGGACATAGGTAAGGAGAAATCAAATGATAAAGAGAGAAAATCAGGGAACCCCAGTACAACCTCATAGGTGTCAGTCAGGCTCTACCAACTGAAAAACAGCTGATAATAATACCTGATACTTGTATAAGGCTTTAAGACTGGAAAAGCACTTTATATTTATATTATTTGAGCCTCATAATGAACCAATGAAATAGGTACCTTCAGGTATTACTGCCATCTGACAAAGAAACAGAGGATCAGAGAGTCCTCATTGTTACAGAGCTGGCAATGGTTAGAGGCTGGCGTGGCTTGACTCTCAAGTTGCTCTTAAATCCAGCATACCTTCCGATAGAGCAGGGGGGTTTCCTATTTTTTGGTCTCAGGACCCTTTATACTCTTAATGAGTTTTGTTTATGTGTGTTTTATCTTTTGGAAATTAAAACTGATAAATTTTAAAAATATTAATTCATTAAAAATAACAAACCCATTTCGCATTAGTGTAAATAACTTTTATGAAAAATAGATATTTTCTAAAAACAAAGCTAGTCTCACATAGAGGGAAGGGGAGGGAAACCTAAGTTAGGTATTGTTATCCCCATTTAACAGTTGAGGAAGTTGAGGCAAATAGGTTAAGTGACTTGCCCAAGGTAATACAACTAGTATGTGTCTGAGATTGGATTTGATTTCAGGTCTTCCTGATTCCAGGCTGTACCTACTAGCTACCTCGAAAAAGTGATGAGTATCTTAACAGGCAAATAAAGTCTTGGTATTAGTATGAAAACTATTTTGACCTCAAGGACTTCTGAAATGGTTTGGGGAATCCCCAGGGTCCTTGGACCCCACATGGAGAACCAATGAATATACCATGCTGTCTCTTCATAAGAGTTGTACTTAGACAAGTATTTGGCCAAGATCCTGCAATGTCAGAGGCTGGAGGAGAACCTAGGTCTCTCAGCAGTCTTTCCACTGTACAATGTTGCATGAATTGAATGGAGTAAAAGAAAGCATAAGAGCAGAAGAGAACTTTAGGTCTAGAATCATGAAAAAGTTGCCTCAGGTCTTACCAAGAACAGTTTCAACTGGGAGAAGACAATGGAGACTACAATGGAAGCGGCCTGGATGTAATAATATTGACTATGACTACTAGCCATATTTCTACAGTACTTCACTCTTTACAGGATGCTTCCTTCTGACTCTGCAAAGTCAAGAATACCTAGATGCCGTCAAAGCTGACCACAATTGCTTTGAGTGGAGTTTAATGGCAAAGAGAAGCTGGGGCTCAGGAATAGTTGCAGCTTTCATCTTGTCCTTACTCTTGGTGCTTTGAAAATGAGAGATCACTAGAGAAATTATACCAGTTTCTCTATATGTCACTCTCACTCACTCTGGGGTCCAACTTCTGCCTTCTAAAGTAGGGATGAAGGACAAGGGAACACACATAAGTCATGATTTTGGAATGCAAAAATAGGTAACAACATGAAATCCACAAAATCACATTAGATTATGATGAAGTGACTCCTGGCTTCACTTCACCTAGAGCCCTGACCACATTAGTCACTAGTGCCAAAGCTTGTCACTACCTAACTCAGAGGGCTTTGTGAGAATCAAGAGAAATAACTTCAGCTCTGTCTAAAAGACAAATGGAAAAGCAGCTATTAGGGAGGAGGGGGGAGAAGCAGCAAAGATGAGAAGGGAGAATTGAAAATATAACCATGGACTTTACTCCTAGGGCATATTTCTACGGTTTCCATTGGAGAGTGACTTAAATTTAGATCTAATTACTAACCTATTAAAAAACAAATCCCCATTCCCCTACAGTGTAACATAAGTAGAAAGTTCAAAAATACTTGCTGATTCCTCAAAAAGAAAGAACTTCTAATTAGTCAGCCAGTCAACCAACAAGCATTTATTAAAGACTTATTATGAGCCACATGGTGTGCTAAGCCCTAGAGATACAAAGAAAGACAAAAAAACACAGTTCCTGCCCTCAGAGACCGTGCACTCTAATGGAGAAGACCACAGGTACATAACCAGGTTCATACGTACATACAGAGTAGATGGTGGTAGTCTGTAAGAAGAAGGGGTTAGCAGCTGGGGACACTGGAAAAGCCTCCTGCAGAAGGAAGGTTTGAGCTAGTTTAGAAATCAGGGAAACAAAAAGGGACAGTGAGAAGAGAGCATTACAGGCATTGAGAACATCAAAGGAAGGGAGACAGGATATGAGGCACTGTGTTAAAGGATTCCAAGTTGGCCAGTGTTGTTGAATTGTGCGGCATATGAAGGGGAGTAAGAAGACTGGGAAAATAGAAGAGGGCTGTACAGACTACAAAAGTTTTAAATGTCAAAGAGAAGACTTTATATTTCATCATGGCAGTGGTAGGAAGTCACTGAAATTCACTCTGTGGGTGACATGGTCAGAACTACACTTTAGAAACATGACCTCGGCAGCTGAGTGGAAGACGGACAGTATGAGACCAGACTGGAGGCCCAACGACCAGCTAGAAAGTTTTTGCACTAGTCCAGGTAAAAGATAATAACAGCCTTCACCAGACTTACAGTCATGTGAGTAGAAAAAAGGGAATACGTGAAAGAGATGTTTGTAGAAAGACAAGATCTGTCAACAGAGGGGATTTGTGGGGTGAGTGAGGAGACAAGAGCTGTTCAGTGGCACCAGAACCAGAACTGAAGCTCCTTCAGCTCTTTTTAAAAGCAGAATGTAACCAGCAATATGGAGCCGGCTCAAAACAGGTCACAAATGGGCTATCAGCTGGTTAAAACTGAGAAAGGAAGAGAAGCTCCTTTAAGGGTGGTGCTGCACAGAGCAAGGCTTATTTGGCCCATGCAGTTAGTATGCTGAATTTTGGTTAATGTCCCTAAACCAGGATTCAAAGAATGCGCCCAACCCCAGCAGAATAATTCAATTACCCATGAACAAGGTGGGGAATATGACTTTTTCTTGCCTAAGGAAAAAAAAAGGAAACAATTTATGTAAACAGCAACACATACACTATTTTCACACTATTCATGAAAAATTAACACATGCAAATGTGTACAAGGCCCACAAGAAATAAAATGTTGGCTGGCCAACATAATGCATTGTCTTTCCTTTCTAGTATCACACTTTAGCAGATATCAAATGGCAATCTGATTTTGTTTTATTTTTATTTTAATTAAATTGTCTTTTGATTATTATGAATCTGACAAACATAATCATTTTCAGAATCAAAGAAGACAGAAAATAATAATTCCAAGTGAAACCTTGACTCTATTATGTACAGCTTGGGTTTTTTAAAAATCTATAATCAACACAGTATATAAAAGCACATAACGATATAATGGTTCCAAAACTGCTCTGCTAATGTATCTTTTTCTGAACTTCCTTCAGCTCTCTTTTGTTCTTTTTAAAATGTTTCACTCTTTCCTTTTAGGGGGGCACCACTATGACCATCTCCCCATGCCCCAACAACTCCCTCCCTCCCCAAAATACTCTCCCTTGTAACAAAAACAGTCAAGCAAAATAAATCTACACAATGGGTGTGGCCGTTTATTTTTTTTCTGTGCCACAGTCAACTGTTTTAAATGTTTAGATCATTGAGCAGTTGTATAATCCAAGTCAAGGGCAGAGCAAAGGACCAGTGTTTTTTAAGGATAGTCTACCTATGTAAGTGAAAGCCTGGAACACCTGGCAAGTTGTTTTTCAGACAACTCAGTGGCAGAACACACACTCTTTTAGTTAAGTGATACAATAGGGAAGAATTAAGAGTTATTGGCAGGAAGGGGACATTGGAGGAACAAACACTGGTTAATGTGAATATGGCAATATACATTTTGTAGATTTATGAATTAATAATAGTGAAGTCTTCATTAGCCAGAACCTTCAAATAACCAGAATTTTTCTACAATCTATAAGCTAGTGGAGACTTTTAAGTTTACTTCCAGGATGTGTTCTAGGATCAGTATGAATACAACCTACTATTCTAAACTTTCTGTATCTAACTCTACTGCAAAACAACAACCTTGATGAAGATGCCCCTGAAGCACTACATAATACTGAATCATCAAATAAAAAGGTTCCATTATCACCCATATACCATGCTGTGGCAGAAAAGTACATTAATTTCTTTTTACAAATGTTTAACAGCACAGGCTGAAATCAAAAGGGGTTCTTGGTTATGCATTAATTAACCACAACATTCAATCAGCCAAATACTTATCAGGGTGTAACTATTATAGTCTACTTCTAATTTGTTTGTAAGAGATCATTTAGACAGGATAACTTAGACTTTACACACACTTTTTTGGTGCATACAGTAAGTACGAAGTAAATGTCTGAAAACTAATTTTTAAAAAAATTTTCCTATTGATACATAATTTCAGAAATGCAATCTGAATTGCCTTTAGAAAAACTCTAACACACAGATGTCACAAAAAATCATTTGAGAATCAGGAAAAAATGTTTTTAAATTATATATTTAACGAGAAAAAATACTTATTTTCAAACTTATTTCAAAAAAATTAGCCATATTCTAATTATTTTTAAACATCCATTAAGTCAAATACTTAATAGAAAATGCTGCACCTGAATACTATTGATTGCCAATGGAAAATAAAAGGTCTCATCATACTGGAAATGCTTTTAAGACTTTTTGGTCTTGGGAGCCAAGATGGAGGCTGGAAAACAGGGACTAGCATGAGTTTACCACCAAGTCCCTCCAAAAACCTGTAAAAAATAGCTCTGAACCAATTCTAGAACTGCAGAACCCACAAAATAGCAGAGTGAAGCAGGGCTCTAGCCCAGGGCAGCCTGGATAGTCTCTGGGTAAGGTCTATTCCGCATGGAGCTGGGAGCGGAGGGGAGCGGAGCAGAGCCCAGCATGGGCGG
>CM053627.1:204170267-204190584 GCA_028646595.1 Phalanger gymnotis
CCACTGACCTGGAAATAGATCCAGGAGAGATCATTTAAAAATTATTGGACTACCTGAAAGCCATGATCAAAAAAAGAGCCTAGATATCATCTTTCAAGAAATTATCAAAGAGAACTGCTCTGATATTCTAGAGCCACAGGGAAAAACAGAAATTCAAAGAATCCACCGATCATTTCCTCAAATAGATTCAAAAAAGAAATCTCCTAGGAATATTGTCGCCAAATTCCAGAATTTCCAGGTCAAGGAGAAAATACTGCAAGCAGCCAGAAAAAACAATTTGAGTATTGTGAAAACACAATCAGAATAACCCAAGATCTAGCAGCTTCTACATTAAGAGATCGAAGGTCTTGATATACGATATTCCGGAGGGCAATGGAGCTAGGATTAAAACCAAGAATCACCTACCCAGCAAAACTGAGTAGAAGGAAGGAAGGAAGGAAGGAAGGAAGGAAAGAAGGAAGGAAGGAAGGAAGGAAGCCAGGTTCATTGTAGAGCCTGCTCTATAATGGATAGGAAAGCTTTTAACAAACCACACACACAAGTTACAGAATCACCGAATGTCAAAGATGGAAGAAACCTTAGTGCTCAGGTTTAAGGGTGAGAAAGTGACTGGCCTTCCCTCTGAAATTATCTTGAATTTATTCTGCCTATATCTTGTTTGTACATAATATTTTTATGGACATTTTTGAATTTACACTAAAACTTTCTTAAAATGGATGTGCTTTTACAGCTCCTTTACCGAACTTCTCTTAATTTGCAGAAACCCTGGAAAAGCATAGCAATCTTTAACTATAGACCAATGTTGTGAATGTTAAATAAGGTACCTTAAGCAAAAGATTGTTAATAACCAACACAATTTTCCCCATCAAAATAATTCACTCTTTGTTTTCTTTATGGATCACTCTCTCTCCTTCCCTAACTCTACCCCCTTTCTGAGAACAAAGCCTGAGCTAGAGTCATACACTACAGAGATTATCCAGTTTGCTCAATGAGTGAGTCCCAGAGAGACAAAATGCCTTGAACACACAGCAAAGTAGTGGTACAAGTAGAGACTCAAGTCCATATCCTCGAATATGCCAAATGACAAAATGAACTGCTGTTCACTAGTTCCTTCGTCCGAACAAGAACAGAAGACTAAAATGGAGAGATGGGCATAAGTCACTAGTTGATCCATTTAAAGAGTTGGGACAGAGAAAAGAAAAAGAAATTCTAATCAACTAATGCTAAGATTTTATATAGTTGAAAAAAAATTCACAAGTAACAATACTAACAATAAGGTCTGAAAGTGTCACATGTTTGTCTCATTACTAAGAATCGAACTCCCAGAGATAATCCCAAATTACTTATAAGCTTGGTTCTCTAAACACTGCCCTTGCAGACACGCCGTCTTTAAGTTTCCAGAAAGGCTTTCTTGTTTTCACAGATGTCAATCAGTCAAAAAGCATTCATTAAAAACGTGTCAGACACTGTGCTTGGTGTCGAAGAGTTTCCATATGTCCACAGTTTCAAATCCGCCACTGGAAGGGACTGAGCTCTGTCCTTTCAAACCACCCCTTATCCCTATGCTGTTTAGCTCACAATGACACGTGAGAATAGGTCGAAGAAGCAAGCTGTTAGAAAGGTACCTAATTCATGGACAAGGAAAAATAAAGGAATCTTAACAGCTGTGGGAAATGGAGAGAAGGCCTGGACAACAGAACGTGCAAGTTGACATGTTAGAAATTGTTGCAGAATTGCAGGCCTTAGAAATCATTCAGTCTACTCAAAGTTCCACCTACAGAAATAGGCATCAAGAGTCATCTCTGAAGAAATGTCCTCTAGATAGGCTGGTACAGATTATTTTGATAATTCATTATCTTTTTCCATTGGGATTTAGACATATAATAAAGTTTTTAAATCTCTTGCTGGTGTTTTTTTCTTAAAAGCAATTCAAACAAAAAGGTTTTTAACACTGTTCCAAAGTTGTATATGCTGACATATATTAAATGTCAATTAATGAACCTTAGGTTAACTGAAGCCAGAGGGATGATGTCCCTTTGACCAAAAAAAGCATTAGAGTACCATCTGGCCTCCATATGAGTCCTCCCAGCCCACCAGGAAATACAATGACCATCTGACTAACACAGATTTATCTTCCTTCATGTTTCCAACTAGCCTTATTTTCTTAGCCATAATTCAGTGACCTGAAAAAGGGACAGAACATAAGCAAATAGGTTACAAAAGAGTTAGAGCTCCAAAAATTTATCTATAGGTTTGATGTTTAGAGCCAGGAGCACATTTTCCCACAGGAAGTATTTTAACTGGTGGCTAGATTCCTAGGCCAATCCACAAAAATATCTTCAGTCTATAACATGACTACAGTAGTATTATACTGTATTATGCCAGTACATGCAATTAGTATTGTACTGATCACCCCAAACCAACACTTAAGACATTGTTCCTATGTGAAAATACAGAGTTCCAGTTCAAAGTCTTTCTTCATCTTCACATCATCTACCCACTCCTCCTCCCCTTATTCCCAACAAGTTGTTAGTAGGCTTCCTACAACTAAAAAAAAATTCAGATATTCAGAAATGTAAATGAGGATGGAACAATGAGGGATTCTGGACTGAATATAATTTAATTTCCCTTCATCTTGATGGTATTACATATTAGCATGTCTCTAAGATTACAGTGCATTTATCAGTGAAACTATAGTTTATCTCAGTTCCCCTGGAATGGTATTAACAAGTTTGATAGATTTCCCAGAAAACATGATTCAAAAAGGAGAGAAAATAACTAATAATTTAATGTATGTTCTAGATATTGTTTCCAACACCCAAAGCTGTAAAAGATGCCCCTTTATTTTCTCCATAGCACTGGAAGTAAACAGAAGCCTTCACACAAAATTTTATCTTATCTGTTCCCCTGAAATCAGAGTAAAATATGGCCATTTTTCAAGTCTATCTGAAAAACTGTCCACATCTTGTCAGGGAGAGTGTATCCCCCAAGAAATTCCAGGAGATGGACAAAAAATTACTTAAGATTTCAGCAATATGCAATACATGGTTAGGGTTATTAGATCTAATGACGTGCACGCTTTAAAAGTAAAATGCCCTTTAATCAAATAGCATTAATTAGCAGTATTATTTGCCTGGCTCCAGAGTCAAACTTTCTAAGGCAAAGATAATGGAGATACTTGGTTATATATGTTTATGCAAAGACAGTAAAAAGCTGCTTTTACAGTGGGCTTAAATACACTTGGCATTAACGCTCTTCATGTATTTATTATAGCTAATAAGCAAAACAAGGAATGCAGGCTCCCTTAAAAGTCTATGAAATCTTCTAGCAACTAATGCTTTGCTTTCACAGGGAAAATGAGAGAAAAGAACTCCCTATGTTAGTAATACTAGTGATAAGAGAGGCAATGGCTCAAAAGCTACCAAATCAGAGATGCCTTTAGAAATATTTACTTCTTTCAGTTAGCCTAAAGCTTTTTTCCTTTGTGGGTCAACAAGAGGAGAGTGATCCACACTGACCAAGTAAGGCAACTCTAGCAAATTTCATTTCTTAAATGAGTCTGTTATTTTGTACATGGGTTCCAAGGTTTGGGCAGAGGCTCTAAAGGAAATAAGAATTAATTCTATTCTAATCTGATTGATAATGACATATAATGAAGATCTCAGGTGACCTGGATTAAATTTAACAAGTTTCCACTGGTTTATGCTTTCTGGATTTGCACAACTAAGTCTATTTAGGTAGTATGTGTTCAAGTGCACAAAGTTTCACTAAACACACTTGGTCATTCAGCAACTCTTCTTGATGTCTTACTCAAAAAAATTAATTCCCACATTCTTTAGGACTTACCCTTTATCAAAGAAAGATGCATGCCCTGAACGAGAGAACTTTGTGCTGTTGCTATTCACCAGGCCACAATTAACATTCCCTGAAATATAGGATTTCCGTGATGCTTGATCCTTTGCAAAATTCCTGCAAGCAGCTAATTTGGATTCTAAGGCCTAAATAAAGAAAAAATAATAATTTGATTGTCAAAACAGTGTCTGCATTTAAGAATTTGTATTTCAAACCACTTCTGTATTCTCATGGATAATTGATGCCACTCTTCCATTTTATAAGAAAGGCTAACTAAATAACTTACAAAACTAGTGTTCTAATCAAACGATAATCAGCTAATAAAATAAGTTTTTTTGTAAGGAGCTCGAAACACTATAAACTTAATGAATTATTCTCTGAAGGAGGAGAATATCACCCTACCCTAACAGTTAATAAAAAATCTAACACAAAAGTGGTAAAGCCAGGGATGGATTTCAGGTCTCCTAGCTCTCTATCCAATCTTCAACTCAACAGAATACATACTTTTTACATGGGAATTATAAAAACCATTTTAACAATAGCCAAACACCTCCTTTGTGCTCTTCTAAATTTAGCTAGCCTTTTAGAGCTGGAACTTAAATCCAAGTCTTCTAACTCTAGATCTGGTGCTCTTTAAATACAACTTCTGAAATAAAACGAATAGCAATTTTGCACAAAACTAACAAAGTTTTGCTAATATTGCTAGGCATTATCATATAATCTCTATCTTATACTTCACGTCTATGATTAAAATGTTCGCAAAAAGCAAACACTGGTGACTTCTCATATAGCCCCCTAAAAAACTCATATGGCTTTGTGTCAAACTGGAGAAACCAAATTAGCATGTTAACTACACGATCCATGTCATTACTCCCACTTAGTAGAAGGACAAATATGGCACAGAGAAAAAAAGAATAATTTCCTGTACACAATATAGTATACTGGTTCACAATTATATAACACTAAGGCTTACAACGCACTCACAGCTGTTGTGAGAAAGAGCTTATTCATAAAAATAATTAAACAATTGATTTGAGAAATTAATGTGAACTCCATATTTTAAATAATATTTTATTTTTTCCCCAATTACACGTAAAGACAATTTTTTAACATTCATTTAAAAAATTTTTTTAAGTTCCAAACCTCTCCCTCACCTTCCCTCTCCCTGAGATAGTAAGCAATTTGTTATAGGTTATATATGTGCAATTATGCAAAACATGATTTCCACATTAGTCATGCTGTGAAAGAAGACAGAGACAAAAAGAAAAAAAAGCATGAAAAAGTTAAGTGAAAAATGTTATGCTGTTATCTGAATTCAGACTTCAGTAGTTCTTTCTCTGGATGTCTATAGCATTTTTTATCATGAGTCTTTTGGAATTGTCTTGGATCACAGTATGCTGAGAATAGTGAAGTCATTCACTCCATATTTTTAAGAAAACTTTCAGCAAATAAAGAAATTAAGAGACTGAAACCTGAACTCCTTCCTCTTTCCCATTTACCCTTAGAGGTTTATTGTGAACCATCAACAGGCGGGAAGGGAGGAGGTGTGACAAATTCAATCAAATGAATAATTAAGTTGGATTGATCATGCCTAAACAAAAAACAGAAATATGGAGTTGGTTTTCTATTAAAAAGTCTTCTAGACACTATATTCTATGGTTTCTCAGTTTAGACATTTTCTTAATACTAAGAAGGGTTCCTTTCTATTCTTTGCTTTCAACATAACAGAGAGTAACCACACAGTAACTGAAACTTAAAGGGATAAATAGCTAAGTACTCACCCCTACTTTCCGCAAGAGATCCCCTACAATGTTTAATGCTGATATCCTTGCAGAAGGAGTTAGTGGGCTGGTACCAAAACCATTTGGTATACCTAGAGGAAATAAAGACTTATGTTTATAGTTCTCTAGGTTTTGCACATATTACATTGACTCATCATAAGCATAATTTGTTTCATTACTCCTACCCCTACTTTTTAATGATTAAGTTAGTCCTGGATGTACACACATCACCCCTCTCCTTCATGTCTCCTGCTTCAAAGGAAACAGAGCAAAATGGATTTAGCACTCACATGAAGCCATAGCCAATTCTGGATTTACCACCGACTTTGCTCTCCATTGAAAGAAAAATAACTACCAAGATATAGACAACAGATTCTGTAGCTGTTGAAACTATTTATTAATACTCATTTAGCCTGTGCCCTCATCTATGGTAATAACTACAATATGCAACTACCAATTTCAAAAATGGATTTATGCTCCTGAAATACTAATAATAGCTAAAGTGTTTTCTGCTCCCCTAAACATTTTAGATATATTGTCTCATTTGAAAATGCAGAAGGCTCATTTTGGAGACAAAATATAGAGACTGAAGAACCTTCCCCAGGCACAAAAGAAAATGCTAAATTGGAGTTGGCACAGGAAAATCTGAGTGAAAATCTGCTGTAAATTATGTATTACTTTTTTTCTTTAGCCAAAGCTACCAAGTTGAAATGTTACGAAGATGAGAATAGGGAACACATCTACTTCCCTGAAAAAGTCGCAATAGGAGTAAAATAAATAAAAAGAAATTCTCCACAAAGTTCTACTCCAATCCTTCATTATAGTATGGACTTGACTCTGTGTTCTTGAATCCACCCCACCATGCTGATTACAGAATGCTAGAAAAAAGGGCAAAAGCATGCTAATAATCATATTTTTTTCATAAATACCAAAAATATAAAACACAGTATATAACTTGTTTATACTAAATATTCTACAAAGTTCAGGTACAGACAGATGGATCACCTAAAATTAAAAGCTATTCTTATATGCAATGAGAAAACACTAGAAACTTTACTAGTACCTACAGGAGTGAAGTAAGGATTGCTTTCTCTCCCTGAAGTTATATAACACAGTTCTAGAAATTCTAGCAATAAAACACAGAGAAAAAAATTAAATGTATAAAGATAAGCAAAGAAGACTATCCCTTTGTACCGATGACATAATACTTTACTACTACTAGAGGCAGCAAGGTTTAGTGAGCACAATAGACCTGGCTCTGGAGGCAGGAAGACCTAAGTTCCAGTCTTGCTTCAAGTACTATACTGATTTTGTGGCCCTGGGAATGTTGTTATCAGTAGATGAGACACTTCAGAAATTTTAAACTCTCTAAGATTTAAAAGTGCAGAGTCAGTGATCATTTGCATTGGTTAGAGGGACTTTCTTCATCCAGTGAATCATACTAGTGAAATTACAGGTCCCATCCCTATACTTATGATGGTTTGCTTTAAAAATCCTAGGGAATCATCAGAGAAACTAATCAAGACAATTTCAGTCAAGTTGAAGGCTACAAAATAAACCAACAAAATACCAATGTTTCTATGTAACAATAACAAAATATGAGAATAACTTAAAGTTCCATTTAAAGTAAACACAAAATGCATAAAATACCTGGGAATCAACCTACCAAAGCATACCCAATACCCACAAAGAAATAATTACAAAAAAAATTCCTTAACTGGAAGGATATTTGGTACTCAAGGCTATGATAGTACTATGTAAATTAAATTTAAGATTTAATGCTACAGAAATCAAACTGCCAAAGGGATGACTCTTCACAAAGCTAGACAGAATTTATTTGGAGAGACAACGGATCTAGAATATTAAGGATTTTTTCAAAGGAGGAATGGTGCCTCCTGTCCTTAAACTATATTATAAAGTCAAGTTATCAAAACTATTTTGGTACTAGTTAAAAACATAAAAGTAGCTCAAAAGACCAGAACAGACAAGGAAGAATCAGAAATAATTTAACTCAATAACAGTGTCAAAAGAATTCAAAAACATATCCAGGAAAGAACTCCCTATTTGCTGAAAATTACTGGACAAACTGAAAAGTAGTCTGGCTTTGGACCAACAACTCTCACCATATACTACAATAAATACAAAAAGGCTATATAACTCTCACAGTAATGACTAAGGAAATTCTTGAAGAAGGAATAAGTTAAAACTTGGCTATGAGTTCATAAAAAGACATTTCAACGTTTAGAGTTGCCTTTGTAGGTTTCTTTTACTTTATTCTAAATTTGATGTTGCTTGTTTAATTAATTTGAAGCTTTGTTAGCTGTTATTCATTTGGTTACTGTAAATAATTGCTTATCTTCACATAATGACATGCTGGTGTGGCAGTTACTCAGGGTTTTTTAGTTCCAGTTCTGAAGACCTAACCTAAGGCCTGAGCTATGCTATGCTATTACAACCCCAACTCACCACCAGCAACAAGGGAGCGGCAAAATCCAAACAGAACCTCATAAACTCCTTTAAGATTTGCCCCAATTCATAAACAAATGATAGGAAAGGAAAAAAAGATAACCTATTGCTGAAAGGAAACAAAGGTGCTTTGGCTGACTGGGGGGCCAATGCCTGTCAAAAAGCTACAATTCATTTTTGGTGAGTCTTTGGGAACCAGAAGGAAATAACAGATAGTAAAGCAGGTTAGAACAAAGGCCTTTGGCAGGGTGGATACAAGATTTAGGGCAAGATGAGATATTTGCTTCTTTCTCTTATCTCTGTTGATTCTTCCATTTTACTCTTAATACCTTTCCCATTCTGCTTCTCCCCTATGCTAAATGTCTCTCTCTCTCTATTTTTCTTTGTTTAGATGTCTTTTTCCCCTTCAGTCACTCTTTTTGGTTTGAATGTATCTCCTCTTTCTCTTTTCCCTAGATGTTCCTTTACCTGAAACTAAAGTATGTTTTTATTATTTAATTTTGTATTTGATGAAATTTTATGAACTCTTAATTTAAACTTAATTTATGAACTGCTTAATTTAAAAACAAGCTAGTTAAATGTCATGTATTTCTCTCTCAAAATGTCTTTTTTTTAAATTTGTACATTTCCCCAGTGTTTTCTTTTGGCAGGTCATCCATCCAAAAACATGGTTTACATACTTGATTTATACTTCCTCTTTTTGGCTTTTAAAGTCCTTCATAAACCTGGCCCTTCCTACCTTTCCAGTCTTCTTACTTATTCCTCTCCATAAATTCTGTGATCCAATGACACTGGCCTCCTTGTTGTTTCTCGAACATAACATTTCTCCGGACTCTAAGAATTTTCACTGTAACCAAAGCCTGGAAGACTCTCACTCCTCAGTTCCACATCGTGATTTTTTTCAAATCTCAGCTAAATTCCAACCTGCTGTAAGGAACCTTTTCCCCAGCCTTACTTAATCTTAGCTCCTTCCTTCTAAGATTACAATTTTCCTATTTATATCATGTTTTTACATAATTGTTTGTACGTTGTCTCTCCCATTAGACTGGGAGTTCTTTAAGAGGAGGGGCTGTTTTTTTGTTTTTTGCCTTTCTTTGTATACCTACTACTTAATAGTGCTGGTTGACTAAATGACTACAAATGTTTTACCCTTTTAACAAAGGCTCATTTAAATATGACATACTTGATAGAGAGCTGGCTTCCAAATCAGGAAGGTCTATTTTTAAGCCCTACCTCTGGCTACGTGATCCTGGAAAGCCAATTAACCTCTAAGTGTCCCAAAGCAACTAAGATCACAAATTGCAGAGCAGGTGTCAATCTGCACTGCTGAAAGTAGTTTTCCAATCAAGAGTTCCCATAGGAGTATCACTATGCCAAATATACCATAGGCCTGGTCCACCAGTATCCGCAACTATCCTGTTTAATCATCAAACTATTTAAGCTGACATTCTACTGCTGGGAAGAGAGAAGAAATTACAAACCTTTTGGTGAAGGAAAGCTGTTCTCTGTCCCTTTCCCCACAGGAGTGGCTGGCAAAGAAAGAGATGCCTGAACAGCAGAATCCATTTTTTCACAATCTAGAGTTGGAGAACTAGGAGCCGACTTTCTGGTTACTTCTTGTTGCCTTTCACGTACTGCTAGTTCTTGTCTTAAATCTATAATTTAAAAAAAAATGTTTAAGTAGTAGCACCTATTGGAAGTAACAGAGACAAAGCATAGGATATCATTCAGGAACTATAATTGAATAGGCTACCATGAATATTATATATTCTTTCAATAGTGTCTCAATTACAAATTTTCCAAACCATTCAGTTTCTCTTATTTATATATTAGAAGGTGTCTACTAGGTTAATATAATGACTCAAGTGTTTAAATGATGTCTTGGAACTTTAAAAATGTTTATCCAGCTCGGCTTCCAGACTGACTCCACGACCATCATCCAGAGGACCAAAGCCTGTGGAGAAAGAGCTGCCATGCCCATTCCTATCAATACCCACTGCTGACCAACTGCTACTGTCAGTGAGCTAAGTCTAAGAGCCCTAGAAATAGCAGTACTATCTCATAACACTATTTCTAATCTGCCCCTTGTGGAAATGTGAGACCTGCATAGGTGCTGAAGCTGCCACCTCCTTGGCAGCCACAGTTACTACCGACCCAGAAAAAAAAATTCTTAATACCTGGGCAGCATCAAATGATTTGACATCGGAAACTGAGAGGGTTTTATTAATGGGAACAATACTAATGAAGTGTTACCATCTGCCTTATTCCTGAAACCTTCTCTGTGTTGTGTCACCCAACGGGATATGAACTCCTTGAGAGAAGGTGTTTAAACATCCCCATTGCTTAACACAGTGTTTTACACATAGTAAACACTTTCCATTCATTCAAAAAATGTTAAGTGTCTACTATGTTTGAAGTCTTGAGAATAATTCTTTGTGCCGCTGCATACCCAGGTTAAAAAAAAAAATCAAGATGAGCCAAAAATATACCAGGTATACGAAAAAGAAATTTAATATACTTTATCCCTTCTTAATTGCTTGTCTGAAAGAGTAATGGATTTTACGTTCTACTACTAGCAGGTAATGTATTCTCTTAACATACTAACAGGGAAAGAAAAAAAAAAGACACCAAATGAAGAAAAGAGCCATCAGGAAGTAATGATTTCTTTAAAATATCAAATATTTTTAAATGGCTTCCTCAAGATTATAACAAAGGACCTGAACCCCTCCACAAGATTAAAATCTAAGACTTCAAAATCTCTGGTCCAAGGAGTCATTAGCGTCAACAGTGATCTCTCTTTCGGTAACACTAGATATTTTTAAAATCCTTCTTTTTGATGACCTCATTAGGACATTTGACATTCACTTTGTTCCTCAGTTTTTCTCCTTTACTTCAAAGACAATGATACTTCCTGCTTCTCTTCCTATGTCTACAATTTCTTCTGTTGGCTCCATTGGCTTTTTCTTTATTCTCTAACCTATGTTCTTCTTTCAAGACTTAAGCTTCAGCTCTTCTCCCACTAAAAATTAATTCATATTCTCTCACAAATTCAACAGCTACCTCTTGGCTAATGACTCTCAAAACCATATCAAGTGGCTTATAGGCTAATGAAGGTTTTGAAGACGGGGCTCCTTAAGAAAAAAGAAGTTAGAGGAAAGGAGCTTTAAGTTGTAAGCATTGTTGGAGGCGTGGAAGAAAATTCTGTAGCAGGATAGGAAAGGACAGCTACTTCCAAGGAAATAACGTTAGGATACTCGAATGGAAATGAACTGCAAACATTTGAAAACAGAACTAGAGTTCAAGTAAAAACTAAAGGCTAGGAATATAGACGTAGAACACACAAAGGTGAATCTAAAGTTCCTGAGAATTAGATGAATACTCTAAGGGAGCAGAGAACCACAGGAAAATGTCAAGATCAGAAAGTAACAGCAAATAGAATAATAAAAATAGTAACAGCAGCTATTTATACACATAGCTCTTGAAAACCTGCAAAGTGATTTACAAAACATGTTGTCTTATTTGGTCCGTACAACAACCCCGGGAGGTAGGCACTGTTATTATCCCCATTTTACAGATGAAGGAACCTGAGACTGAGTATAGTTAAGTGAGTTGCCCAACATCAGACAGCTAGTAAATCTCTGAGCCAGGATTCAAATTCAGGTCTTCCTGCCTGCAAGTCTAATGCTCTGTTCACTTTGTTCACAAAAGATGCCATATAGAATGTGAACGGTGTTTTGGACCAATCACTGCAGGAAAAAACTGTACCTCTTGCTTCATCCTTTAGCCTCTGTACAGAAACCAGCAAAGATTCCTTTTCATCAAGTTCACTTTCCAAAAATGCGTTTCGTTCAATGGCTTGATTCAGCCTTTGTTCAAAGTCTTCCAGCGAAACTATTGTGGCCCTAAAAATAAAGGCCAAAATATTAGATTTTCATGAAATAAAGTGTTTACATGCAACATATGCAAAGATAAAATTATTTAAGACAAAATTATTCCATTTTTAAATTTTTTTGATTATTCCAGCCAAAATTATTTCTCTCCCTCTTCCTCTGAATTCAGACAGTCCCTATTCGTTGTAAGGCAGCAGTGTAGCAGATAAAAAGCAATGGAAGTAGTTATGAAACTTGGATTGAAGCATTGCCTCAGAAGCTCACTTCTTATTCTATGCTATGGCTGTTTTTGTTTCGACAAGTAGAAAGAATCAACCAGGGGATAAACCACACTAAACTTTTCCCTCAGGTAAATGAATCTAGTAATTAGTAAACATAAGTCCAGTGGAATAAGCAGTAGAAGAAATCTTGACAAAATAACTTCTAAGGAGAATGCAATCATTTTTGGAACTTACCTGCAATACTTATTAAGTTTATCAATGTATTTTAAAATAAATATTTAAAGATACTATATTTACATCACCTATGACATTTCCCAACATATCCATCCTCTTTCCACAGAGTAGTTCTGATTTGCATTTTTCTTAGTATCAGCAATTTGAAGTACTCTTTCCAGTGGTTCAGTCTGCCACTCCTACCTAGCCACAAACTTTTTCAGTTGCTTACCAACTTCTTGACTCTTATCAGGAGCAAACTTCAGGAGTTACAAATTGGAAACAGAATCAACAAAAATTCTGTAGCAGAATTTCTAGCAATTTTGATCTCCCCCATGGATCCCTAAAGACAGTACAAAGAGACGACCTACAAGTTCTCCACAAAGTCTTGGCTATCCCAGATGTGTCATGTGAGGCATCAGAGCATGATGTTTGGGGAGAAGTGGAAGAACTGCAGGTTAAAATGTCATAAGAAAACATAAAAGAAGCCCTTGTTTGTAGAATATTGTTCCTACCATTATCTACAATACATAGGACAGAATTTGTGCCTTCAGACAGCAACCCAGTGGAGAGATCAACAGAACTCTATTTCATGACTCTCCCAAAAGCCCTGACAAAGAAGGAACATCCCCCAGCCATGACCCACCTCACTGTCCTCTATTATCTCCTTCACACCATCTTCCCTCATGCCCTTCCAGTCTTCCAACCCTCCTCAGTACAACACCACCAACAAACCCCTTCCCAATGGTTCAACAGGTTTAGTTTCCCAAATGCTTCCACTCCACCCCAAGTCCCTGATGTAGCTGAAGAGACACAGGTCAATGACTAACTGAAAGCCACTATGGCTGAGAACCATGATGTAAAGGTAAAAGAACAAGAGACAAGTGAATCAGAGTTGGACGATGACAAAGATGAGATGGACCAAGACCAGAGTCTACCTGCAGGAGTGGCACAATCTCAAAGGGAGAGCCCATTGGGCAGGGACAGTAGGAGAAAGTCTACTAGGGCAGAGAGCACAAGGAGGCAACAATCTGTCTTCTGAAGATTAATGGCAACAACCAGGACCATCCAAAGCTGTTTAAAAAGGAGGTGGTGAATTAACAGGCAGATATGGCATAAGAACATCACACTCTTCATGGGGGGTTATATATGAATTGCTAAACCCCCCTCACCATCATCATCAGTTTCTATAAAGTACAGATGCTTCACTCATTTGTGCGGGATCCCCAAGATAAACCTGGATAAACAAAACCATTCAGATTGCTCAGGAAATCATCAAAGGCATGGAGTATCCTATATACCAAGGACATCACACAAAGACCTGAAATCCAAGAACATCTTCTATGACAATGGCAAAGTGGTCATCACAGACTTCAAGCCGTTTGGGATCTCTGGTAAGGTCCAGGAAGACAGGTAGGAAAACAAACTGAAGCTGCCACATGACTGACGATGCTATCTGGCCCCAGAAATTGTTTTGGAGATGACCCCTGGCAAAGATGAAGACAAGCCACCCTTTTCCAGCACAATTGATGCTTATGCCTTTGGGATGGTTTGGTATGAGCTACAAGCAAGAAACTGGCCTTTTAGGACCCAAGCTGCAGAGGCCCTGTGTGTTGGTAAGCAAAATGGGTTCCTTAGCACTTAGTGCCTTGAAGAGTTTGGCTTTTGTTTGCTTTGAGTAATGCTAAGCCCCAGGCCCAAACCCCTATTAGATGTGGAACCTATGTGGGTGTGGATTGGTGAGTGGGGTGGGGCCGGCTAAGGGGAGGTGCTAACTCCAGAGCCAGTTAGGTGTTAACCTAACCTATGTGGATATGAACCTCCCAGGGTCCTAAGGGGAGGGGCTAACTCAAGAACCTATCATAGCAGCCTAAATTCTGGTCATTCAGATGACATTTGATGACATCTGAAGCCCTATAAGAAGGAAGGACAGAGCCATTTGTGCAGGGCTCTTGAGATGGTGTTGATGAGAAGACTCTGGGCAGCTGTAGCTAAGGAGCCCTCCAGCTTGTAAATCCGGATGTTGAGACTTTGTTGAACTCTGGTAACTATGTATTGGGATTTGAATCAGACAAGGTCTATGTGTGTTGATGTTTGTAATTTGTTTGCATTTTGTTCTGAAGTTCAGTGTGCTGGCTTTTTCCTCTGAGCTAAGTGAATGATATTTGTATGCTGAATTAAAGTAAGCTTGTCAACCCCTTCACCTTGCTTTCCTTAGTTAAGCAGATTAAAAGAATTTGTGCCGTTGGCAGCTTTCTGGGTGCTGACTGTGGGTGGATCTTACACTCCCACAGAAGCTGCTAGCCAGATTGTTGAAACACCCTGATTTGGCAGAACAGAATCAGGGAATGTATTGAGAAGTCCTGGCATAAATCAGCTTGGGAAAGAAGTCACTGAGATCTTGTCAGTTTGTTGGGCCTTCAACCTTGAGAAGAGACCTGGCTTTCCCCTGCTGATGGAAATGCTGGAAAAATTGCCCAAACTGAACCAAAGCCTCTTTCATCCAGTCCATGGCTGAAAATTGGCTGAGTTGTAACTTTTGGAGCTGCCTGGCATGTTTCCTTGGCTTTTTCCCCTCCTTTAATCGACATCTCAGCTAAAAACAGCTGTCTATTGACTAAAATGCAAACCTGGATTTTTTTCATTAACTGGGGGATCTAATCTCCACCTACTAATCTCTTCTCTGAAAATATCTTTATTCTTTCCTTAAAAAAAAAGAATCAGAAATAAATGAATTCAATAGCTAGGGTGTGATAAACAAAATAAGTTACCTAGGGAAAAACTCCCTATCTGACAAGAACTGTTAGGGCAAAGTAGAAAGCAATCTAGTAGAAATTAGGTTGAGATCAATACTTTATACCATCTACCACAATGAACTGAAAATGATTATGTGACCTGAAAATAAAAGGTTATGTTATTAAAAAAAAAGTTAGAAGAGAACTAAATCAGGTACTTTTCACAGCTATTTCTATGGCAGAGGTTCTTAGCTTCAGGTCCACTGACTCCCAAGGTGTCTACAGAAAGATAGATTTCAGAGGGTTCCTAAATTTGGATGGGAAAAAAACTCCATTTTTATTTAAGCATAATTGGTTTATCTCATAACTTTATGCATTTTATGCATTTGAAAATATTCTGAAAAAAGGGTTCATAGACTTCCTCAGATTGTCAAAGGTCTATGACACAAAAAAAATTAAGGTCCTGGTCCAGGGGGGCAAACTCAACCAAACAAGGGGATAGAGGCAATGACAAAAGATGAAAAGATGATTTCAATTAAATGAAAATGAAAAGCTTTTGCATGAGCAAGATCAATTCACCTAAGAAGGAAAGTAGTCAACTGAGAAAAAAAAATTTGGCACAAATAAATAGGTCTGATAACCAATTCTAACCCTAACTCTGAGATGAAGGCAAAGCTATGGGCATGCAACATAGCATATAATGTAAGATTTTTTTTTTATTTGTGGGTTAATTTTACTGAACTTTTTTTTTCTCTTTTAATTCTTCACTATAAGAAGCAGCTTTCTGGGAAGAGGAAAAAAGAAAGATATATTGGAAATTTAAAGTGATATAAAAACAAAAAGCATTAAGGGGGTTATAATACAGCTAAGTAATTGTCTCTTTTTCCTGCTTTACTAAAAAGCAAAAAAAAAAAAAAAAGGACAAAAAGGAAGTAAAAAAGAATGACCTAGAGTATTATGAAAGCCTACTAAACTTGTCCTCATTAGCTCTACCAGATTAAGCAAAATGAATAGGTTGATTACAGGCATGATGAAGAAAATTCTAGAATCACACTCAACACACAGAAATGCATTCACTATAAGAGGTATGTGGAAACTGAGGTTGATTAAGAGAATAGCAGATTCCAAGCCTCCATCTCATAGCCACTCCAAGATAGTAGTACAAGTGGGGAGGGAATTGTTCCTAAAGATGACACTGTGGCACAGGAGTAGGCAGCTATTACAGGAGGAGAAGAAATGCCATCATGTAACAGTACAGATGTGTGGGCCCCACTGCCCCTAGTTTCAGAGGCAGCACAAGGCTGGTGGTTCAAATGTGCAATAGAATATTCATGCTAATAAAAAGCTCAGAGTCACTCAGGGCTTAAAGAGCTGACACGGCATTAATAAGAGATTGTCCCATCATAACCAGTGGATGAGGCAGCGAGGTACAGTGGGATAGTGTGTACCACTGAAATGAGGGTATTCTCTGAACTCCCTAAAAAAGAAATGAAAGCTGAGAGGGGAAAGGAGCCAGGAAACTTAATTCTAATTGTATCAGCATAAAAATGACTGGGGCTAGAGATGCCAGATTATTGGGTCACTTATATCTACATATATGTACCCTGAAGGCTGGGGCTGAATCAATCGAACCAGGTGTTACCTGCTCACAAAGAAATATATTCATTAATAGAAAATGCAATTGTGGACACTATTTAAATTGTTATTTTTCTTAATTTCTTTCTTGCAACACACAGATTGTTGGATTTGAGCAAGTTAAATGAGCAAATGTTGCAACTCCTTCTAGATAGCAGGGAAAAAGGGGACCATAAGCAAAGATTTTATCTACAATATCCATATTTGGGTAAAAAAAAATTAAAATGTATGTTACCTACCTTTTTGCTCGCTCCAGGTCATCATTGGCCTGCTCCAGCTCTCTTACATACTTATGTAACTGTTCTTTAATGGCTCGTGTCTGACTCAAATCATCTTCCAAAACAGAGACCTGCTTATAACTCTGTGCATACTGATGTTCTAGTTTCTCCTAAAAGTAAGAATAAGTGTAGGGACTAGTACTATGGTACTGGTATTTAGTTTTCCTGTAATATGATTGGGAAAAAAATTAAATTGGAACATAATTTTGATAATATGATATGTCACCTTTCCAATATTTAAAAGTCAAATCATATACACATTTTAGATACACCGATTCATAAAAATTTAAATATAAATTCCAAATGTATTTGGGTAATCAAGTAAATCAGATCCACTGACATTGCCACCAACTATCCTGACACCCAACCCAAAAGCCTGATAATAAGCTCTCTGAAGAGTCAAAGTCAACTAATGTGATTCTGTTGCCTCAAAAATTTAGAAGGCCATTGACAACCTCCTAAATGACAGCAGCTGTGGATGACTGATAAAAAATTTTATATAAATTCAATGTATAGACTGAATATGAACATGAGTTTAACTTTATCCAGTCTATGGTAAATCCAGAATAGACTACCACCAAATAACTGAATTTCTTTCAAAATAAAGGACTCAGAACATGAATGTAAGTTTAAGTACTTTTAAGTACTATGGAAAAAGGTAGCACTAATCTCTCAAGAATAATCCCATAATCAAATATCAAAGAAGACTTATAGGTATAGCTAGGAAATTGATACCTACCTCCAAAATAAAGAATTACACTTCTAAACATGAGATCTTTCAAATTATTTTGATTTTAGCTCAGACCTAAGACTTCATTAGTATAGGGAACTCATAGTGTAAATACTCTCAACCAACCTTATCTATAATTTATATTTTAGAAAGCTGCCTGGGGGCACTGCCCCTACTCACACAGCTAGTATGTCTCAGAAACAAGAATGGGCTCAGTTCCTCTTGATTCCAAGGGCAGCCATTTATCGAACAAACCATGCTGCCTCTTAAAGATACAATACAAAAATCTTCATAATCCTATGGGGGAAAAACTATTTTAAAAATCAATTTTCAGTTTCTTTCCCCATGCACTATTATAGAGACAGTGTAGATGAGAAATCTGGGCTTGGGGGCAGGAAGACCTAGGTTCAAGTACTGCCTATGTTACTTAGTAGTTGTGCAACCCTGGACAAATCATTAAAATTCTCTCAAAGTTTAAGTTTGCACATTATGAAATGAAGAGGTTAGACTGCAGGACCTTCTCACTTCTTCACATATGGTTTTATGGCCAAACAAATAAGCTTCACCTACTGCGTCATAGACTTAGCCTGCATTCTGTTAGTGCACGGAGCTCTCCACATTGACCCAACTGCAGTTTTTCTATTGCTCTCAGTCTCTTTCCTTTCCTCTTAGCTTTCACTTTAGCTCTTTGGGATAATGAAAGCAGTATGTAAAAGCATGGTTCTGTGCACATAATAAATACACTAAATAAATGGTTGTTGTTCCTGTTGTTCAGTCATTTCAGTTTTCTTGGCAAACATACTGAGATGGTTTGCCATTTCCTTCTCCAACTCATTTTTCAGATGAGGAAACTTAGGCAAACAGGATTAAGTGATGTGCCCAGGGTCACACTGAAAACAAGTGTCTAAAGCTGTATTTGAAGTCAGGTCTTCCTAACTCTAGGCTCAGAGCTCAATCCCCTATGCCACCTACCTGCCACTTATAAATGCAATAAATTCACTTATTCATTCATTTTCATTTACTGAATAGAGATCTGTTTTAAAAGCCAGTAAGCACATCACGTTATGTTTCTCACTAAAATAAAAAATTAAATAACTACATAAAGTTGATCTTATAATGAGATGTTCAAATACCTTTAATGTTTCCACTTCATATTTCAATCTTTGGTTATCAGCTTGTAAGTCTCTATTTCTTTGTTCAGCCTGAACTAGCTGAGCTTCCAATTCTGCTTCTAATTCTCTGCTTCCTTCTTGGAATTCAACCAGCTCTTCCTGTGCTTCCTGAAAACTATTTGAGAACAGAGAAAGAAGAATTAAATTTTATGTTGTAATACAAAGAATTAACTACTTGAAGACTATTTTATTTAAGTAAAAAGCATGCACTCAACAGACATATTAAATGATTAGTATGTGCAATGAATTTTAATAAGCACTAGGAGACAAAGACAAATTAAAACATAATCCCTGCCCTCAAGGAGGGGTTAAACCTAGTGCAGATGAGAACACAAATACATAAATTACAACATAAGCACATAATAAATGAAGGTGGTAGAATGAGATGGCACAATAGAACCCACATCCTCTTCAAAAATAGCAACAAAAATTTCAAAACAAAAAATATGGCGTTACCAAAAAACAAACAAACAAACCAAACCATCTTCAAAGAAAATAATCTCTTTAAAAAAAGAAAAGGGAAGTAAGAATTTTCCTTTGGGGGGGAAGGGGCAGAGCCAAGATGGCAGCTGGAAAGCAGGGGCTCACCTAAAGCTCTCCCCCAGGACCCTCCAAACACCTATAAAAAACGGCTCTGAACAAATTCTAGAGCTGCAGAACCCACAAAATAGCAGAAGGAAGCAGGGCACCAGCCCAGAACAGCCTGGATGGTTGCTGGGTAGGGTCTATCACACAGAGCAGAGCCCAGCGTGGGCTGTGCCCAGATGAACCAGACAGGGAGCCGGGTGGAACAGGCCCTAGCACCCTGAATCAGTGAGCTGTGGCAGTTACCAGACTTCTCAACTCACAAACGCCAAAGACAACAGAGAAGGTTAGTGGGGAAAACCACAGGGACAGAGTGAAGGGAGTTCCTGGTCTGGCCACCACCCCGGGGGGCAGCAGAGGTGACGCTGCTCTGAGGCTGCTAACAGAGCTACAGTTACAGTTGCTTCTGTCCCCAGGCCCACCTGCTGGGAGGAATTAAGTGGCAGATCAGAGCAGGAGTGCAGAGCCTGCTCAGATCTGAGTCGCAGTCGCTGTTGGTGGTTCTTTGGGGAGGAGAAGTGCTGGTGTGGCAGAGCTTGCTCTGAAAACAACAGCACAGCCATTCAAGCTTGGGACAAAGTACTCTCTACTCTACAAGCAGACATACCCCAACGAAAAACTCAAGGGTCAAGTAGTTGGCTGGGAACATGAACAGGCAGCGAAAACACACCTAGATTCAGTCTCAGACTTTGGAATCCTTCTTTGGTGACAAAGAAGACCAAAACATACAGCCAGAAGAAGTCAACAAAGTCAAAGAGC
>CM053627.1:204191084-204206424 GCA_028646595.1 Phalanger gymnotis
TTTTTTTTTAAAAAGGTCAGAATGACCTGAATACAAAACATGTCAAGTGGAATAATATGTAATAAGGTTAGAAATATGGGTTAGAGTCAGATTGCAAAGGGAGTGACATGGTCATACCTGTAATTTCAGAAAATCACTTTAGGAGCTGTGTGGAAAATGGAGTAGAGTGCAGATAGATGAGGCAGGGGAGACCACTAAGAAGACTACAGCAAAAAACCAGGGAAGAGGCAACAACAAGGCTTCCTACCAGGGTTGTATGTGATTAAAAAGAAGGGAATAAACACCAAAGTTGTTGCAAAGGTAGAAAAAACAAGGTTTGGCAACTAACTAGCTACACAGGGTGAGTGAGAAAGACTTTTTTCCCTTGCTGTTAATGTGCTCCCCTTTCTCCTCATTAACTTGTATCTATTTTGCATATATTTAATGCACATATTTTCTCCCCAATAGAACATAAGCAGGACAAAGAGAAAGGGGTCAACGATAATGCCAAGTTTGGAAACCTGAGTGATGAGAAGGATGGTAGTGCCCTCAACAAAAATTGGCAAATTCTGGAGAGCTGGGGCCGAAAGAGTTAGGGAGAGAAAGCTGAATTGTTTGGACATACTGAGTTTGAGATGACCACAGGATATCCAGAAAAATGGTGGCACCATCAACAATAACAAGGAACTTTGGAAGAGGAGTGAGTTTGGGGACAAAGATAGAGGTCAGTTCCGGACAGGTCTCTGGGACACGCAGTGTGAAATGTGCAATATACAATTGGTGATGTTGGACTAAAGCTCAAGGGACGGAGTGGGGCTGGATACACAGATTTGTGAGCCATCTATATAGTGATAATAGTAATTAAACCCACAGAAGAGGATGACATCAGCAAGAGTAAAGAGAAAGAGCTTTGGAGAACATCAACAATTTGAGGGCATGACATGGATGATGAACCAGTCAAAGAGACAAAGAAGTGATTTGACAGGAGAGAACTAAGAGAGAATAGTATCACGAAAACCAAAGGGGAGCGCATAGCCAGGCAGAGAGAATGATCAAATGTCAAATGCAGCGGATGTGTAGAGAAGGAACTGAGAAGCGATCACTGTATCTGGCAATTAAAATATCTGGTAGCTTCGAAGAGAAAGGTTTCAGTTCAGGGAAGCTGGACTGAAAAGTGAGAAAGGAGGATGAGCAAGGGTACAGCTTTTTCTGGCAATCTGAGAAAAACCTTTAAGGTCTCTAAGGGAGAACTCAAGATTCAACTCTCCAAGACACATTAAACTTGCACATGATAATGAAAAAATACTGCAAACTACAAGCAGACAGATACTATACCAAGCTACAACAATCAGGACTACAGTGGACTTCCCAAAAAAGATAAGTCATAACTGAAGAAGCTAGAATATATAACACACAGAAAATTATGACGCTTTGGTCATGAACTTAGATTTAGTTAACCAGTAAAACTAAGTTTGCTAGAAGAAAAGAGAGAGCACATTCTTAACCATGTTCTTCAATAAAGTCTCTGAACAATAGGCTAGCCTCCAAATATAAAGGGTATTTAAAACAATTCATGGTAGTCTAAATATTCTAGAAAGAAATTTATAATTATGCTAAGGAACCAAATGAGATATCAATACTGTTTTGGTAGGCTTATACCCCAATGAAATCAAAGTAAAAAATGAAGTTCTCATTTATACTAAAATTTTCCTAACAGCATGTTTCATAGCATAGTGAAAAAGAACTGGAAGCAAAATGGATGCTCACTGAATGGGGACTAGCTAAACAAGTGGCACATGAATGCAATAAAGCATTACTGAGCTATAAGAATGAATAAGAAAAATTCAAAGAACCATAGGAAAACAAAAGAATTGGTGCAAACTGATATAAGTACAACCAGGAAAACTATATATATATATATATACATATATGTATATATGTGTATATATATACATATATACATATACATATATATATATTATATATATGTATTATATATATTACATATTATACATATATATAATATTACATATTATGTATTATATATATATTACATATTATACATATATAATATTACATATTATATATATGTATATATATTATATAATATATATACATAATATATATATGTATATATATATATATTATGTATATATATGTATTATATATATATATATATATAATGACTACAACAATGGAAATGAAAGAACGGTGGCAGCAACAACAACAACCCTGAAGACTGTCTAAGGGGATAGGTAGGATAGAGTACCAGTCCTGGAGTCAGAAGGACCTGAGTTCAAATCTGTCCTTAGACACTTACTAGCTGTGTGACTCTGGGCAAATCACTTAACCCAAACTGGCTCAAAAAAAAAAAAGACTTTAATTATAATGACCTGACTATACACAACTGTCATAATTGTTATGGGCCTTGTTTTTCTTGCCTTTTCAATAAGTAGGGGAAAAAGAAGTGAGAATTTGGAACTGAAAATAACTTGCCTCAAAAAAGATATAAAAAAAAATTCTTTTTTCTCCCTTCTTGGGGTTGAGTATTATATAAACTATCAGTCTAGGTTGATGGTTACTTTTGTTGAACTGCTTTGCTGAACTACTCTGATTTTTTTTTTTTGTCATGAGATGACTCTAGGTAGGTGGGGGGGGGGTTATATTTATAAATGAAGGTGGTAAAAACCTAAAGATATTAATAAATGTTTTTAAAATCTTGTTTAGACACAAAAAATTCAGATTTCTTAAATCAAGATAAAACACTTAAAATGTGAGAACTCTCAGAAAACTGTGTTACCTAAATCACTAAATATTTCAGAAAGGGGTTTCAGATAAGAAAAAAAAGGAGGGAAGGCATAAAATAATCCCAAAGGGAGGATTATTTTTAACAAAGTGAAGGTCCAAGTTAAAACTACATAGCTATTAATATTACTCACCACAAAGATCATTGACTCTCTATATTGTGCCACCCCAGACGATCTATTCAGTTCTGAAATTCACCTTAAGACAAGGCTCAAAAAAAAAATTAAAATTAAAAAAAGAGAGAGACAAAGCTCGCTGGAGAGTTAAGTGGAACCTTTGACCTCAATCCTCAGTACCTAGCCAGTCCCAGACTGGACTTCCATCCAACCATCCCGAGGCACAGGACCTAGCCACCCCAGGGCATTCTGCCATCCTCCCTGCCATGACAACCCAACTCCCACCTCTTTCTATCGATTTACTCAGAGAATAATTATCAAATCAACATTAGCACTGCTATTGAAAAGGGCCAGAAAATCTAAGAATTCCTGTGATTCTGAACAGACTGGCTGGAGCAAAGCTCCTTTCCCTAGCCACAACTTCTGCTCATCTCATGCCCATCCCATGTCAGCCCTACCCTTTCCACAGTCCTTATCCAGTTCTAACCTACCTTTCCATTTTGCCCTATGGAACCCTTATTCTATTTTTAACAAATTACCTTTCGTAATAGAACTGTTCCACTTGGTTTCCCCCATAATACATTCCTAGCAATCCTCTTTAGTACTGAGTAGACCTTTTCTCCTGCCTCTAGACACACTGGGCAAGGAAGAGTATGTATACTCCTCATTCCTCAATGCCTCTTCCAGGTCCCTTCCCCTACACCACCTTCATGTAGTCATTTTCTTCCTTTGTGGTCCACTCTACCTAGGTCTATCACCTTACCCAGATCATGGTGGCTATCTTGACCACAACCCAAGTCATTCTCCTTTCTTTCTTAGTTTGGCACGTGGCTCAGTCTTCCTGCCCTTTTACTTGGGTACTTCAAGTTACATGATAATGTCATCTCAAATACTCTTGCTCATCAGCTTATCTGCCTCCTCAGCTCCTATGATCTTCACCACCTCAGCCACACATAAGGTTGTTTATACCTTTGACCTTAGTCTCACAAAAACTCACAAATGAATGAGACAATGCTTACTCACAAGGAGCTTGAGCTTAACCTATGTAAATTAATTATCACAATGAGACCACCTAAAAACCATCTCAGCCAATAAATTATTTTTTGTCAGGCAAAGGGAGATGGAAGCCAAAGGCAATAATGGTTTGGAATTGAGGTATCAAAAATGTGACTGGGAACACTCCTGAATGTGGTGGAATCTGAATAAAATATAACTGAGAAATATTTAACAAAATGAATAAAATAAAATAGAACACAGATAATGTTAATATGTCATTTTCTAAGTCAATATGTGGCCTGAAAAGATCTTCATGTGCTGTTTAGTAGCACTCTATCCCTCCCATTTCTATTTGAGTTGTGACACCAATGGTTGAGAGCATAAACTCATCTGTAAAATCTTACATGCTATTTCCCTGATGCAAACTAACTGAAGGCAGGGACTATTCCGTTTTAGTCTTGGTTTCCTCAACACTTAGCACAGCACCAAGCATATAGAAGAAACTTAATTAAATGCTTGTTGACTGACTAATTGAAAACTGTGAGCAGTAGTTGCCTCATAAAATAAGACGCAATGGAAGGGAAATTAAGTTAAAAGAAAATCTAGTTAGAGACAACAAAGCAAAAATCATTAAGAGTGAAATTGGAAGGGCAAAGAGGCAAAAACATAAATGTTGTATCTATATTTTTATAACAAATTCTTTTCTTCATTGACAATGGAGGTACATATTTGGACTCAAATACCAGTGTCCTGAATAGTGAAAACAAAGATGGGAAGAGAGGCTAGACTAGACCAAGCATATGCAAAGAAGTTACATCTTTATGAGAACAAAAAAAGGCAACAGAGAATATTAATAATTACTGACCCTTATAATACTTCCTAGCTCTATTAAAACTGTATAAGAAACATCTACATAAACAATGAGAGTATTCTTAGAATCATAGTTGATTTCCAATGTGCCTCCTCTTCCACCTCCCTTTTAACCATTCTCCCACCCGCCCTCCAAAAAAGCACTTTTGGCTAAGATAGCTGCCTGAACAGAATATGCTGGAAGCCCAGCTCCCACATATCCACTCCAACAAAAATACTGCATCAGACTAAATAATGACCAAGAAATACAACTGAGTAACTACAGTGAGTGACTTAATCCATCCCAGTACCATATACAAAATGCCAAAAGCCCACAGTGCAATTGTAAAGGGGATCCACTAGAAAAGCCAGTACCAATGCAAGCAAACAAGAAGAAAGTCTCTCAGCACAACTAGAGATGGGCCAGAGATGCCAATAGTCTGAAAGCTTCTATATTGAGACAGAAAAAGCAGACAGTTCCTAAAGCAAAATACCACGATATGAATGCTGGAAGTCACCTAGAGCCACAGCAACCAATATAGATGTAGTAGCACTCAGTTTGGGATATCTCAAGCCTAGGGGTTCTGAGTTCCATAGCATTCTGGCCTAAGATGCCACAAAAGGCTCTGAAAATCTAAATCTCAAAGATCCAGGAAGCTCTAAAACCTACGAGCATTCTTATCACAGACACTTCTGAGGGGTAAAGATCAGCAGGTATAGATCCAGAGTAAGCAAAATGACTCATCACCCAAAAATATACCAGGGGATACACCTACCCTTGGCACAATGCCCTACTTCAGGATCCAAGGCTGGAGACGTATGTAAAAAACAAAGATACCAACCACTAGAATTAGAATTACTACAGATCCAGACAATTATTATAAATCCAAAGATAATTAAAAAGATCTAACCTAGAAGAGAGACAGTCTAAGAGAAGTATCAAGTATAAATTCAAGGAAAAACATGGATTTTCCACAAGGACTATAATAGAGAAAAAAAATTTAATGAAATAAAAGACCTGGAAGAATGAACTGAAAGGCAAAAAAAAAGTTTAAAATGTTAAAATGTACCAAAGTAGCATGCTCTCTGGAAATTAGTAGACCAAATATAAGTCAATGACCACATGAGACAAGAAATGTTGGAAAGCAAAAAAATCATAACAAAGACAGGCAAAAGCAAAAGATAAAATGATCAAATGTGACAGTTTATGCAACATTCTTTACCTACAATCCCTCACCTCTTTGAGAAAAGGGATCTGTTACAGCATCTGTTCTACAGGAATAAAGGGCAAAGGAGGACATGGGCTGTGGTAGTTAAGGATGAGAGGGAGCAAAAAGAAAGAATTTTCATCTTCACAGACAGCAACTCTGAATCATAGGAATAGAATAAATGAGAGTTTACCTCCACAGGATGGGGAAACAATCAGATGAATTTATTTGTGTATCTAATTTTAAAGGAATTTATAAGTTTATTGCTTCAAGCACAAAACTAGAAACTAGACACTGTGGCTATCGGAAGGTAGCTAAGTAACAATTACTCAGGCATGAGGCATGAAGAAACTCAGGTACACAAAGAACATGGGAAGATGTTCAGGGTGTCTTCATGGCACTCAAGTTCAACAACATATTAATTGTGAAATAGGCCTATTAGAGCCATCTTACAGTTTACAAACACCTAAAATAATGAAATGCACCTAATATAATGAAAATGCTCAACATCAAAACAAGGTCTAGAAATCTTTTTGAATTAATATTCATTAATCATTGCAGGGTGGAAAAGGGGGAAAAATCAAGTGAAAGAAATTATCAATTAAAAGAAACACCATTCAATCTACTTTTGTTTTTAAGGGGAAATATATACCTTTCTGTTTTGGGGAGGTCTTTTGTTACATGAAAATGTGAATGTCTATTATGTTCTGCTTTTTTTTTAATGTATCAGAATGTATCAAATCATCGAGTCAAAAAACTGCTTTTCTATGTTCCCTTTTTTGTTTTTTATTGTTTCTCCTCTTTTCTACATCACTCATTGCCCCCCAAATGTCCCTTCCTACCAAAAAAGCTTCATTTAGTATGGTAGAAAAAAACTAGATTAACCTGTCTGTAAATGCATTGTCTCATTTTAAACTTCTGGTTCAACACCTCTTTTCCAAGTGGTAGGAAACATGCTTCAATGAGGTCTTTTGAAGTCATGACTGGTCATTACATTGATCAAAGCTCTTTAGTCTTCCAAAATTATTTTCCTTTACGTTACTGTAGTCATCATGCAAATTATTCTCTTAGTATTACTCCTTTCACTCTACACCAGCTCATACAAGTAGCCTCTAGTTTCTCTGAATCTGTCATCCTCAGCAATTTACTAGGCTACATTCACCAACAGGTTTAGCCGAACCTCAGAGGCACCCACTTTGATCATACAACTAGTAGTTCTTTGCTACAACAAAAAGTCATACTACACAGAGTTTTTTACATAGGGATCCTTTCCCTCTGTTTTTTTTAATCTCTTTGAGGTATATTCCTAGTAATGGTATCATTGAGTCAAAAGGCCCATCCACACTTTGAAAGATAGCTCCAACTGCTTTAAAGAATGGCTGGCCAAACATTAAATAATAAAAAATAAATTTAAATCATAAAAAATAAAAAAGAATGGCTGGCCTAATTCACAACTTCACCAACAATGCTTTTTAGTATACTTGGCTTACAGAGCCCCCCCCCCAACAATTGTCAATTTCCTTTTATTTATGCCAATATGATGGAGCAGCACCTCAAAACAATTTCAACTTACATTTCTTTCATCATTAGTGAATTAAAGCATTTTTCCATATGGTAATAGCTTGGATTTCTTCCACTGAGAAGTGCCTTTATTTATCTTACTTTGGAATGGTTTGTTCTTACAGATTTACATTAATTCCCTATGTAACTTAAATACCAGGCTTTTATCAGAGGAATTTGCTGCAACAATCCCCCCCCACACACACACACACCAATTAACAGGTTTCCTTCTAATTTTAACTACTGTTTTTATCTTGTGCATAAGTTATTCAATTTTATATAATCCAACTTGTCCATTTTATATTTTATGATCATCTCTATCACAGTTTGGTCAAAAATTCTCCCTTTCTCCTATCTGTATTTGTGAAAGATATCACCTCCTTCCCTACTCCTCTAGTGGATCTTTATGTAGATGACATATCTACCCATTTGGAGCTTAATGTGGTATAAAACATGAGGCGTTTGCCTAAATTTAACTTCTGAGAGCCCATTTTTCAGTAGTTTTTGTCTAATAGGGAGTAATTGGGCTTATGTAACACTATTCTACTTTGTTTTTGAGTCTTGTTTATGTCATATTTTAGTGATTTCCTTTTTTTAAGCAGTACTAAATAATTTTTGTGATAACTGCTATAATCATCATACTAGCCTATACCCCAAACACCTATTCCCTCTTTAGACTACATATTACAAAATAATATTAGGACAATAGTTTAGTCTTGGTGCCTGGTCTAATCGGAATGGGGAAGCTTCTCAGTCTTTTATGAACTATCAATTTTGGAACAATAAAATTCCTTTCTATACAATTTTTAAAAATAACCTAAATTTTGCTGAGTTCACCAGCTCCCAGCTGGCTGGCTAGGTATCATATCAATCAGTCTTCTCTTCAGCAACATAGTCATTCTTAAGTAGGTCCCATGAACACTTTCTTCTTCTCTATGATCTATAAGCAGTTATGGTCAAATCTGCAGGTGGTATTGATAAACTGCGAGTCAATCTTTAGGGTATGATGCTTCAACTGTATCAGCAGACTGTCACAGGGTGAGAAAAAACATTTTGGTCCCTAAAACACAGCCTTTTGGCATGACAAAGCCACCAGTCATTTCACCATAGTGACAAACCCTCTTATCAGACAGATCATAATCAGGAGCTGTCTTGTTTTGAATCACCCTTAATATGGTACCACTAGCCGGTCTTCTGGATCTTTTTGAAGATCCTAGTGTAGCGAAGATCTCAGACCAGCCCAGGCCACAGATGGGCAGGAGATGAACCTCCAATACACTTTGCACAAGCCTTGGAGGGCATTACAAGGGAATTTTGAGTGTGCCAATGGACAGAGATGCCTTTGCAACCCTTGTCCTTTGTTGTTTTTTTTTAAATGCTTCAATCTGTATTCAGATATCATCAGTTCTTTCTCTGGGGATGGATAGCATTTTTTATCAAAAATCCTTCAGAGTTGTCTTGGATCATTGTGTTGCTGAAAACAGCTAAGTCATTCACAGCTGATTATCTTACAATATCGCTGTTACTTTGCACACAGTATATTTCACTGTATCAGCTTAGTGAGTCTTTCCAAGTTTTTCTGAGAGCATCATGCTCATCACTTCTTATAGCAAAATAGCATCCCATCATAATCACATAGCACAACTTTTTCAGCCATTCCCCAACCGATGGACATCCTCTTAATTCCCAATTCTCTGCCACCAAAGAAAGTGCTGCTATCAATATTTTTGTACATACAGGTCCTTTTCCTTTTTGTTTTTTATCTCTTTGGGGATGCAGACCTAGTAGTGGTATTACTAGGTCAAAGGGTATGCATGGTTTCATAGCCCTTTGGGCATGTTTCAAATTGCTCTACAGAATGGCTGAATCAGCTCACAACTCCACCAACAATGCATCAATGTCTCATTTTTCCCATATCCCCTAGAACATTTTTCCCTTTTCTGCCCTATTAGCTAATCTGATAGGTATGAGGTAGTACTTCAGAATTGCTTTAATTTGTATTTCTCCAATCAATAGTGAGTTAGAGCATTTTTTTCATATGGCTTTATTTCATCTGAAAACTGTTCATTTTTTAATCACTTATTAGTTGGGGAATGGCTCTTTATTTTCAAAAATTTGACTCAGTTCTCCATATGTTTGAGAAATGAGGGCTTTATCAGAAAAACTTCTTTCAAAATTTTTTTCAGTTACTATTGCTAACTGTATTTCCCTCCATCCTATTCCCTCCGCCATTTATTCTATTCTCTCTGACTACCCCCTCCATCAATCTGTCTTCCCTTTTATCACCTCCACCCCCTTCTCTTATCCCATTCCCCTCCTACTTTCCTGTACGGTAAGATGTCTATACTCAATTATTGAGTGTGTATGTTATTCCCTCTTTGAGCCAGTTCTGATGAGAGCAAGGTTCACTCACTCCCCCTCACATCCCCCCTCTTTCCCTTCATTGTAAAAGCTTTTTCTTGTCTCTTTTAAGTGAGATAATTTACCCCATTCTATCTCTCCCTTTCTCCCCAGTACATTCCTCTCTCATCCCTTAATTTTATTTTTTTAGATTACTATCCCTTTATATTCAACTCACACCTGTGCCTTTGTCTACTGTCCTAATAAAGAGAAAGACCTTATGAGTTATAAATATCATTTTCCCATGTAGGAATGTAAATAGTTTAACCTTATTAAGTCCCTTATGATTTCCCTTTCCTGTTTACCTTCGTATGCTTCTCTTGAGTCTTGTATTTGAAAGTCGAATTTTCTATTCAGCTCTGGCCCTGTCATCACGAATTCTTGAACCATCTCTATTTCATTGAATGCCAATTTTTCCCCCTGAACGATTATACTCAGTTTTGCTGGGTAGGTGATTCTTGCTTGTAATCCTAGCTCCTTCGCCCTCTGGAAGATCATATTCCAAGCCCTCTGATCTTTTAATGTAGAAGTTGTTAACTCTTGTCTTATCATGACTGTGGCTTCACGATACTTGAATTGTGTCTTTCTGGCTGCTTTCGATATTTTTTTCTTGACCTAGGAAGTCTGGAATTTGGCTATAAGGTTCTTGGGAGTTTTCATTTTGAGATGTCTTTCAGGAGGTGATAGGTGGATTCTTCCAATTTCTATTTTACTCTCTGGTTTTAGAATATCCGAGCAGTTTTGCTTGATCATTTCTTAAAAGATGATATCTAGCCTCTTTTTTTTTATCATGGCTTTCAGGTAGTCCATTAATTCTTAAATTATCTCTCCTGGATCTATTCTCCAGTTGTTTTTCTAATGAGATATTTCACGTCTTCTACTTTTTCATTCTTTTGGTTTCGTTTTATTGTTTCTTGGTTTCTCATAAAGTCATCAGCTTTCATTTGCTCAATTTTCATTTTTAAGGATTTATTTCTTCAGTGAGCTTCTGTACCTCCTTTTCCATTTGGCCAATTCTACTTAAGGATTTTTTTTTCTTCAGTGAATTTTTATGCCTCTTTTTCCATTTGGCCAATTCTACTTTTTAAGGCAGTCTTTCCCTCATTGGCTTTTTTGACCTCTTTTGCCATTTGGTCTAGTCTGTTTTTTAAGGTGTTATTTTCTTCAGTATTTTTACCAAGCTGTTGACTCGTTTTTCATGACTTTCTCGTATCACTATCATCTCTCTTCCCAATTTTTCCTCTATCTCTCTTACTTGATTTTAAAATCCTTTTTGAGTTCTTCCATGGACTGAGACCAATTCATATTCTTCTCGGAGGCTCTGGATGTAGGAGCTTTGTTACCTTCTGAGTGTGTGTTTTGATCTTCCTTGTCACCATAGTAACTTTTTGTGATCAGATTTTTCCTTCTCGTTTGCTCATTTCCCCAATCTATTTTTTCACTTTTAACTCTCTGTTAAAGCAGGGCTCTGCTTCCAGGGTGGAGGGTGCAGTAACCCAAATGTCAGCGGCTTTGAGTAGCTGTTTTCAGAGATATTTCTAGGAACCTGTAAGTTTTTAGGTCTGATCTATAAGGTATGAACCAAGGAGAAGTGTGTTTACTACTCTCTTAGCCTGTGCTCTGGTTTGTGACTAGGGTCCCCGCTCCACTGCAGCCACAAACTCTGGTGTGCTAGTGCTCCTCCTTGCCCTAGGACTGCCACTCAGATCCAAGTATGGGCAAATGGACAAAGTACTGCCTCAGTGCTAGCAAAGAGACCCCTATAATCTCCTTCCAACCAGTTGTTCAATCCTCTTAACCATCCGTAGCCAGAAATCTCCACAAGCTGTTGCTGCTGTTGATACAGTGACTCCCAAGGCCTGGTCTTGGTTTGCTGGGGCTGGGTCTCTTGCTAGCATGGCCTGCACTGGACCATGCTCCACTCTTACCCAAGTGCGACAGACCTTTCCTGCTGACCTTCTAAGTTATCTTTGGCTGGAAAATTATTTCACCTCGTCCTTTTGTGGGTTCTGCTGCCCTAGGAATTGTTTATGGCATTATTTAAAGTGGGTTTTCAGAGGGGTTCTTGGGAGAGCTCAGTTGAGTTGCTGCCTTTTCCCCACCATCCCCTTTTTTATCCTAATGACAATAATCATTGCCTTCTGCCTGCACCAGCTTCTCTTGGCCCCAGCCTACTTTTTACCTGGATCTCCAGCAGATGAGGTTTCTTTTGCCTTGAGGGAACAAATCCAACTGGGCGTAGCCAATCACCCAGATAACCTAGCAGTATTTTTTCATACTGCTCAAGTCTTTGACCAACTGTTTCTTGCCATCATCCTGCCATTTCTTGCAGTTCTGGATGAAGGCCTTGTTAGAATCACCTTTTATACTCATCAGTGATGTGCTCAGTAAATTTAGTGTTGAATATCTGGAGGCCACAGGGATTGTATTTAGCCATCAATGCCTACAACGACCATGAAAGGAAGGTCTGTTTTAACAATTTCCCTCTTGTTCACCTTGGAGCCAGTCCTGTCCAATTTCTGAACAATGTGAATCACGTAGCACACAACCTTGTAGTACACGCCGCCATCCAAGGCTATGAGGTGGATGGGCTTAACAGGGTTATCTCTTCACCTTCCTCTTGTGCCTGCTGTTTTACTTCTGAGGCAGGAAGCAGAGAACTTCTTGTGAGACATATGCTGCTGTTGCCACTACAAATGGTACTGAGTTTTGATTTTACTGCATCATTCTTACTAAAAGCCAATCCATTCTCTAGAGGAAGAAGTTAAATCATTCCAGGAAGGATTCTTCTCCAAAACTGATTAGGGCATTATCCAACTCAGAGAAAGAAATCTTTGACTAATTTAATTAATAGAAGTATCTCCTGAATTAACCTCTGACCAGGTTGAAAGACTCTCTTTAGAAGTTTAAAGAAGAATTGCACAGTTTTAGGAAGATGATTCTCCAAGATACAACCAAAAGTTGTTTTATTTTTTCTAAAATGATACTGTTTCCTACTCTGCATACTCCAGTTTAATTTTGTTTATAGAATTTAGTCTTTGATTTTGAAACCTATGGATTTTACAAAGAAAAAAGGCTTGGGCTAGAGAGATTTTCCAAAAGATTTTACTCTCTCCCTTTGGATTTCTGAACATCTCTTTCTTTCTCTATCTCTTTGCTAAGATACTAAGACTTAAAATCATGTAATTAACAAATATGTCTCTGACTAGCTAAAATACAGAGTAGTGAGGTCTTCATTCCACAATGATTTTTTTTAATATAGTTTGAGACCTGGAATTGCCAGGCCCCCTTCATTCCTATTTTTTCTTGTTATTTCTCTCAAGATTCTAGACCTTTTGCTCCTCCATACGAATTAAATTTCTTCAAGTTCTATAAAGTAACCCTTTGGCATGGCACTAAATTCGGAATTTAATTTAGCTAGGTATTATATTAACCAGTGGAGGATTAAAATAAATTAACAACCAGTTCTCCTCCATAATGACCATTTTAAGTATACAAAAAGATATACTGAAAGGTAGTTTAATATTTCATGCATTTAAAAGAGGTATACCAAACTATAAGAGTTTTAAAAAATATTAATGAAAAATATTAAATAATACCTGACAAAAACATATCTGCATGAAGCAAAAGCAGCCACGTGACCACCGCAGCTAATGTCGGAACATATGCAGAACCAAAACTCATTCTACCTATTCTAACTCTTTTTCTCTTCTACTTCCATGGCTTCACAAATGGGCGATAAGATAACCCCCAATCTATATTTCCATTGGTTTATCACGTCCCAGCTGCCTATCGCTTTCACCATTCAGGGAATGCCAGTGCACTCACACTATCTCGGGGGAACTTTGGGCATAACACAAAGCAGAAACAAATGACAGCTTGTCCCCCTCTGGTTGTTTATCACTTTTTCTCTTTACATTATATGTTTGTTTACTGAACTAACAAAAATAAGAGAATTAGAGGCATAGCCAAGATGGCGGCTGGAAAGCAGGGACTTGCATGAGCTCTCCCCCGCCCCCCCAGGTCCCTTCAAAAACCTATAAAAAATGGCTCTAAACAAACTCTACAACTGCAGAACTGTAGTAGGAAGGCCGAATTTATGATCTCAAATATAATCATGTATATGTTTGAATGGTTCGAAATCGCAAGATATGAGAAATTCTCTAAGTAGAAAGCAACAAAAAATTTATTTAGGCCCCACCGCAGCAGATCCGTAAACCAGCCTCCCCATTCAGACACCTTGACAAAAAGACTCCAGGCCCAGAAAGCCCGCCTCACAAGAGTAACCAGGAGGCCACAGAAAAACAAGATAGTATTTAGCCAAATCATTTTTACTGGCCTCAAGTCCTTGTTCGCACTCCTGGGTCTACACACAGGTCAGCTCTGCTTCCGTAGCTTCCTGCTTCCACAGCTTCCGCTTCTGCTGTAGTTGTCTCTGGGCTCACCTTTCCTCGCAGCCAAGCGCTTCTGGCATTCTCAAGCCCTGCCTCAACTACCAGAGACCATTGGTTCCCGAGTTGGCCCCTCTTAAGTCATCAATCTACACCCACACAGGTTTCACACCTGATAGAGCTTTGGGCCTGGGGCTTAGCACTTAACAGCTGAAAGTACTTTCACTCAAAGTAAATAGAAGCCATGCTAAAGAGACGATTTTGCTTAACAACACAAGAACTCACAAAATAGCAGAGAGAAGCAGGACTCCAGCCCAGGACAGTCTGGATGGTCACTGGGTGAGGTCTATTGTGTACAGAGCTGGGAGTGGAGGGGAGCAGAGCCCAGCGTGGGCAGTGGCAGGACCAACCACACCAGGAGCTGGGTGGAACAGGCCCTAGCACCCTGAATCAGTGAGCTGTGGCAGTTATCAGACTTCTCAACTCACAAACACCAAAGGCAACAGAGAAAGATAGTGGGAGAAGCTACAGGGGACTGAGTAAAAGGAGTTCCCAGTTTGGCCACCACCCTGGGGGGAGTGGAGGTGGTGCAGCTACAGAAATACAGCTGCAGTTGCTTCTGCCCCAGGCCCACCTGGTGGGAAGAATTAAGTGGCAGATCAGAGCAGGAGTGCAGAGCCTGCTGAAGATCTGAGTCAGGTCCAGGCTGGCAGTTCTTGGGGAAGGAGGAGTGCTGGTGTGGCAGAGCTGGCTCTGTAGAAATAGCTCTGAAAACAACAGCACATCCCCTCTAGCTTGGGACAAAGTACTCTTTACTCTACAAGCAGTCATACCCCAACGAAAAACTCAAGGGTCAAGTAAGTTGAATGGGAACATGGCCAAGCAGCAAAAACGCACCCAGATTCAGTCTCAGACTCTGGAATCTTTCTTTGGTGACAAAGAAGACCAAAACATACAGCCAGAAGAAATCAACAAAGTCAAAGAGCCTACAACAAAAGCCTCCAAGAAAAACATGAACTGGTCTCAGGCCATGGAA
>CM053627.1:204206924-204229354 GCA_028646595.1 Phalanger gymnotis
AGGGAGATGATAGAAGAGAGGGCAGATAGGGGGAGGAGGTAATCAAAAACAAACACTTTCAAAAAGGGACAGGAGTCAAGGGAGAAAATTCAATAAAGGGGGATAGGTTAGGAAGGAGCAAAACATAGTTAATCTTTCACAACACGAGTATTGTGGAAGGGTTTTACATAATGATACGCATGTGGCCTATGTTGAATGGCTTGCCTTCTTAAGGAGGATGGAGGGGGAGGCAAGAGGGGAGAGAATTTGGAACTCAAAGTTTTAAAAACAGATGTTCAAAAACAAAAAAAAAAAGTTTTTGCATGCAACTAGGAAATAAGATACACAGGCAACGGGGCATAGAAATTTATCTTGCCCTACAAGACAGGAAGGGAAATGGGGATGGGAAGGGAGTGGGGTGACAGAAGGGAGGGCTGAACGGGGAACTGGGCAACCAGAATATATGCCATCTTGGAGTGGGCGGGAGGGTAGAAATGGGGAGAAAATTTGTAATTCAAACTCTTGTGAAAATCAATGCTGAAAACTAAATACATTAAATAAATAAATACTCTCATCGATAAAAATGAGGGAATTAAAATGTAGTATTTCATCAAAGGTACAATGAGTTAAGAAATGAATAAACAATACAAGCATAATTCTGCCAATTTTTTTTTTTACCTATGGACAGAATGAACTTTACTACGAGGCCTTAGAAAATACTGTTGTGCAGACGAACATTAAAAAAGAGTAAGAAATGTACAAGTGCCATTTTAACAACCAGTTCACCGAACTCAACACAAAATTAGATTATCACTTCTGCTGAACTGGTGCAAACTGGCTGAATCCCATCACTGATATTAACCCAGTCCAACCAGAAGCAATTATTTAAGTCTTCATTCAGTAAAGAACATCTAGCATTGAATTCACAGAAGTCCTGAGCACGTTTTGATAAATTGCCAGATAGTTTTTCATTCTGAGATAAGTCTGAAATGAATTTCTTTCTCTATGATTTTCCTATTGAGTTTTATTAATAATATGAAGAAAAACATTATTTTTATGAGTTTATTTCCTATACTGCTTCTTTACTGAAATTGTTTCGATTAATTTTTAGTCAAATCTCTAGGTTCCCTAAGTAAACTGGATTCGCAAAAAAAAAAAAAATAATATTTGTGTTTTCCTTATTCCTACAATTTCTTTATCCTCTCATGTTACAGAAGCCACCATTTTAGGATGACATCATATAAGTGATAAAAATTAACATCTTTGCTTTACCTCAGATCTTTTTCAAATATAATTCTAGCTCTTAGTTTTACATACATACTATTTACCACACTAAGGAAAACTCCATTTATTCCTATGCTCTTTAGGTTTTTAAATTCATATAAATGGGTGGAATGTTTTGTCAAGTTTTTTTTTGCATCTACTGATATAATCATGTCATTGATATAGTATTTTTACTTAGCAAAGTCTCATGTTTAGTTTCCTTAATGCTGAACCAATCCTATATTCTTGGTATAAATCTACCATGGCTATACTATATAATTTTTTAATATGTTGCTTTATCAGTTTTGCTAATATTTTATTCAGCTTTTTGTATGGATAGTTATTAGACACCACTCTGTAATTTTCCTTCTCTGCTTTGTTTTTCCCAGGTTTGAGTGTAAAGTGACAAATAGGAGGATGCCATCTTTTGCTGTCTTGTCAAAAAGAAAGGCTCCTTTTATACCAAAATATTTACAGCAGCACTTTTTGTGGTTGCAAAGAATTGAAAATAAAGTAGATATCCACCAACTGGAGCATGGCTAAATAAGTTGTGGTATGGAATGGAATATTACAATGCTATAAGGGTAAATAAGACAAAACTGGAGAAGCAAAGAAACGCTTAAACAAACTGATGCAAAGTGAAATAATAAGCATAACCAGGAAAACAATACGCACAATTTTTAAAATAATTTCATTTCTTCATGAGCTGTAAATCATTTTTTCATTTTTTTAAAAAAAATCTGGCTTTCTCTTTTTAAAATCAGTTTGTAAATTTGTCTTGTTTTGCACTCCTCTGCCAAAAAAAAAAATCCTTGTGGTGTTCATCAATTCAGTGAAGGTTTTTTAATGTCATCTTTGATTTTTTCAGACTATTTTGATTTTTATTTGGGAGGTGATTTGTTACAAATAATTTATCTGTTCTTTTTATCTTCTGTGGACGAATATTTAGAGATATAAATTTCCCACAAGGACTGCTTTGGTTGTTTTTGAAAAGTTTTGGCATGCTGTCTCATTGTTGTCATTTTTATAAAATTGTTTATTGTTTCTATAATTTGTTCTTTGACCATACATTCTTTTGTATATTAGGCTACACTTAATTTTGAATCCTTTCTTCAAATATCCTTAAGTGTAATTTTTGTTGTGTTATGTAGTATGCAGCAAAAGATCATTTAGTTTCTGCTTTTCTGCATTTGTTTGTAATGCATTAGCACAAGGATGTCCAACCTTAGGTTTTTATTGAAATAATAGACAATATATTTTGATTTGCCATTTTAGCGAAAGCTCTGCAGGTTTACTAAAGTACTTATGTAAATTTCTATGCTTGTAGGTGGGCACATAGATGGCTGTATGTGGCCTTGGACAGCCCTGCAATAGAAATGGTCAGTTTTGTAAAGTGTGCAATGCAAAGCTGAGGTAAATGTATACTTCTTTTGATTCCCATTCAGTAATCACTAGAGGTCTAATATAGCTAATATCTCTAAAATTCTACTCACATCCTTAAGTTTTTCTTGTTTACATTTTTATTAGCTTTGTCTAGGTCTAAAAAGAACACACTGAGGTCCTCAAATCTGTGTTTTGTTTCTCCCCGTATTTCAATTAGGTTTATCTTTAAATATTTTGATGCTATGCCATTCAGGGCATATATATTAAATACTGTCAGTCAGTCATATAGCATTTATTATCTATTATGTACCTGGCAGTATGCTAAACACCGGGGATATAAAGGCAAAAAATAGTTTCTGCTTGCAAAGAACTGACAGTCTAAAGGGGGAGACAACATGCAAACTATGTATAGGAAAGACATATACAATTAGATCACAATGTAAGTTCAAATAATGCAAAATTCAATTTAGTAAAAATTATAAAATAATACCAGATTTAATTTTTTAACCAGAAATAATACCACATTTAATGTGAGTCAAAATTCAATTAATGTGATAAATGCAAGCTAGTCAAGGCTTTTAAAACACCACTAAGTCATCCATCTGCACTGGCCTATAGTTGAGCATGGATGTTATATGCTATTGCACATAAGAATTGTGTTCTCTTTTTTTTAAGGGCCCTTAAAGAAATGATATTAAGAAGACATTCTCAATGCACCCCTTTAAGGGGAGTAAGAGGTCCACAAGTGTTACACATCACAGGTTTTTAGATTTTTTCAATGTATTAATCAGTTGTAGTTATTTTTTCCTCTTTTTCTTTCCTTTTTTTGTCTTTAAAAAATACTATTTGTATATGGAGTGGCCCTCTAGGAGGGGAAGGGATACTGAGTATGTAAAAAACAAAAGACATCAATTAAAAAAATGCCCAGTTTCAAATTGGCAGGCAATAAACATTAAGTGCCTACTATGTGCTAGCCACCATACTAAGCTTTAGGAATGTAAGGAAGGGCAAAAGAGAGTCCTTGCCCTCAAGGAACTCACAATTTAATGGAAGAACAATCTAATAAAGAAAGACAACACATAAAAGAACTTGAAGAGGGGTGGGGAGCATTACCAAGTATGGGAAAGGGCATTATCAAGTCAAAAGTGTGGCCTTCCCCAATCAAAGGGAAGAAGGGGCTGGACCCAGGGGCAAGGCCCACTGAAGAAGTGTGACTTTCAGGACTGATGTTATATTCCAATACAGTGACATTCCAAAAACTAAGATGAAATCCAGGAGAGTACAACCAGGATGGAAATGAGAAAGGAGAAGGGGGTTTTTAATAAAATGAACAAAAGGAAAAATACTTCAGATGGAAACACTGCCACCACAAAAAAGAAGCTTGTTACTACATTAGAACAAAAATTTGATGTAACTGAACAGTATGAATATGGTCATATAGTAACACTACAATAGAATAAAATGTTGGAATGTCTGAATCTATCGTATGGAATATTATAAAATATGCAGGTGAAATAAAAGGGTAAAGTTACATCAGTTTTTTGTGCTCTGCAAATAACTACAAGGAACAGGAGTGTTACACAGATAGAAATGGCATGTCTTTTAGCTGTACAGATAGAAAACTGTAATCAAAACACATTCTTTTTAGCACCCATTCAGACAAAAACATCAAGTATATAACAGTGAAAGAAAATGGAAATGAAATGGATAGTGAAGAAATAATACATCATGTTAAAACTACCAGAGAGGTAGACAGAGTGCAGATGACAATATGGCAGTTAGGTATCTTGATTTTTTTAAGAAAATAATCAAAGGATACATTAATCAATAAATTTTTAATTTAGTGGCTGAAACACACTTATTCTGAAAAAAAGGATGCCTTCCAGAATTCACATTTCTAAGAAAGAAAAACTCACATTAATTTAAATTGTCTAGGTAAATTAGGAGATTACATTTTCATATTTGTCATTATTATACTTAATATTATTGTATTTACATTTAAATTAGGGGATTTTAAATTAAAGCCAATGCTTCTTTATGTACTGAATTCCTTACACTGTGAGAAGCTACAACCTTCTATTGCTTCCAGTTCTTCCAGAAAGCATAAGTAACTAAAACTGAATGCTGCTGAAAAGGACATTAGCTGAAAAGGACTTTCTAATGCTGCTGAAAACTTCAAGGACAATTATCACATTTTGAAGCATTATTAATTTTTGGTAATGCCCCTGGTAACTTGGTTTATTGTATGAGAATGGAGCGTGCAAGTTTGCAAAGATGTAGATAAAGCTCTCTGCACCTACCAGTATACATATGAAAATTCAAAGAAATAGAAAACAGTTTTAGAGTACATAGCCAAAATATTTTAAACATAAAGATATTTTCATCACATTATCAGTGTAGGCTTATTTTTAGCATTTATCTCTCAGGGTTGTTGTGAAGATAAAGTAAGATAATATTTGTAAAGCTCTTAGCATAGTACCTGACACATGGTAGGTGCTGAATAAATAAATACTTGTTTCCTTTCTTTGGGTGTAATATTCAGTAACTTTTTTTTTATTTTGCTTTCTATAACTACTTATAAACTTGAATTAGAAATACATTTTTATTATCCTTTGCTGTTATGTTATGTAGAACCAATTGCCCAATTTACAGATATTTATAACAATGAAATATGCAAATTCAAATATGTAACCACTTTTCAGGATTCATTATTTGCACTAATCAGGACCTGAGCAAGACAACTTGGAGGTAATCTCCGAGGGAGGGCAGTGGCAGCAAAGAGGATCAGGAAAACTTTCTTGTAGCAGGCAGAATTTTAACTGGAACTTGAAAGAAGCCAGGGAAGCAAAGATGAGAATAGAAAGAGTTACAGGAGTAGAGAATAGCCAAGTGAAAATCTTGAGAGTTAGAAGATGGAGGGTCAGGTGTGAGGGACAACAAGGAGACCAGTTACACTGGATCACAGAGTTACATGGAAGAGAATAAAGTGTAATCAGACTGGAAACATAGGAAGGGGCCAACAGGGGTGGGAAACCTGCAGCCTCAAGGCCACGTGTGGCCCTCTGACTGCATCCAAACTTCACAGAACAAATGCCCCTTAATAAAAGGATTTATTCTGTAAAACTTGGACTCTGTCAAAAGGCTGCATCCAAGGACTTAAAAGGGCACATGTGGGTTCCAGGCCACAGGTTTCCCACCCCAGGTCTCAGAAAGCCAAATAAAATTTTAAATTTGGTGGGGGGGGGCGGGAGCGGGGGGAGATTTCTGCAGTTTATTGTGCCTTTTTACTGTTTATCTCTTTTAAGCATTTCTATTTTTACTACTGCTTTATCATATCATGATTTACACCCTGTTTTTTTGATTCATCTGAAACAATAATAAATATAACTCCAGCCCATAACTTAAGCTACAAATATTTTTCAAGTTTGTTTCCTGTGAACAACTTATTGTTGATTCTGCTACCCTCCTGTTTTATAGGAGTTTATTCAATTCACATTCACAATTAGGCAAATTTTTTTTCCCTCCATCACATCTTATATTTTTTCCTCTCCTCGTTTCTTGTCCTTTCACAAAGAAGGTAAGGAAAGAAAAGGAACAGAATCAACACTAGTAATGTACAACTGAAGTAGGGTGGGTTCAGGGTGTGTTCAGAGAGGACTAGTAACTCTGGTATAAGGGCTGCTAAGCCCTTTTCAGGTCTGCTTTTCCACCTTTGGTGTCCACCTGATTTACCCAACTCTCGCTTGTGGCTCCAAGAAGCACACTGGCCACACCCCAGTAAACCATTTCTACAGACAGGCTAAACCAGGTTGAGGGTAACAGAGGAGTCTCAAACCCTTTGGAGAGTTAAGGGAGTGTCTAGCATGTCAAGCATGTCAAGACTTCCCCTGGTAGAATAGGCAGATGAGAATAATTTGTTCCAACAGGCCATGAAGGCAGCAGAAGCAGGTGCCGGTAGTGCTTTGGGCCTGGTTAGACATCGCAGACACCAAGGTCACTGAACCTGACCATCGTTACTAGTCTTAACTTTTGTCTTGTCACTGGACTTTGATGACTCTGGAAGAGAGAGTGAAGCCTATGATGTCAAGCAACTCTGCCTCACTTAAATACAATTTATGTGCAAAGCAAAAGATATTAACTATGCCATTTTACCATTTTTACCTATCTCAAAGTCCTGTGGTGACAGGGAAGTAACAGGTGCAGATACAATGGGAGCTGTGGTCACAATCCTAAATACAGGCAGCCTAGACATAGAGTCACCTTTTCACTGAAATGAAGCAGCAGTGGGTTTGGCAACTCTCTGGGGGTCTGAATAGCCTTTTAAAAGGACCACACTGCTCACCTCCTGCTATGAGGAAGGGGCTAAAAAAGGGCCCTAAAAATTGTCTGCTTCACCCCACCCTGATCTGCTTACCATGGCAGGCAGGGATCCCACCCTACAGTCAAAACACAAAAAAAACGTATAACAATTTTTGCAAAGATGATTCCACTCACCATTTATACGTGGAATGAGCACACACTTATGGACAACACGAAATCCAGTAGACCTGAAAGACGAACAGCTTTTGTTGCAAGAGAACTCAGCAGATATCACATCCAAACAGCAGCCCTGAGTGAAACAAGGCTGGCAAATGAAGGCCAGCTTAACGAAGGCAGAGCTGAATAAGTGTTTTTCTGGAGTGGCCACACTGAAAAAGAGTGCCATGAAGCTGGCATAACTTTTGCAGTCAAAAATAATCTAGTCAACAAGTTTATATGCCTACCAAAAGGAGCGAACAACAGGCTAATGATAATGAGATTGTTACTTGCAGAAAAGTGCTATGCCACCATCCTGCCATGACAAACCCTGATGAGGTCAAAGAAAAATTTTAGAAAGACCTGAAGACCCTTATCATCAACATGCTGAAAAAGGTCAAGCTTATAATTCTGGGTGACTTTAATGCAAGAGTAGACACAGACCACCAGACTTTGCAGGGAGTCCTTGGGAGGAATGCAGCTGGAAACAGCAATGTTCACTTACTACTGGAGACTTGTGTGTCTCATGACCTCATCAACACTGACTTCTGTTTACCTACACACAAGAAAAGTTCATGGATGCACCCACCCTGATGGCATTTAACACTGGCATTTAACAGACTATGTCACTATAAAGAGAAGAGATACACAGGATGTAAGAGTGACAAAGGCAATGTATGGTGCAGAATGCTGGACTGATCACAGACATCTTCTCCAAGCTAAATATTCACATTCAACAAAAGCAGGGGCCCCAAAGCAAGATGACTACCACATCTCAATGCCAACAGATTAGAGTGCTTCTCCAACCAGGAAAAGTTCATTCCAACTTGGAGAGAAAGCTGAGCCAACACATAGTTGGCAACAGTGGGTCATAAAAGGAGTGGGCAGCTTTCAGAGATATGATGTAAGCACTGCATTTATTCATCTGAGCCAGGACTCTCACAAACATCAAGACTGGTTTGATGAAAATGATGGGGAAATTTAGAAGCTGATCACTGAAAAACAAGAATTTCACAGGGTTTACCTGCAGGATAGTTCATCCATTGCTAAGAAGGCAACATATTATCTCCATCAAAACTAAAGTGCAAGCGAAGCTTAGAGAAATGCAGTAAGAAGGCTGAAGAAATTCAGTTTTACACTGATAGTAACAATCCATAGTACTTTTACGATGCCCTGAAGGGTATTAAATGGCCAAAGACCTATGGTGTATCTCAACTACTCAGTGCTGATGGAACCACATTGGTTAGTGATAAGGACATGATCCTGGAGAGATGGGCTGAACACTTCCATAATGTTTGTATACCTCAAGTTGAAATTAATCCCTCTATAGCTGAACTTCCCATTGAAGAAGACGTTTTTGAATGCCATTAGGCTCCTCTCATGTGGCAAAATACCTGGTGCTGATTCTACTCCAGCTGAGATACAAGGCAGGGGGTCCACTGCTCATACAAAAGCTGACTGAAATTTTCCAGGTTATATGGCAAGAGGAGGCTATTCTCCCAGGAGTTCAAGGATGCCTCCATTGTCTAACGCTATAAAAGTAAAGGAAATAGATTGTTCTATGACAATCACAAGGTGGGGGGAGAGGGAGGAGTCTCTCTCTCTTAGTCACTGACGGCAAGATTCTTACCAGAGTCCTCCTTAATAGACTGATCCTTCATCTATTTGTACAAAAATATTTATAGCAGCTCTTTTTCTGGTAGTAAAGAATTGGAAATTGAGGGGATTCCCATCAACTGGGGAATGGCTGAACAAGTTGTGGTATATGATGGTAATGGAATATTACTGTACTATAATCATATACCACAAGAAATGATGAGCAGGCTGATTTCAGAAAACTGGGAAGATTTACATGAACAGAGTCAAAGTGAAATCAGGAGAACAACGTACTTAGGAACAGCAATACTACAGTACTGATCAATGATCAACTGTGAATGATTTAGCTATTCTCAGCAATATAATGATTCAAGACAACTCTAAAGGATTTATGATGAAAAATGCTATCCACCTCCAGAGAAAGAACCGATGAAGTCCGAATGAAGATCAAAATAAACCATTTTTCACTTTCTGTATTTTTTTCATGTCTTTTTTTTTTTACCTTTAGGCCTGTGTCTTCTCTCACAACATGACTAATATGGTAGTATGTTTTGAGTGACTGAACATGTATAACCTGTATCAAATTGCTTACTGTCCCAGAGAGGGAAGAGGTGAGGGACAGAAAAAGCAAGTTTGGAACTCAAAAAAATTTTTAAATGAATGTTAGAAATTGTTTTTATATGTAACTGGGGAAAAATAAAATATTTTTTTGAAAATAGGTTGATCCTTCACCTGGAAGATGGTCATCTACCTGAAAGACAGTGTAGCTTCAAAAAAGGCTGAGGAACAACTGATATGGTGTTTGCTGTCTGACAACTCCAGAAGTTTCAGGAACAGAACCAATTCATCACTCTGCTCAAGGCCTTTGACACTGTCGGTTGTGAGACAGGAATATATTGAGAGAGGAAGAAAGGGAAGGATAGAATGGGGTAAATTATCTCACATAAAAGTGGCAAGAAAAAGCGGTTCTATAGGAAGGGAAGAGGGGGAATGAGTGAATCTTGCTCTCATCAGATTTGACCTGAGGAGGGATTAACATACACACTCAATTGGGTATCTTACCCCACAGGAAAGGAGGGGGAAGGAGATAAAAAAGGGGAATGATAGAAGGGAAGGCAGATAGGGGGAGGAGTAATTACAAGCAAACACTTTTGAAAAGGGACAGAGTCAAGGGAGAAAAATGAATAAAGGAGGACAGGATAGGATGGAGGGAAATATAGTTAGTCTTTCACAACATGATTATTGTGGAAGTATTTTACATAATGATACATGTGTGGCCTATGCTGAATTGCTTGCCTTCTTAGGAAGGGTAGGTGGGAAGGGAAAAGGGTAGAGAATTTGGAGCTCAAAGTTTTAAAAGCAGATGCTCAAAAAAAGTTGTTTTTGCATGCAACTGGGAAATAAGATATATAGGGAATAGGGCATAGAAACCTATCCTGGCTTACAAGAAAGCAAGGGGAAAGGGCACGGGTGGGGGGAGTGGGGTGACAGAAGGGAGGGCTGACTGGGGAATGGGGAAATCAGAACATATGCCATCTTGGGGTGGAGGGGAGGGTGGAAATAGGGAGAAAATTTGTAACTCAAAGTCTTGTGGAAATCAATGTTGAAAATTAAAATATTACATAATAAAATATGAAAACAATTCTGAGGATAAACATCACATCCAACAAACTGACAAAGGTGACAATTAAAGGATATCATTCAGTACTACCCATATGGGCCTTCTTGCATCCAGAGGTCAGAGTAGACCTGAAACAACACTAAAGGTAAGCAGAGGAGGAACAATGATGTCAAACTCAAATAGAAAAGAATCCATGTGGGCAGCATAATGACTTTAAATACACACAAATGAACATTATCTATGTTGTATCGTATTTTTACTTATTTTTCAAAAATATTTCCCAATTACATTTTAATTTGATTCAGGCCACACTTGGGAATTTTGCCAGCCACTACCAGTGAGTTTATCTGTTCTACTCTAGATGCCCTTAAGGACCTTACCACCAAGTAGTATGGTGTGATAAAACCTCTATCCTAAACCCCTCTCCCCTCACTAAAAAAAACAAAAACAAAAAAAAAAACCCAGGCTAGTTTTTTTTTTTAATGTCCTTGAGATTTGGTTGGCTCAGGGGACCATGGTTCAGGCCACTGACATAGCTTTCTGGTCACCTAAATACAAAAAATGGCAGCGTATCCAGCCCCTCCCTAAGGCTCCAGACAATAGACCAGAAACAACAGCAAGAATTAGGAACCTGTATTCAGCTGAAAATCCTGGACATTCCCCTTCCCTGATCTCAACAGCCTTCCCTTGATATGACTAAACAAAATTCCTTTTTTAAAACCAGTAGATGGATTACAGGAGTCTCCATTTGTTTCAATTTCTGACCTACAATCTACATATACATAGGCTACAAACCGAGTTAACTCATTTACCTGCCCAAGTTCCAACAGATATCTTCCTGCAATATCTCTGCATCTTTCACCCTTCTTTTCAATGAGTAGTACAATGGAAAGAGCACTCTCTCTGCAGTCACGGCCTCCCAAACCAACTCCAATTCTGATGCTCACTACCTCTGTAACAGCAGGTGAGAGGCAAGTGACACAACTTTGAGCCTCAGTTTCCTCTTCTAGTTCTAGAGTTATGGTCTTTTGGTTTCCCCAGTCCAACTCCTCTGGGCTACAGCAAACAGGCTCCTACACCTTCCAAATTCCAGTGGGTCTTATCTACTGCACTTAGAATACTGTACGGCTCCAACACGTTAATCCCGTACATTGTTATCACTGTTGCTGTTAAGTCGGTTTAGTTGCGTCCATTTCTTCATGACTCCACTGGGGTTTTCTTGGCAAAGATACTACAAATGGTTTGCCATTTCCTTCTCTAGCTCATTTTATGGATGAGGAAACTGAGGCAAACAAGGTTAATTGACTTGCCCAGGGTCCTGCAGCTAGTAAATGTCTGAGGCTGGATTTGAACTCAGGTCTTCCTGACTTGGCCAGGTCTGGCACTCTATCCAATGTGCCACCTCACTGCCCACTACCTAATGAATAAACCCATCTTCCTGGATTAATGTATGATAAATCTGGAAAAATTAGCTGAAGCCCAGTTATGAAGAGCTTAAAATGTTTAACAGAGAAGCTTATATTTTATTCTAGAGATAACAAGAAGCCATTCGAGTTTACTGAGTTGACTGAGTGGCATAGATCTGTGCTATAGTAATATCACTGGAAGTTCTATGAAGGATAGACTGAACTGGACTGGACTTGAGGAAGGCGACAGACGCAAGAGATGTGTTAATCTCCTTCACGAATTCTCCAGTCCAGTCAAAATGTTCTTCTTTCGCCTTGAATAAGATAGTTTCTCTCTTAAGACAGGAACAGCCCTCATACTTCTTAGAATCTCTCACTTTTCTTTAAAGTTCAATTCAAATGTCATCATTTGTAAGAGGTCTTTTCTGATTCTGCATTGCTAGTGTCTCATTCTGCCCTGAAACTACTTTGTATATATTTTGTACATCCTTTAATGTGTACATGCTATTTCCCCCAACAGAACAGAAGCTCTTTGAGGACAAGGAATGTCATTTTTTTCTTCATTTCCCCAACACCTAAGATAAAGCCTGACACACAGTAGGTGCTTAACAAACATTTATTGGCAGACATCCCTAGTGCCTAGCACAGCACCTTACACATAGCTAAACTGAACTGAAAAACGAGGGAGAAGAAAGGTGGATACAAAGAACGGTAGATACCACTAACACAACATCACAGAATTTCAGAACTTGGAAATACAAGAAGATCAAGCCCCACATTTTACAGATATAGCAAGTGAGAAAAACAGAGGCTGAATAACTTCCCTAGGGCCACAAAGCTAAAAAGCAAGGACCAAAACTGAACTCTTCATTCAGTACTCTTATAAACACACTGCCCGTCAAAGAATAACATATTGGTCCAAATACAGATCACACACTTTCCCTAAAAAATTTCACTTGTATAATAAAACTTGACTATGGACTATATTCACTGTTTACAGCCAGTACCTATATTCTCTTTTGAAAGAAATTTCCCTTAGAGCCAGCAATCTTCTAATTTGGCTAATATAGTAAATATTCAAAGAAAAACAGCTATTATATTACTATTCAATCGGACAAGAGAACCACTAACTCTCAGATATCTACAAATGTTTCCAGACAGAGAAACAGAGGTAGAAGATGGGAAAGAAGTCCAGCAAGTTTTGTGATACATGAAACATAGCTGAGTGGAAACTTTATAACCATTTGGTACTGATTAAAAATGCTTTAAGTACATCAGTAGAAAAGACAATATAAGACCTAGAATTAAATGAACACAGTAGTAGCCCAGTGTTCGATAAATTCAAGAACACTTAACTACTGACAGGAGTCCCTACTGGATAGGACTCTGAGAAAACTAAAAAGAAGTTCTGCAGGAAGGAGGCTTGTATGCCCAGTATCTTATATCATATATCACATACCTCCACATAAGCTCCAAATGAATACCTGACCTAAATGTAAAAAGGGTACATTATAAATGATTACACACTCCTCCCTCTCATAAACTATGTTCCATTCAAACTGACCTATTTACTGTTTCCCCATAGACAATACTCTGTCTTCCACCTCCACATTTTTGCACTGACTGTCCTCTATGCCCACAGGTATTACAATGCTCTCTTCCTCACCTCCTCTTGGAATCCCCAGCTCTTTTCTCAAATGCAATCTCCCTCAGGAGGCTTTTCTTGATTCTAGTCATCCTCACAATTCCTATTCCCCACCCCACTCCAAGCACTGTACATCTGGTACACTCACATCCATAAACATACATCCTTCACACATAATGTAAGCTCCTTAAAGGTAAGGAACTATAGCCCCAGCACTTAATACATACTTGTACCAGAATGCCTGGAACATAAAAGGAGTCTGATTGATACGAAAGAAACGATCCAAATCATTAAAGAGAAGTGCAAATTAAAACAACCCTGAAGTTTTATCTCATAACCAAATTGGCAATCGATTAAAAGCAATTATTAAAAGCTTACTATGTGCCAGGCATCATACCAGGTGCTAGAGATGTCAAAACAAAAATGAAACAGTCCCTTAAGCATGTACACTTAAGTATATGCAAGATAAACAGAAAGTAATGGGGGCAGGGAAGGTACTGGTGGTAGCTGAGCGAACGTGGAAGGAAGGAGATAAAAAAAAGGTTTCATAAAGAAGGTGGATCTTGACTGGTGTTTTGAAGAACACTAGGTATCCTAAGAAGCAGAAATGAGCAAGGAATGTATTCCAGGCATTGGGGGGGAACGTCCAGGATTTTCAGCTGAATACAGCTTCCATATGTGAGATGGAATGTCACATATGAGACTCAGCCAGTTTGGCTGGCTTCTATAGACTGTGTCAAGTCAAGGCAACAAGGATTCATTAAGCACTTTCAATGTGCCCCAGACACTGTGGAGACACTGTGGGGACACAGTGGGAACTGTGGGAACTCAAAGAAAGGAGGGGGGGCAGTCCATGATTTTCAAGGTACTCAGAGTCTAATGCAAAACAAAATGCAAACAACTATGTACAATGTTTATACATAGATACAGTATAAATTAGCGATCATCTTGGAGGGAAGGCACAAAGATTAGGGAGGACTGAGAAGGACCTCTTCCAGGAGAAAAGACTTGAGCTGAGACGTGAAGGAAGACAGGAAAGTGAAGAGGTAGAGGAGGGAGAGAGGTCCAACAGCCTCCTACTTGGTCTCTCTATCTCAAGCCTCCCCCACTCCAATCTGTTCTCCATATAACAGCCAAAGTGATTTCTAAAGCAGAGATCTGACCATGTTACCCTCACACACACAAACTCCAGAGGCCCCCTATTCCCTCTAGGATTAAATAAAAACACTTCGGTCTGGCATTTAAAGCTTTTCACAAGATAGCTCTTTCCTACCTTTCCAGTTTTCTTAGATATTACTTCTCTCTACACTGTATGGTCTAAACATACTAGACTACTTGCTGTTCCTCATATATGATGTTCCATATCCTGTCTCCATCTCTTTTCACCGCCTGCCCCATTGTGCCTGGAAAACTCTGTTTTCACCTCAAACTCTTGAAATCTCTGATTTCCTTCAAGTCCTACTTTCAGCAAGAGGCCTTTCCAGGCATTCCTTACCCTCTAATGCTATCCAGAAATACTTTATATGCTATAAGATATTTATAGATGTACAAACATGAAGAATTCAGAGAAACCTGGGTAGATTATTTGATAAATTATTTGATATTTCTTTGAGCAAAGAAAATAGAATGAACAGAAAAATATAAGCTACAAAAATATAAATGAAAACACTAAAAAAAAGGCAGCCAAACTTGATTAATAACCAATTTTGGTCCCGGAGAAGAAACAATAAATCTCTTTCCAGTCTAGAAACAGAGAATGCTACACATTCTCTCAGACATGATCCTTGTGTCCATTTGTTTTCTTCAACTCTTTCTCTTTGTTACAAGAAAGGGTTCTAGGTGAGGTGAGATTATTAAGAAGTGACAGTAATGGCAAAAGTCATCAATAAACTTTATATATGTGTGTGTCTGTGTGGGTGTGTGTGTATGTATACACATATATAAATATATAAAATCAACTGAGACAACATTTATCTACAAGCCAAGCACCAATGCCAATCCCAAACTGACTTCTTCCTTAATAAACATAGCTCATTCCTAGGAACATTACTGAAATTACACCACCAGTTTACAGAAAAACAGTAATTCAATTTTTTAAAAGTTGGTAGTGGCTGTACAGAGGAGCAGGCAGGCAAGACCACGGATCCTCAGGAGATGAAAAGTTTGCTTACAACTCTCCAAGAAGTCAGCAATGCAAAAGTGGAGAAAGTCATGCTTCAAACTTCCATTCATAAAAACAGATTCTTAGAGGGGCCCTATGGGAACAATAGACTCATGCCAAGCAAAATGAAACATAACAGAGATCTCTAAGAAAAACATAAGATCAAAACACTCAAGCAAACAACTTACTGAAAGTAACCTTGTTTTGCAAAAGAAATCAAAGCTTGATTAATGAAGTTTTTTTAACGGATAAAAGAAAAAAAGCATGAAGACAAGGAATATAACTTATTTAATTAATAAAAGTTATACGGAATAGAGACCATTTTTCAAAAGTCACCAAGGTGCAGTGGATAGAATACTGGACAGATAGAACAAGGAAGACCTGAGTTCAAATCCCACTTCAAATATTTATTAGCTGCATGATCTACTAGGACAATTCACTTAACTTCCCTGAGCTCATTTCTTCATCTGTAAAATAAGAGGGGTTAGACTCAAAAGATTCCTAAGGGTCCCTTCTTTCCAGCTGTGAATCTAAGATCCTGCGATGGAGCGGAAGGCGAGGTTGACAAAAGTGAAGAACTGAATTAATGTCAGGAAATATCAGTGTAGGATAAATGGCCACTTTCCCATGTGGAGAAATTCCCCCAGGGATCAATGTTTAGATAGAAATTTTTACTAATATTCAGATAAAACTAAACTTTTCAAGGAAGCAATAGGTCTTCAGATGTTGTCAAGATAGGCAGAAAAATGGAAAATGAGTTTCACAGCAAGGAAAGCATGGAAAATAAAGCAAATTCCATTTATTAAGGTGGTGGGTTCTAAACTATCAACTGTAATCCAAGAAAGGTATCAGAGAGTCATTGTAGAGTGATTCCTTCTGACTCCAGGGTATTCCTGGAGAATTTGGACTAGATGATCTCTAAGTTCCCTTCCAGCTCCAACATTCTTTGATTTTGTATTCTCAAAAGATAACAGAAAAAAAGAGCACAGTGTGTTTAAAGCTTGAAGGAACCTTAGGTATTGACAGATCCTAATGAGTTGCCAAAAGACACAAGGATTAGGAGAGAATGGTCCCTCTAAACTTTTGAGATTGACGTGAGAGAACTCATTCACTTCCATAAACTATTCTCTGGTACCACAGTTTAAGTTGTCTTTCATAAATTTTGGAGTAACTTATTTGTTGGGTTGAATCATTCTGATTTTTGAGGTGATGGAAACACTGCAGTATACCTGTTTGTATTTATCTGGAGAGGAAGGAGATGGAAAGTGATCATATAGGAACTGGGAGAAGGACCATAAGTCATGCCGTCAAGTCACTTCCTGATTGACCGAGAAAGATACAGGGAGTGTATAATGGGCAAAGAGCTTGATTCAGCATCTCAGAATCAGCCTGGGAGCATTCTAGTAGCAAAGACAATATTCTTTTATGCAGTCATGAGAGAGCCAGCCATGGCAGCATGAGATTACCAGGTTAGAAAAGGGTCAGTGTCTAACTGGCTAAGAGAATATTATTTAAAGCTAAGGTTAAAAAGTTTGGGTTGGGGCAGCTAGGTGGCACAGTGAGTAGAGCACTGGCCCTGAAGTCAGGACCTGAGTTCAAATCCAGCCTCGGACACTTGACACACTTACTAGCTGTGTGACCTTGGGCAAGTCACTTAACCACACTTGCCCTGCCTTCCCCCGACCCCCCCAAAAAAAGTTTAGGTGTTACTCAATCTGAAATTAACATATTTCTAATAACCTTGTGCTGAGTTATTTATGAATTTCTATGTTCTCTTTTCCCTTGCAAACAAATCCTTAAAAAAAAAAAAGCCTTCATGATCAGAAGCACGAGGAAACAGGACAAAAAGAGAAAAAGCAGCTGATATAAAACAGGACACCTGGTTCTTGGTGGCAACACCTTAATAATGACAAATTAGGGATCAGTTGCAGCAAATTTATGAACCCAAATGGTCAATTTCAGTGACCCAGGAAGGTACATAAAAAAGGCACAGTGCCCTTAGTTGGGGTTCATGATCTGGGAGATTAAGAATGTGGTGAAAAGGCCCTGAGGTTCAATAGAAAAGTCTGGATCAGTTAAGCCTAAAGCTCAACGTTGGATCCCTGAAAACCATGATCAGAGACAGAATACTGGACTAGATGTATTATCACAGATCCCACCCAGCATGACAATTCTTATGTCAAGTACTATTACATGGAATACAAGTATAGCTACTGACTAAGAAATCAATTCAGTAGACATCTCTTGCAACAGTCTGCTTATCAAATCACCTCATCTAGCCTAAATTTATTTTTGTATCTGAGTACAGTATTTAGAAAAGCTTTATGCTATTGTAGCTATCTATATAGTTGTCACTTACTATACTCTAGCAACCAACATGTTTGTCACATATTCTTTTAAACTTTCTTGTTAAAACAAAAATATTCTAAGTTTTTATTTATTTTTGAAAGTTCCCTAATTTGACTTCAATTTCCCAGAGTTCAGTCAGAAATTAGAATGGAAGAAAGCTAATTAAATCGACTAACTGAAGCCGCTGATCATTCAATCAGCTGAGAAAGGTATAGCAACCAAGGATAGGAGGATCTAGTTTTTACTTCCGGCTCCACTTTCAGGTTCCAATTCAATTCAATAAATGTTTATTAAGTGCCTACTATATGTGTCAGGCACTGTGCTAAGCGCTGGGGGTTAGGGATACAAAAGGAGGGAAAAGACAGCCCCTGCCCTCAAGAGGCTTACAATCTAATGGAGGAGACAAGATGCAAACAAATATATACAAAGCAAGCTTTGTGTACACAAGAGAAATAGGAAATAACATAGGGAAGGCAACAAAATTATGAGGGGCTAGGGGGGCTGGGCTTCCTGTCCATGGTGGGATTTTAGGTGGGACTTGAAACGCATAAACAGAATATGTCAAAGTGCTTTGGAAGAGGCACCTAATTGTGACAGTATTGTCATTCAATTATATACTTGGGAAGAAGAATAAGTAACCTGCAGCTTAGTATAGTGGGAAAAGTACTAGCTCTGTAGTCAGAGGACAGAGGCCAAATCCTACCTCTGATACCACCTGTGTGTCCTTGGGCAAATCACTTAACCTCCCTGGGCCTTAGTTTTCTCATCTGTAAAATAAAGGGGATTGGACCAGATAGCCTGAAGTCCCTTCCAGCTCTAGAAAAAAACAACGGTGCTATGCCAATGCTTCATCTGCGACCCTCGAGAAGCAACCTGAAACCACTTGGGTGACATTTAACGGACCCCTAGGGAAGGGAGAGCCCGGAGGAGCGGTGGCGGCGCCACATCGCATCCCCACCCTCCCTGTCCAGCTCGGCCCCTTCTCGCACCGCCGGAGCCCCGGTGCCCGCCGTGCCACGTTCCAGCTTGTCCCCGGCGCGCGGCCCTCTCGCACCGCCTCCGCTGTCTTCCCTGCCCCGGGCCCTCCACGCTGGCCTCCATCTCCCGAGAGGGGCGCGGACGTTGGGGTGGGCGCGGCCGCTCCCGCAGCGAAGGCGCAGGACTGACTGAATGACAGTTCCAGGCCGGCCCGGGCGCTGCCCCTGCAGGTGGGCTAGCTGGGTAGGCAGCCCCAGGGGAGCGGAGCCCAGCCGGCCCGGCCCCGCCCCGCCCCAAGTCCCGAGGCCGCGGGCCGGCAGAAATGGAATTCAGCCGAGGCCCGAACAACCCGGCCCAGCCTGGGCCCTTCCGGTCCGCTCGGCGCGTCAGTCTCACCTGGACGGTGTCAAACGGACATCTTCGCGAACCAGACTGGACCGGACCGGACCACTCCTCGGCGCCTCGATTTCGCCTCCTCTCCAGCGAGCTCACTCTCGCCCTCCTCCCCAGTGCCGCGTCACGCGCAGCACCGACCTCCGCGCGCGATACTTCTGGCGGGCGGGGCCGTCACAAGCCTCTCTGTGACGCAGCGCGGAAAGGGGGTGTGGGTTCGGAGCGTCCGGGCTCCCAGTACCGAAGGGCGGAGGGGGAGGATGGCGTCATGGGCAGGGGAGGAAGAAGGTGAAGCCTGGTATTGAGGACAGCAACCCGCCAGCCGGGGCGTTCTCTTCCCTAGCCACGCAGGAGTGGGAGAGCGTGGAGGAGTTCTTGCGCAAGCGCGGAGGGCTGCCGCACAGATCTGAGAGCAGGGGCCCCGCCCGTTTCCTCCACCCTTCTCGGCGGCGGGTCATCCACGAGCTCTTCCTGGGAAGCGCTGTCTCAGGGCAAGAGTCGGCCCCCCTACCTGGGCACCGTGGGGTACGAGCTCCTCGTTCGGGTTGAGATCCCATCCTCCTTCCCGGCTCACCTGCTCCGTAACCCTGACAAGGTCCTTTTCAGTTCCCGGGCCTCGGTTCCCCAATCTGTAAAATGAAGGGTTATACCAGAATCTAGATCAGTGGTTCTTCAACTTCTTTTTAATCTTAAACTGATTTTACGCTCTTAAAAATTACTGATATTCCCCCCCCCAAAAAAAGAACTTTTGTTTGTGTGGGTTATTCATATTTACTGTATTCGGAATTAAAACGACTTTGTATTATTATGAAAATAGTTTTGACCTAGCAGGCACCCCGAAAGGATCTCTGGAACCCACAGGAGTCCCCCTGGACCACACTACGAGAAGCGCTGGACTAGAAGAACCATATGGTCCCTTCCAGCCAGCCCAGGGTTGGGGAACACGCCCTTGAGGACCTAGAGGGCCACGTGTGGCTTCGAGGCCGCAGGTTCTCACCCTGAGCTAGCCCTTTCTGTGTAGGGTTTCCTCGCCCTACGAATCACAGAAGCCTGAAAGTGCGCCCCTCCTCTCATCCTAAAAAACACTCTCCTCATACTGCATTCTTTTATAGTTTCTTTTCATTTTGAAAGCTGCCCTTGAAGCTAATTTTTAACCTGATTTAGAAAATCTGGAGAGAGAGTAGAGGGACTCAAGATTTATCCGTGCAGTGGGATCATTAGAATGGGAGAAATGGGTGTAAGGGACGTTTCAAAGGAAGACAACAGCTAAATGCGGTTACTATTTAGATATTAGGAATAATAGGCATTTAACCAAAAGGGAAGAAAAGGGGTGTGTGAGAAAAGAGGGAATTTAGGATCAAAGATGATTTGGTCCTTAAAGATATTTCCGTATCAGGCCCAAGGTAAAATATTTTTAAGAAACCGATATGTAAATTAAGCTATTTAGCTAGAAACAGGAACAATAGGAACAGTTTTCCTTATAAGTGCTGATAGCTATGATATTCATGAAATTTTTCAGGGGACTGCCTTGCTTCTAGGCTTGACAATGATTTATAACATCCATAATCAGTCTCAAATCCTCAAAAATATCTAGCTTCTCCTATCTTCCTAAGGTAGATTGTAACCTATCCTGAGCAATGGGGAATCTTGTAATTTCACTATGCAAAATACTAACTTCGAAAATAGCAGATATTTAATAAATCAAAGGAATCAGTGAATTAGCTATCACTTTTCAGTAGAAGAGGACAACAAAAAAATAATTAAAGCCGGATTTGTTAAATGCCTACTTTGTTTCTGGCTCTAAGTTAGATACACCAGTCAGAGTCCTTGAACTTACACACTTGGCAGGAAAGATAATAGTTAATATGAAATGACAGTAAGGAAATAATGCAAGGCAGCATATAATCAAGTACTCTAAGTTCTATAGGAGTTTAAAAAAAAAAAAGGAGATGTCAATGTAGGCTATGGTGCTTAGGAAAAAAAAATCATAGAGGAAGTGAAATACGTCTTTTACCACCAGATGACCAGCAAGCTGAGCTGTCAGTTATCCCCTGGCCATCTGAGTAACTGCTCAAATCTGTGCTTTCCCAACCCACCTTGTATATAACTTCCCTAGCAGCCACCCCTTCACCCCTCAAAGTCTGTCTTTCTCTTTTAAGAAGAATGGGTTTTTAGGGCAAAGGGGAAACAATTACTTTCCTTCACTGGCCCTCTTTGGGCCTCAATTTCCTCACCATGCAGCTAAAAGATACTCTAATCTAACCTCCACATTATATAGATGAGGAAATTCCAACCTTCTTTCCTCTGCACCACACAGAGGACAGTATAAGTAGTGAGCGGCAGGGGAAACAATAGATAAGAATGAGTCCGATGTGTCAGAGGACAATGAGACCAGGTTGACTGGATAGAATTCAGGATGGTTTAATGAGAGGAAAAAAACAAGAGAAGATTATGGGGACTTTTGAATGATAGGAAGAGGAAGGAGTCCAATGATGACTCCAAGGTTTTAAATCTCGGTGACACAACAGTGACTCGTTGACAAGAAATCAGGAAGCTGAGTGGGATGACTTGTCTGGGTGGAAGAGGATGAGTTTAATTTGGGACATAGAATTTATAGTTGTAGTGAACCTTCAGGTCTTAAGAGTCCAGGCCCCTAATTCTAGAGAAAAAGAAACTGAGACTTTGAGAGACATGACTTTACCAAGGCCACGCAGCTAATAAGTGGTAAAGCCAGTTATCAGAGAATATTGCATTTGAACAGAGAGCAGAACATCTATTAGATGACTATTGGTTATAGGATTGTAGGTGAAAAATAAGAACTAGAAAAAGAAATTCAGGAGTCATCCAGTTGGAAGTGGCACACAGAAATTACATATGAACTATGGAAGATGAGCACACGTCATTCACAATGTCATGAAAATTTGGCTACCTCCAGATTGCAATGGGTGAAATCTGAAATAAGAGAGCAAACAAAAGTTCAAGGTTTCAAGCGTATCAATTTATTAAGCAATACATACCTATTGCATAACAAATTGGAACCAGGCCTTCTCAGCTTGGCACTGGACCCCGGATACAGGCAGAGACATCTTTATGCATTAAAAGAAAACAACAGGATACAAACCAGGGTTCAAGATTAGATAA